>VZRZ01006842.1:205298-229608 GCA_013398175.1 Climacteris rufus | reverse complement strand
ACTATATATATATATATATATATATAGTAATTCAGTTCAGTTCTAGTTCTTGTAACTCAGAAATAATAATCACTGAAATTAAAAATACAGAAAAAATAACAGCAGTAATGGAGAAATTCTGGATACAAGAGTCAAAATAATTCTACTATATAAACCAGAGTGAAAACACATGAAGAATGTGGTAATGGGTTTGTTATTTACGTTTCATATGCTACAGGAACTGATTTCCCAGGCACCTGTTTACATGATGTTGAGAATATTGTTCCCTCAAGTATAATTTCAGGCACAGGACATTTACTGCCACTGTTGTAGCCTTAAGTGAACTAAACAACAAGACAGCAGCAAACCCAGATGAGCTGTGCGGATGCTCCTTTCCTTCAGGTCACTTTGATAGCTTGTGCCATACTCCTACTTATGTAAGTTTTATCTTACAAGCATGAGAAGTAATTGTACCTAAGTATTTAAGGTAAAGTGGCATTGGTGACATTGGATTGTTCTGGTTACCTGTCCTTGTAGTGTTAAGTTAGGACACAACACATCAAGCAATAAGGATAAACCCAGTATTTTAGCTCTATGAACCGTAAGATGCCATCTTTCCAAAACCTCTGTGCTCTTCCTGTGGTTACATAACAGCTGGTATACCTGAATTGCCCATATTACCTGACTGCTGGTTAATTTTAATCTTTGTCACAGTCTGAAGGTATGCAGGGTACCCAAATACTCTGCTGAGAGTCAAATGCCATCTTAACATTCAGTCACTTGATTACATTCTTTTAACAAAATATGTAAAACTTGTTTTACATATGGTATATTCCATGGAAGAATAAAACCAATAACATTTCATCTTCACAATGAAGATGGACCTGGGCTTGACTAAGCCCTGGACGAAAGAGTGTGGGAATTCTTCATGAAATCCTTGCCAGAATACTAAAGATCCTAAACTGTGAAAATCATGGGGGTAGAATAGCCATGATATACAATGAAACATGAAGCAGCTGGAGTAAATTGACAGCAAAACACCAGCGGAGAAGGTACCACTATCCACTACAAAATTTCTTGTCCTTCAAATTATTAGAAGTACAAAACATGAGATTAACTTTCTCAAAAGCATTATACCGGCCTTTACAAATAAGCAATCTTTAATGAGAGATCCTAAAAAAAAATTTAAGATGTATAAAATAATTAAAAATATAATTCTTATATACTATGAAGCATCTACACTATGTGAATTTATTTTTCAATCAGAATAAATAAAATTTAATTTACAAATTCACTCTACAGTTCATTGCATGTTCTCTGTCTACATATTACTGAGATGATAATTTCACTTCCAAGTTAACAAATAAAAGAGAATTTCCCGGGAATTTACAAAATGCAAAGCTCTCTTGAGATATAAGGATTTGAAATGGTTGGATAAATATATTTTTTCATTTAAAATGTACCTGTATGTTTTGACCTTTAACTGACTGATGCTTAAATATTGAATTAAAAACATCCTCCTCTGTCCTCAAAGAGAAAAATGGTGCCTTTTAACTAAAAACTTGTATGTAGAAAAGTAACATAAATATCGGTAAGTCTGACTCATCGTTTCCTTTCAAAGTTGGTTTCTTATATGAGTTTTATAACCTTCTCTATGCAATCAGCTTTAAGCCATCAGGATTGACTTTATCTGCACTTCATCCAATGCTCTGTAGGGACTCATGGCCAACAGCTCATTAATGTAAAAACGGTGGGTAGCCCTGGGTGCCAAACCCACTTTCCTCTACTGTTTGGGTTGAAAGAGTCATGCTTCCTCTTCTTCTTCTGGCTTAACAGAACTTTTTTCCTTTGATGTGACAGTTTGCACGAGGAGGCTCCAACAACCTTACCCTGCCTGATTCACCTGCTGGTTAAGGCACTTCATCAGAAGTGGAAAATATGGATCTAAATTCCTGAAGCTTAGAGGTTATAAAATCTAAACTTCCATGTGCATATTGCTGCAGCCTCTAGAGCACAGTAATTATAGATAAGAAGTAAAGAGAATTAGAAGAGCCCGTTTGCTAGTCCTTCCCACAAGACTCGTATGCTACTCATACTTGCACTACTGCAGTTTTGCTCTCACTCCCAGGCCTTATTTACCAGATCAACAGAGCCAGAGAAAAGCTGCACAAGGGCTCTGGAGATATAAACGAGAGCCAAAATGTAGCAGGAGAAGCTGGAGTGGAAAGGGCACATGAGACCCCCACCAGGAGAAATGCCCCCCTCACACCCATCAAACAGGCAGTCTCCAGCTATGTGTCCCATGAGAACTGGGGAGGGAAGGAAAGGAAGGAAAGCAATATCAGCACCCTCCTCCCACCCACTCTGTTAATATCAGGATATTTTTGTGCCCACAGCTGTGTTACTATACTTGCACTTTCTTGTGTTGAGTCTAGGGAGAGGCACATCTCCTGAGACGTGGGAAATTTGTCATGTACAATTAGCAAAAACATCAAAACCTAAAGTATCCTGATTTGGAAAATGACAAAGATTAAGCTACTTGCTTTTTGAATAGAAATGTGAATAAAATGTCACATATATATTTTTGGTAAAAGTCTTAAGACTAGATCTTAGTTCTGAACATTACTCCTTTATACAAATTTATCTTTGAAGTTAAAGATGATCCTTGTGAGTCTGTTGCAACTCAGAATATTCTATGAGCCTATTATGTCTTCCAAATGCCACCTTTATGCCTTCCTTATTATTTTCCATTTACTCAGAAAGTCCATAATGTATTTTAAATATCACATCAGTAAAGATGTGTATAACAGAATATGCATCATTAAGTATAGAAAGAACATTGTGAAAAAGCATATTAGTATATCCAGTACCATGAAGTGTATACCATTATAAGTTGTGGGTTCTCGGTCTGTTGTCCTAAACATGAATTGCCATCATATTGGTTACAAACCACAACCCAGTAATTCAAGAATACCGTCTTTTAGGGAAAGAATTAAATTGATAATTATTGTATATATAATTTGATATTTAAAGTCTCAAGCACATATGAAGGCATAAGCACAGGTTGTAAACTTGTTAATGTAAGGAGCACTCATGAGTATCCTTAGTATTCATACTAATGCTACTAGATTTCTAAATTAAGGGCCTAGGTGATTGTTTTCTTCTAAAAAGTACTTGTGTGCAGCTGTTACCAGGCTCCCTTCATAAATCTGTCTTGGACTGTTTATAGCTTTCCAGCTTTTTAATTATGCCATACATCTAATAGTAATTTTCACATAGTTATCAAGACTGTAGGTCTCAGGAAATTAATAATCTTGGAGGAAAGTCCCCACAAATCTTAAACATTCAACCACTGATTAGAAGATTTGATATGTGCAGGAAAAAAAGGCAGAAAATAGAGTGGAATGAGAATTATACCACATAGAAATGAACATGAATAAGACTATACAGATTATGGTCATGTGTATATATTCATAGATGTATACATATAAATATGTATGTATACGTGTTCATGCATCCATTCTTGCTGTGAGTTACAAAGTTGATGCTCTATTCATCCAAAAATATAACTGTTATTCTAGAACCTAAAGTAGTGGATTTAGTGATATAATGAACTGTTACTATTTCACATTCTTGCATTTAACTATATGGAACAATTTAAATGGCAAAAAGAAAATATATAGCAGTGAAAGAGGGTGAAAACTGTTACTACAGTGAAACAATGACAATGTGAAAGGAATCACTATTTTCTGTATGATAGCATCCTTTGTCTTCCATTGAATCAACCTTCAGTTCATGGTTGACCCATTTTTGACAGAATTTCACATCACGGAATATTTGAAATGGCTACAGACCTGAAAGGCATTTTAACTGCAAAATCTGCATCATGAGACATTTTTACACCACTATAAAAATAAGAGAGAATGTAGGCAAGCAGCATGAAGATTAATGCTTGCCATTTATCTAGAAGACATGCCCTAAAGAATTCAAGATACTTCTTGAATTTGACAAATATTTAGTTTCTGTCAGAGTGAGGAAGAGGTTTTCTGCCACAGCTAGGACCACTGTTATATTTTACATGTAAACACAATTGGAAAAACATATTGAAGAACAATTCATTGCACTTAAGTGCAGCTGAGAGCTTAAAAATACCTCATTACGCTTTTTTCAAGGTCAATATTTATTGTTATCTGACAGAAAATGCTAAATTCAACATAGGTTTCTTGTCAAAGCTCTGCATTTCTGAATGTATTGTAACATTTGTTTTACACAAATGCTGTGCCAAGTGCAAGCAACCTGTCAAACAAAGAGCATCACACAGGAATAAGCAGGCCTTTCATTTTCTGCCTAGTCAAATTGTGCCTGCATTTTGCTTACCTGTCATTAGTTCTGCCAGATTCCCTTTTAAATTCCTTTCTAAAGCAATTTGGTTCAATTCCAGGTTTTCTGTTGAGTGTGTTTTAAGATGAGATGTTATTACTTCAAGCTGGATTTTACTTTTTTATTGTTAAAACAAGAACAGGCACTGGAACTCTTAATAATCTATCCTCTATTTACAGATCTTTCAACTTGCATTATCCCTTTCTGGAAGATAGAGAAAACATGGACTCTTGATATTAACAAAAATTTCATATAACTATTAGTTGGATGTTTAAAAAGCCTTTCTTTACACTGTTTCTCTTTTTAACTGGATTAGTCCTTGCTGGGTAACTAATCTAAAAATATCTTTGAAGTGTGAATATAATACTACCTCATATTAGTTAAATATTTTAAATATCTAAAAGTGACTCAAAACATTAATCCTATAATACTTTCACTTCTGTGATCTTTTAATGTGAGAAGCTGATGTGTTTAATCCCTGTGAACTGTACTGAGCAATTCTCCAAAGCTTGGCTTGTACTTTTTGCAAATGATAAATACAGATTTAATGTAAACATGGGGTAACTTCTGATTTTGGTTACTAATTACTCATTATGTTAATAAGAAACACTTGAGAAGTAGCCCAGCTCCTCCACTTCCAATCTATACTTAAAAGCAAAGAAAAAAAATGGTAATTTTAGAAATTATTTGAAACATGTTCATAGCTTTTGCTTCCCAAACTGAAGCATGAACTGACAAGATTCATTCCTTATAGCTGCCAGTAGTTTGAAGTATGTTTACAGTAAACAAGGTTTAATCAAACACATTGAGATAAAGACTGAGACCAGAAGAGTTATTATCAAATATGATATTACTCTGTAGGTTTCCAGTCTGGGGGGAAAAATAATGAGACACTCTTTGCAAATACATTTTGCTCTAGTGACACAAAATGTATTTCAATTTCATGAAGATGTTTTGAAATCTTAATTCAAAATATCAGTTCTACCTCTCAGAAGAACCATTGTTTTTTATGAATAGGTTAGCCTAGGATTGAAAACTAGCATTGTCTTTAACAAATTGCTGATGACCAGCTTTTCTAGGCTGTGTCGGTTGGCATTTTGGAAGACATGGTGATGGCAACTGAGCAAAGGCTTTTGGTCAGACACAACCTAGACCTGAAGAAGTGTATCTGCTATACAAGTTTCTTAGCCTGTCCTCAGATGTTGCATTTTGATAAATCTGCCCATTTAGCAGCCTGCCAGCAAATTTGCCTAAAAAACCAAAATCCTGTATGTACTGGGTGAAAAAAATCCTTATCCCTGAGCTTCCTAGTTTGAAGTCTAAGATCTCTTCATTTTTGTGTGGTGATTAAAAGAGTGAAACTAACGATATAATCTTTTATTTTTTAGAATTTTAAAAGTACAGATCATAGAGAAACCAAGTAAAAGCTATCCAGTCACCTAAAAAAATACCAACAGTTTTTTTACGTCACTCCTGTACCCTAATAAAACTACTGCAAATGCATTAAAAAAATGCAAAATAAATATGGACTATAACTTAATGTCATAACTTTCTGAGTAAGCATTGAATTTTGTATGACATTTGTTCCCATCTAGCTTTAATGTACTCATCAATTCCTTTATAAAATGCTAAAACGGGTTTCATATTCCCAAATGAGAATACTCTGAAACCATAATTATTAAAGGATATGGTATATCTAGGTTTTCTAATCTCCTATGTAATGAATGGAGAGGAATAAACACTTTTGAAGAACAATTCGTCCTGTTCTAATATATGTAAGATGTTCCCCTGTGTCTTTCTGCTTCACTGCAACATTTTTTCCTATTTTTCAAACTACTGGAAAATTAATAGGAATCAGTTTTGGCTTGATGAAGCATGAGAATCCTACAACATGTTTTGATATTCTGTTTTAATAATCATATCTGTATTATTTGTATTAAATGCAATGAGATTTGAAATCTTGAGAGATCCATTGGTGATGTCTTTGAGACTACACCACAGAAGAGTATTCTTGAAATGGTTGCAGTTTGCTGTATGTCACATTATCGTACAAAATGAGAGATTCATCACACTAATGAAGATGGTCCAATGGACAATGCATTAGCTAATCATAATTCAGGAATCTAATTGCCTATGGGCCCATGGGTGAAAGTGGAAGGGTCAGTAATGCAAATAGTCTTCTGGTGACAGGATGACTTGTCTAATGGTAAATGACTGGAAATTTGCCTTTTTTTCAAATCAAAAGCAAGGTCTAAAAACATAGGCACTGAGGCATTAGTAACTTTGAAATAATATTTCTAACATAAATTCTGTCCCCACAGTATTTTTAACAATACAGCAGAAACCTTGACAGTGGTGTGGATAGGTATGTGTGTGCCTGTTAATGTGTGGCTTTCCCTCATATTCGTGTTTCAAGGCCAGTCATGTGTTGGGGTTTTTTTTTGGTGAGCCTACAGACTACAATTCATGGATCCCATTAATTCTTATTTGGTTGTATTTGTCTACACACAAAGTAAAACTTTTTCCATGATTTATGTCAAGATTAAAAAAAAAATCTTCCAGCTGCAAATTTTCTGATATTACAAGAAAAATGGTAGCAATGATGAGAATTTATTTTAATTTTATTTGATTAAACAATCCCAGAAAATGTGACAAAAATAAAAAGCATGTCTAACAGTTTCTGAGATAACTGTTACTTCATATCAATGCAGTTTAAGTCCTATGCATGATGAAATGGTCTTACTACACCTGCAGAAACAGCTGAAGGGACCACTGCAATACAGGTGAAATAAATACTGATGGAAATTATGAAATTATAGAATCTTTAAAGATCTGAAGTAATTTACATGTAAGTTCAATAGTCATTGACAATTTCAGGTAAAGATTTAGCTTTAATTGACACTGGTGAAATAGTCAGGACTTTATCAATATTTCAGGGGAACATTATCTGGAAGGGTAATGCAGCTATCTAGAAGTCACGAGCAGATAAAACCTTATCTTAATTAACAAGTTCCAGCCATTTCTTCTTCATATTAACCAAACAACACTCCAGTAAGTAATGACATAGTAAACAGTAATATAGAGCTGCATTCCTAGCACAATCTCATTAATAGTTTTGTATTTAATTTCTAAAACTATGTAGTTACTAGTTTTTTTCAAAATAAGTTTATACCATTTTTATACTATGCATGATGTGTGCAAACAATTTGACATGTAATTATAGTTTAATTATTAATTTCATATTAAACATATCCAGTAAAATAAAGGAAATATTATTCTGAGATATGAATCCTGCAGGGGAAAAAAATCATTAAATATTTGCGGTGTCAGGAAGTGATTTTTTTGGTTAGTGCCAAAATTCACAAAGGTGTGGTAGGGTTCTTTACTATTCTCAAAATTTCCAGGTAGACCCCTGGGTAGCTTCATAACAGAGGTGATAGGAAATAGAAGTGTGAAGTTTCACAGTGCCACTGAGAAGTGGAAGCCTCAAGAACCTGAAGAATAAAATTAACAATTTAGTACTTCAGCCTTGTCCAGTGTAGAAGACTTCAGATTCAGGGGAATTCTATTGGTATAGTGAAGATAATTGGTCCCTGGAGACAGATGTTACAAGCCTCTTTCAAAATGGTCCAATTTTCTGCTCTTACTGTACTTAAATGAAAAATCATTTTTAAGTTAATTTAATAAAATTACAGATTTCCCTGTAAAATTCATCCCTTTGTCTACCTTCAGTAACATACATTAAGTTCATTTCAGAAAAGTTTTAAGTGTCTATTTCCATTTAAATTATTTAACTTTTGGTTTCAAAAATGTTCAAACAAAATTAAATGTCCTGAGATCAATTATTTAATGTTTTCTTCTATGCGTGGCACAAACACATAAAAAATTATTGGTTTTTGTTATAATACATATCAACATATAAAACAAGTAATATCCCATTATAAAGAATAACAACAGATTTTTTAAAGTCATATTTTTGTTATTTCTATTTTTAGACATTGTGTGTAGCAAAATGGTAAGTCTAATAAATGGATTATTGCAAGTACATACAAATACCAATAACACCACAATTTATTGACAAAAATACACTTGTCATGCACACTGCTGAGTTATACTGCACATTTATTTCTGAAGTATGCCCTAGTATATATACACTATTGATATGAAAGGAAACCTTGTATTAAAAGGTTTAAATTAATCTGTTAACATATTTGGAGGCTAAATATACCATCATTAATACAAGGAATGACAAATTTACATCTCTATATATGTTTCTGAGCTTGCATCCTGGCTGTGATTATATCATCCCTCCTTCCAAAGTTTGAAGACATGCCAAGCTTACATGTATAGACATCTTATACATGCATAGGGTATGTATGCACACATATGTAAGTGATGCACATGTAAATGAAGTTGTAGACCACGAGGTTTTAATTTATACAGATAGCAAATGTGTGCAATATCTTTTAAACAGATACTCAAATGAATCACTGCAGGATCTAAATGTCCATCATTTTCTAAACTTGGAAATCCCACCAATAACCTGAAGTTGCAGAGAAGGGCTACAAAGTACTAACAGTTAAGCTGGTAGGAGGCTACCCCAAACTGTACAGCCTTGTGACAGCCAATGGACCTGCAAATGTTTGCCATAGGACAGGAAAGTTGTCTTTTAAAACAATAAACTCTTACGATGAAGATCAGAGAATAACAAGCTCTCTGTCACATTATTCTTATCACCATCTGCTCTCCATGATGGTCCCTCACAGCCTCCTAATGGATTTTATATCCTGTGAAAAGCCTGAGTTCCCTTTTTTCCCCAGAATACGTATTAGGTCTTACATTGATAATTTCTGGAATTCTGATACATAAGATGAATGGGAAAATATGTGTAATTTTATAATGGAAAACTGTTTTCAGATTCTATAAAATATGGCTAGTTAATGGATAGTTACGCATTTTATAACTACAGTTTTGTTTTGCAAGAAAATTTCTACACAGATACAAAGTCATTTTCTTTTGAAAATCTCTACCTAAATTTTCCACATCTAAGCTTTACAGCATTTATGCAGCGAGATATATATTCAGCTAAAAATATGCCAAAGATAAGCCTTCAGGTATATCTGAATTCAGTACAATTACATATGAATTTTATTGATAGCATAGTAATACTGGTTGAGCTGTAAAGCTACTAAGGAAACAGTTCATTTACTGGCAATTTATTTTTGTGAGCTTCTGATGGAGTGAAGGATGAGTATTTCCAGTCTGATGACAAAACCACTATGTCTGGTTCTGTAAAGTAAATGGAATGTAGGAGTTTTCGTCACAAATATGCATTCAGGTAGACCAAGACTTACTGTCTAAGGTATGGGGAGGAGGTATCATCTATTTGCCAGCAATTGTGTTTATATTACCCTACATGTCTTAGAATCCTTACCATACTGACTACTCATCATATTTCAGTATTATACACAGTGCATCTTGTATTAACTATAACAATATACACAAAGAAATATAATCTTCGTTGCTTTCACCACAGCTACACACAAGTTTTTGTAAATCTCTGCAACCTAAATCTAAAGATTTAGTGGAGATTCATGTTGTGTTATTTTGACTATCTGCATAGGGGCAAAATAATGCGCTTAGAATTATGCAGTGTGACTTGCTTACAGTGTCTGAGCTGGTGACTGGATTGATTTAAACTAAGTCTATTTAGAAACAAACCAGCTCAATGACCTTGTGCATGGGCCACCTCTGAGTCCCAAATTCCTGTACCTATTTCTTCATTCCAAGCACACACCAGTTTCCTTGCACATCTAAAGAAGTAAGAGTGATTGGAATATAACGTGTTGCTTTCACATGCTAACACATGCTTTCAGAAATGTGGTACAGGCTGTAGCTGAAAAAAATGTTACCCTCTCCACTGTACACTAAGGACAAACCAAATTCATCATATGCCCTCAAATTTTTCTTTAAATTTTCTTTTCAGAATGTGGCTCTTCTGAAATCATGTCTGGGAGTCCCTCAGGGTTATTTTTCCTTCTCTTAAGTCTGATATTTTAACTCTGTGTGATGCACCACACCCGGTTATGTCCTTGCATGAACTGACCAACATGACAAGGCAGAATTATCAGGGCAATGACTAGTGATCCTGGGAAGTCTAAACACAAAACTATTGCAGACCTCACCCTAATTTCCTGATGATGTACACAGAAGGGTTGCAAGAAGCAATATAATTGAATCATTTAATCTATTGTTTTAATAAAAAATTCTCCTTCTAAATAGCAAGAAAACAACTTGTATCAGCGATAACAGGTTAAACATGCATTGATTATCTCTCCTTAATGATGAATTATTGCATGCATTCTGGATTTTGCAATGGTTTTTCGCAAATCCCATTCAGTCCTCATGTTATAAAGGTGCATCTTTCCAAACTTAAATGAAAATTGCACTGATTATACTATATTTTTACAGATTTACAGAATTACACAATGATTCACCGAAAAAAAAAGTGCCCTTATGTTATGCATTTGACATACATCTTTCCATGTACACTGATTATCTATATTTCTATGTGTATTAGAAAATGTAGACAGACATGCTGCAATTAAGTACTTCACTGAAAAAGAAAACACAGCATGTAGTTCAAAATAACCCCAAACTACCTCTACTCCAGATGAAGCAACTCTGAAAGGGTCCTTACTGCCTCCTGAAGTTTTTTTTCCACGTACACCTAGAGACACTCCCTTGTCCCTAGATGAATAGAAAGCTTCTGTGCAACGACCAGAAGAGCTTTGAAAAGCTTTACTTTTACTTACTTTTGAAAGCACCAAAGTGAATAAGGCCTAAAGACTAAGGTTCTTATTCTGCAACAGTTTTAAGGTATTGTTGACCCTTTCTCCCTGTCATGTCTGCTTTAGGATGGTGCTGCCTCAGGGAACCCAGCACAAGTGTTTGAGGGGCTGGGCTCTCAACCAAGTGAGGCTCAATTTTAAATTCAAACCAGATAACTTATAAACTTTATAGCTTATAAAAAGAACAATCCTAATTTCCCTTGCTGATAGTTTATCCTTGGAAATGAGTTCTTGGAAAACAGGTGAAGAACTGAGTTATTTTAAACAGCACTGTCACTGAAAAATTGCATGTGGAACTACATGCTCAAAAGTACTCCATATTCAAAAGCTGAATGCACAGCTAGGGACCTACCCTTAGGGACATTTGGGCAGTTAGAGACAAAACTTAGCAAAGTGACAGTAGTTATCCACTGACATTTTCAGGTCATTAAGTACCTTTTAAAAATCTGCCTTGTTTTGGTAATGGAAGTGTACGACACTTAAGCTCCCCATCCAAGAATTTTAGTCTTGGTATAACCAGTAAGTGGTCAGACATCTCTTGTCTGTTTCAGATGGTTTTAGATCAGGGCTACATTTCCTGGCAAAGTTTGACTTTGATGGCTAGCTTGAAGTTCTACCCTTATATTATGGAGTCAGCCTTTGTCCCATAGAAGCTGGCATATGTCAGACTTTTACTGTAAATTTGTCATTGTTAAAATTACAGATAAGCACCAAATATTCCCTAGTGTTCAGTTGTTACAATGAAAATAAAAATTGCCAACATAAAAATATATCTCTATTTATGCAACAAAGCCCTTCTTTCAAAGTCTTATTTGCAATAAGCTTGAGATACATTGTTTCACATTAATCCTTCAAATCTTAATATATTTACTAATTCACAAAATTAATAAAATATTGTTATTTGCACTGAATATATTAATCATAAAATATCTGAAATTTAAAGAAAACATCCTTCATGTGGTCTTATAGTATGTTTATCAGTTTGAAATTTACGTACGAGGTCTAGTATTTTGCAGTTTAACATAATCAACAATGGAAAGTAAACACAAGTTCTGTGAGGCTTTTCATGTTATACATAAAGCTGTGAAGCTGTACTTGAACCCGGTGAGGTGAGATTGTGGTTGTCATGCTCACCTTGCAAGACACACTGGGGCACAGTCTGATCCTCCTGTAACTACAGTGCTCATTTTGGCTGTTTCCTACACAATGTGAATGTTTCTGGGAGAGCAGCTTTTCAGGAATATTTGCTCCACACTTCTATGTTACGTGTCCCCCATGCCCCACTGGCATTCACATGGTGGCCAGCTTGCCAAGACACTGCTGGGTTGGTGATTCCAGCCATCATCCTCTATCAGTTTCTCTGTCATTACGGAGCATGTCAGCCCCTAGATCACCAATTACAGACGTGCATGACATTGCCATATCTCTGTGATGAGCAAGGATTGTCTCCAGATTCCCTGCCACCTCTCCAAGCCTTTGGTGCAGCCCAGTGTACATTGTTTGATGCCTGCCCTGGGATCAGACTGGATCAGAAGTGACCCATAGACTCAAGAGCAGACTGTGACAGGACCCAGTGAAGTGTCCATCTACAGCTAGGCATGACTCCTGGAACACTGGAGATCCCAGCAGTCTTCCAGAAGGCATGGGACAGACAAGCCTGCTTGGGCCACAATGAGTTGCAAAGTGCCACAGGATGGAGAGAAAGGAGTCTGTCATCATCACAGCCATAAGATTTAGCCTGTCTTCTGTGGAGGAATATAAATCTTTGTGAAATAAAGCATATTCTCAGATGAGTGACATAAGTAATTGAACTACATCAAAGAGGCACTGTACTATTAGTCAGAAAAATTATCCTGCCCCCTATGTTTAGACAAGAATGTTTAATAAAGAAATGTATTTCTGCATGGTCATCCATTATTGATGTCAAAAATTAATGCCTCAACTTAAACAATTCCTTCTTTTATTTGACATCTTTGAGTTACTTAATTTCACTGCTTAAGAAAATAAGACCAAATTCATCAGCATCCATATACATGAACTGTATTAATTATCTGCTGGTACTATACTGGAAGCTATTTCTGTTCATAGTACTACACTAACCAGAGTCAATGATGTGTTATACTTTATGCAGTTCTATTAAAAGTCATCTTCCTAATCTTCTAGAAGTCTGTGCTTCAAATGATTTATGAACTTGTGAAGTTGATGAGTTTGAAGCCCTTTCAGAAGTCTTAATCCACATACTTATCTATGCATTAATTTCAAATGTTGTGAGAAACCAGGTACAGGAACTGAACTCTTGAATTCTGGGCTCTGAGATGTTTAAAGAAAAATGGTTGATTCAACTGCCTAGAGAAATTCTGACTCAGCAGAAATTTGAGGTTATACCAGAGCACATGGAATTAAAAGATTATTTGCTAAACTACTATTTTTTAATCTTTGAATGTACTTTGTGCTGTTGTTTGAATGGATATGCTTTCCTCCAGCTTCACTTTGGTCTAGCATGTGACCTGAAATACAGTAGTTCTATATGTCAGTGTATAATACATGTATATGCTCCTTTATATGTCTATTTTAGAACATTCAGTCATGTACAGATATAAAAAATTTCCATGATTGCTCCCAAATATTACTATGTCTTGTTTGAGCAAAAAGACAGAAAGGCTTTTCATTGGCATCTGTCTTTCTACTTTTGAATTAAAATTGTTTGTATAAAAATATTTTATATTTATCCTTGTTCCTATCTCATATAGTTTCCAGAAAAAGGAATAGCATTTTAGCTGTCATTTAAAAGACAACACTGTAGCTTTCCATGTGATGACACTCTTGATTAATGGGTTGCATAAGCAATACAATACAATACAATAAATTAATTATGAGAAGTTACTTTTGGGAGTAGAACCCAAAATTTCCTGAATAACTCTATTAACTGGAGTCAGCAGTGTATCTTTACACTATTCAATCAATGCAGACTTCCTCTTACTGTTTTCTCTTTTCAATCAGGATAAATGATAACATTAGTCTTTCTAACTTGATAGACTTCTTCTTTATCTGTTGTGTATTTTGTACACCCTTGCAGTCCTTCTAAGGCACAAAAGCAACTAAAATCAGAAATAACTAAAAGTATAGGTAGCAATTTGAATATCTACATACGTTTTATTAGCGTTTCAGACAGATTAGTCAGAAAATCTTTGTTATCTATAGTACTTCTCCCTTGTTCTTTGTGGAGGAGACATTTTGCATCTTTAGTCTCACCTGCTCACTGAAGAGGGCTAAACTGGTTCAGGGTGTTTGCCACTGTGTTTCTTTAGCTTTCATCTTGGGAAGGGGGAGGGGAAGGGGAAGGGGAAGGGGATCATCAAGTCCTACTCCTGGCCCTGCACAGGACAGCCACAAGAGTCACATGTTCTCAAGAGCATTGTCCAAATATTTCTTGAACTCTGTCAGGCTTGGTGCTGTGACCACATTCCCGGGGAGCCTGTTCCAGTGCCCAACCACCCTCTGGGTGAAGAACCTTCCTCCACAGAGTCAGAATTCTCCATATTTCTTTTTACCTAGCAAAATTTGAATTTTAACTTACCGATCACCAAATATTGCCTTACTCTTCTGTGCTTGCAACTAAATGTATTTCAGCTACCTTCTTCCTTCTTGAAGAAGAGAGAATTCTGCTTTTTCTGGTCTAGCAATAGCAATGTCTCTTACACTGGTGGAGTTTACTGTGGTTGTATATAACATATCTACAGGAGAGAACATTTATCACATTTAAAACCCCCTCTATACACACACACAAGAAAAACAATTTAGGCAAACCAAATTTATTCCTAAGATTCACCACATCCTAAGACACGTTCCTTAAAATCGACAAATGGTTATGAGGTGACTGCATTTTTGTCTTTCTTGCAACAGAGAAAATGTGGATAGGCAACTAGGGCTGAAACCCTAACTTTTAGAAGGCAAAAATTACATGCAGTCCTCTTTCCCTTCTGTTCAAAGATATAAATCCAAAGTCTGCTGAACCTAATGCACTTGCAACTGTGAAAAATACCTACAGAGCAGGAGATTAGAAAGAAAAAATCCCAGACAGTCATGCCATAAGGTTCATCCAGGCTCAGGAATCCACTGAAACAGGAATTACTTGATCCAATGCCATTTAAGCCTGCAATACTTCAGAATTAAATGACATTGGATCAAGTAATATTTTGTATTTATGGATTCAATGGACTTGCTGCAGACTTGTGATCTGCCAAGATACGTGAAACCAGAAAATGAGGGTTTGGATGCCTGTCTTGGAGTTCAATGCTGGTTTGTTAGCACTGAAAACCACACTACCTTTGAACTGGTTTCCATTTTATGCAATCTCTTTTTTCCTTTACAGAGGTTGACTCTTAGTAATTAATAGCAATTTTCTGCTAACTAGCACACCAGCTTCATCAAATCAGCTGGAGTTAGTGTAGTCTCTCAGTCACTTAACCTGGACCTTCTCCTGCTAGCACAAAAGTAAAATTAGTTTAATTAACTGGATTTTTTACATACAAAAAACAGAAGACAATGTTTCCTGCAGCTTACAATTATGCAAGCAGAATAGAAGGGTTTTTTAAAAGATGTGTATTGAATATCTCTTGTCCAAAAGTGCAATTCCACAGGTAATGGAAAACTTTGGAAAAGATGAATTAATTTTCCGGTTCCAGCAAGGCCTGCAAGAGAAAATGCATGAGGTCTGAAGAAGAGAAATAAAAATATCCATTGCAAGTAATACATTGATCATTGATTCTAAGAAATTAGAATTAGAAAATATAAGTGTTTCAAATAAGAGTTATTCATTTAGTTTTCTTGGAAACCAATACATAAGGAGTAGTAATGAACATGGTTAAGACAAGTATCAGGGGAAATTATTTGGTGACTATTTGTGTGAAGGGAAGGAGTCTCCCATGTCTTAGTCACTCTTCTGAGTGTTGCAGCCTTCACGGTGTAGACCTATTTGCTGCTTGTCACATTTGCTGTTTGGTACCTATGATATTAACCCAGAGTTTACTTTTGCCTTTAAATTCCATTTTGGTTCAACTACTGTATTTCTCACTGTATCTTGCTATTTTTCAAAGGATTCTAATTATATGCACACATCTCTATGTATCTTTTTTCTGAAGTTGTTACATCTCATATCAAAGTATTGTTTATGTAGTACTCTATTTTGGTAGCTATTTCACACAGGCAGTTCGGATTCTTTCAAATGGTTCTGAAGCTGAATCTTCTGATCCTGCTGTCAGCTAGTGTACATGACCATATTTCCACTGCCTTTGATGGGTTATAGCAATTTTTGGCACCTGACAGCAGCACCTTTTCTATCCTGAAAAATAGTGTTGATTTATAAGAGAAGCACAAATGGCCAGCACTTACAGATTTGTTATCCCTCTGAAACTATACACTGCTCACTAAAATAATCTTTTTAACTATTCATGAACAACGAAAGAGAAATAAAATTACTAACTGTAAGGTGTAGTTTTCATCTGTTTTTAGTAACACAAAGAGTATTTTCAAAGTAAGCATAAATAACCTTTGAGTGAATTGTTCTGTTTAGCTTTTAACAATAGAATGTGGTTAGAATTATAATCTAGCATACTTAATAGTCTGGTTTTCACCTAATCTGTTGCAATGTAAAATGATCAGCTGCACTGATAACAGCAGCTTGGTGTATGTAACATGGGAATTAGTCATGAAAACATCAGTCCCTAAATTTCTTATTCTGACCTCTTCTATACCCTAGCATGTTAAACACAACATGCCAATTCACACATCAAATTGGGTCAGTTAACTAAACTATAGATGATCCTTTTCTTTTTTAAGGAAAAACTTTGGTAGCCATGACATAAAAAAAGATGTCATTTAGAAAAACATGGCTGAAAAATAGCATCTAGTTTAAAAAAATGCAGAATTTCATTAGTATACCATGCCATATTTTTGAGAGTGTATTGGATTTGTGTGGCAACACCATAGTAGTACGAGGGCAACAGGGGTGGCTTCTGCAAGAAGCTGCCAGAAGCTTCACCCATGTCCCACAAAGCCAATTCCAGACATCTTCAGGATGGACTCATTGCTAACCAAGGCTAAGCCTATCAGCAGTGGTGGTAACAATTCTAGGATAACAGATTTAAGAAGTGAAATCCCTCCATACCAGGAGAAAGGATTGAGAGTAAGTGAGAAGAACACCCTCTCTTGTCCTGCCAGCCATTTCTCCCTCCACTCCCTGCTCACTAATTGCTGAAACAGAAATTATCTCCATTTCAGAAGATGTGCTGAAACAGTTTTTGACCTTTGAGAAACAAGGTTTGGAAAACAGTCTTAATAGATGCAACTTTTCCCAGCAAAAATGTTCAAATGATTGTGATTGTGACAGGTTTTCACCTTTGTTTTTTCTGTGCAAGTTCATTACCACTGAATGTAACCCAGACAGAGCAGTAGCTTCTGCTTAGCTTTCATTAATGTTCTGTTGGTTAAGCAGGTTATTTGTCGATCAGTAAGCAATACAACTACACTAGTGCTTTCAGGCTGAGAAGCATGCTCATTCTTTGCCAGATTTCCACCTCATATACATGATGCCATGCCTTGGTGGCACACTTGTGACTACCATCAGGATTGCAGTAGAATCAAACTCTTATTGAGCATGATCTAAATTTACTCAGTTCCTAGAAGCAGTGCATGTTGAGTGGCATCTCTACAATGTACAAGATTTGTGTAAATTCAATCTCCCAACAAACCATTCTGTTCCCAAGATATGGTGTTGATGCTTTCCTGTGTCTCAGACAGCAGTAACGGGACAGCGCCTCAAAGACAGACAGCAATCGGCTTACTCACAACTCCATTTACTCTGCTCAGATACAGGTAAATGTTGCGCTGACCGCTAGCTGCCCGGTGGCCATGGCAGGCAAACAAGTCTGGTGTCCCAGCAGCAGGGCAAACCAGTGTCCTTTTTAGCAGCTGTCAGTGCTGCCTGCAGGAGGCTTGGAGAAAAGGATGTCTGCAGCTAGGTTGTTGCTAAGCAACAAGGCGAGGGTAAAGTAGAAAGAGGGACCTTCTCTTCGCCTGCAATCCCAATTTTTATTCCAGCCCCGAGGGGCAGAGCTTCCAGTCAAAAGGGGAGGCAGACGAGAAAGGCACTGGGGAGCAGTTACAGCCACTTTTTAAATGGGCGCAGAGAAGGGGAGGAACAAAGGGACAAACCAATAGGGAAATGATGAGGGGTGACAGGGAGCAAATCACAAAGGGTTAGGGGAGGAACATATTCGAACTAACCAATGGGGAACCGAACCAAACAGAACTTTCTGGAACTCAATACATAGGCAATGAAACACATGAATAAACATAGGGGTCTAAACCAATAGCATTATGGGAACAGAGAGGTTTCTAGAAGGAGAGGAGGAGATGCTGCTAGAGGGACACCCAGTGGGGAGTAGCCTTAAACCTTGGTCTTGCCTTCAGATCCACCCTCAGGGTTGGAGTCCTGGACAGGGAAATCCACCCACTGTATGTCACTCAGCCCCAAGGTTGACTGGGTCACTGCAACAGGTAAATATGAGTTTATAACTGTATAAACCCACCTTTCAATCTGCTTCCCCTGAGCATGTCCTTAACAGTGGAATGCAAGCCAAGTTTTGGCCAAATTTAGACAGAAAAAATTCAAAAGGCATTGAGAAACTGTTTATGTTTACAAGCAATATTTAAAACAACACCTGTAATATATATAGCTCCTATGCCTTCCAGAAGCAAAGGGTTGTTTTAAACAAAATCCGTAATTAAATTACTATTCAGCTTTATGACAGGTATTATATTATGGAATTTAACAAACCCATATTGAAAGTCCTTGGTTTAATCCTGGGCAACTGGGATTTAATGAAGAGCTAAATAAGCTATATTCCATCTAGCTATGAAAGATTTGCCAAAGAAACTAGTTATCTAAATGTTCTTCCTTTTATTCTGAGAGGAGCATTGTAAAGCAAACTACTTAATAAAAATTGATCTTGCTGCATATTAAGAGAAAATTCTTTGTGACTGATGAACTAAACCAAAATAAATAAAAATATTTAATTGACTTTTTAGTACAAAAAATCTCACTGTATGCATTTTGTTTTGACAGCCTATTTTAACTATATCATTTGTTATTATTAACAAAGATACAAAATATATATGGTTGTCAGACAAATGTTTTCTCTTTCAGCTGTTAAATGAATAGGTCTTGTTTTCCTTCGTGTTTCTTTTAAGATCATTAGAATGGTAGGAGGCATTTTTCTGGCTTTAATGTGCATGGTTATATGCATTATTGCTAATTAATAGCATTAAGTGTCTGAGCAGTAGAGAGTGTAAAGTAAACAGAACTCTAAAATCACCAAATCGGGGAATTGAACACATCCAAGCAGAAAGAAAATAACATATTGAAGCTGTTGTTTGTCAGTTGTAAATTTTTTTTCTGAAAAAATCTCTTTGATGACTGGGGGTACAAATTTGTAAGACTGTGTTCCAATGTAATGGTCTTAGTGGTTTACTTAGCATGCTACATCAGTAAGAAAAGAGCAATATGGCCTGTCTTCAGAGAGGTGAAACTGGCTAGAATGATCCCAGGTGGATGAGTGATAAGGAGCTACCAAAATGAAGTTCCAATGGCTAAATAATATGTCAAAACATAAGGCATCAATTGAGACCTGTGCTCAGCACTCAAAACCGGGAATCACACCTATTAGCTGCAAGAAATGTTCATAGCAATACATATTTTACAGCAATAATAAAGGGAAAAAAATGAAAAGATTATTAAGTACTGTAGAAAAACAACCCATTCAGTAGAATATAAATAATTATTGAGAAGCCAATTTTCGTTTTAGTTTTTGCTCGATACAAAAATTGTAACAAACATTAATCTTCAACCTCCAACTTATGATTTTGAATATTTACTTTATACAAATGTATTTTTGCAATTTCTTCAGTTTACCTAACACGTAAGTGCACAGTTAATTTTGTGCCTTCTGAGTTTCGAAAAATAAAAACCAAGGCTCTCAAGGCAACTAGGGCTCTCCTTCTTCCAAGATACTTCAACATGAAGTTCTATGTTAAAGGTTTCTATTCTCTCCAAGACAATACTCAGCAAAAGGCTCCAGGAATTTCTGGTTCTTTCACTATTAAACTAAAGAAATATTAACTCATATAGATTGATTGTGATTGTCATGGCAGATTATGGATATCAAAAAAACTATTAATACAAAATCCTAATTCAGCAAATACTAGAATAGGCTTAATGCACCTACTCTGTGATGTTTCATTGAGAGCATTACCTTCAAAACTAATTGGGAATTCTGAGATGGTGCAGCTTGGATGCACAGACAAAAACTGCCTATTTGAAAACAGCTAAAATAATCTAAATCCTTTCTTTCTCTTTTGCATCTTTCACTAATATATTTTGGTATCTCTACTTCAAGTTCTCCAGGTAGGATGTTTTAGCAAATACTGTCAGAGCTGTGTACTTCAAGAGGTTCAGCTTCTCTCTTTGTCAGTATAACTTTTAGAGAGACAGTGTGTATACGTTACGAGCCAGATAATTCAAGAAGCATAAAAGGCTTTAAACCAAATGCCAGATGCAATCGTTAGAACTGCCAGCTCCTTCCAGAGAATGTATGCTTAGTAGCAATGTAACCAAGACTTTGTCTCTTAGAGAATATGTTGATTTTTGATTTCTGGAGCAATATATTCTCAAGTTAAGGCATCAGTACAATCTTTTATTTCCTGTTAATTATATATTTATCTGTGAGAACCAGTTTTCCATGCAGACTTTATAATTTGGATTGTATCTATCACTCAGTGGGAACACTTCTCTCTCTCATAAAGCATTGTTTAAGTGCACAAATTTCTGTGGCTTTCCCTGTGGAGTAATGTCTATCACACAGCAACATCTGCTAAGAAATATGCTGCAAAGCTGTCTTCATATTTTTCCTCTCTTCCTCAGGCCAGATTTGTACACTTCTGGGAAATGAATCAAACATCTTCACAATCAGTGTTACACTCACAATAAACAGTTGAAAATATCTTGTTGCAAACAGGAAACTGGCAGGCATTTTGTACAATACTCTGAGTAATATAATAGAAATGGAGACAGTACTGAATATAAATTCCCTATTATTTACAAGTACAGAATTTAGGAGATTTTTGCAAGTACAGATAAGCACACTTCTTAAAAGTTCTAGTACTGCTAAATACAACATTGAATGTCCAAGTATTAGCAACTTGGTGGAAGGGCTTTATTACCTAGAAAATGTCATTAACTTGTAAAGTATGGAAAACAAGATTTAAAGACAAAACAACAAACGAGTAAAACCCCCAAGAGTGGAATTAAATTAATCTGGTTCCTTGACTTGTTTTTTGTTGGTTTTTTTTCATATTGATCAGCCCTCAACACAGTTACAGCAGAGAAAGTTACCCTTTCATCTTCCCTAAAGATAGCTGGTGTCTCATTTCTTGAATGTTCAGTATAGATTTACTCCTCAGAACTCAGTCCCTTTCTCCTGTGCACCAGTTGCTTAACCCCAGTTTCCTCAATGGAGTTTTTTGTTGTATACAGACATTTATTGGAGCAAAGAGGGTTCTGATTTCAAAGTGCTTGCTATTAAAAGACAGATTTGTTTGTATTTGTTTTAGAAATTCAAATAAACACTTCTCTTCACATGCTGAGAATTCATTATAGGCAGGAAAAAACTTTAGTTTGGCATTTACAATAAACATTTGAGAATTTTGAAACTTTCAGTCATCTACATTTCTTGAAGTGTTCATGTGAACTTGCATGTGACATAGGGAGCTAGTTGTTTTACTGTGATATCTACTACTTGAATTAATAGAGTAATGAATGTATATGTAAGCTTTTACCTATCAAAACAGATATCAAACTACCAAAACACTTAACCCAGTATTAAACAGATTTACATCAGCTTCAGGAAGCCCCTGGAAAGAATTCTGCCTCTGGTAGTTATCTGTTCCAGAATGGCTGTAATCTACCTTTGCCTGTATGGCTTGTACTTTCCAGGCACAGCAGGTCTCATCATCCTGTTTGAGGAAGTTAGAATGCTAACACATACATACATATATATACATATATATGATAAAATGTGTAGTAAAAGTGGACAGAGCTGTGAGCAAGTTTTAAAGCAAGAAAAATACAAAAAAACCTCTCCAAAACATATCAAAGGTTTCATTTCATCAGACATTTATTCATTATTTTCATTCATTTTATAAATAACATGTTTGTGTAAAAACTAATAATCAAGAATCAGTCACTAAGATTCTTTAAAATCTTCACTGGCTATTAACGACTGAAGTAATTTAGTATAATGTTAACATTTTTATTGTGAAGAACCAATATTAAGCCGTTCTAATAACTATAAAAAAGTCACCAGCAGCAACAGCCAAGAATGAAAATCAAAGCAGTGGTATCTTTTCAAGGGCTAAATATTTTCAAGGAACCACTCAAAATATAAATGGAAAGAAACAGTGTCAGTTTGCAATACCTGTTTGCTACGAAGGTAAACGGAATAAAAATCATATGAGACCATAATTCAGAAACTGACAGGGCTACTTCCAATGAAAAGACTGCAAAGTGATCCTTTAGCTGTTAAGGAATGCTTTGATTACAACTTTATGTAGAAGCTATTACATTTCATGACACCATATGGCAGTAAGGCAGAGTGCAACATATGGAAATCCAGTCAGGTAAAGAGAAACATTAAAGAAAGAATGATAAATGTAGGGTGGCACTGTGAATATCTGTATGTAAGGAATCATTTTGGGTGCCTTGCTGTCCATGCCAATTAGAACACAGGTATTTTCGCACTGTTCTCATATTTAATGGAGTTTTTGTACACCTGTCAAGTCACGGTTTATTGTGGCACTCACCTCAGGCCATTCAATATCACCAATCTGGAGGCACTGATGGAAAGTTGTTTGATTGGGATATTTTGTCTTCCTTTTCTCCTGTCCTATCTTTTCTCCTTCCTCTCTCCACGGGTAGCAGCTGCCTTTCCTGCAGTAGTCTTTATCTAGTCCCCACCCCTACACACACACATATACCCTAAAGATTTGAGACATTTCAAGCAAACATATTTTAATTAATGTCTTGTACATGTGATAATGCTCGATATATGTAATGTTATACTTTAAAGAATTTTATCTTTCAAAGTGAACTGGCTAGATGTTTTGCAGGTGTTCTCTATTCAGTCAAGCTGAACTGTGCAAATAAAATTTGGGTTTATTTAAAATTATATTTGCAAATATTGAAATCTCTACAACCAAAGACTACTGCCTGGAATATGCATTTTATTGAGGAAAATTGCAGGATTTAAACTGAGAGCATTAAGAATGTTTACTAAAATGTTGGATATGATATGTAATATGTATTTGTGTACAGTTCATGCAGCTATCCTTATTGAAATGGTACATTGTATGGCTGAAAAAATCCAGTTTGCAGGCCCCTGTGGAAGGTAAAAGTTCTTTTCCTGTGCAGCAGAATTCTCTGTTGAAGGCAGTGTAATGAATAAACATATTATTTGTATTACAATGGAATCCAAAAGCCAAAAGTCCATCCACACCCAACAAAGCTTCAGCTTCTGCTGAAGGATTTAATCATGCTCACTCACATGATGGATGAAATATGGGGTAATGGCATAACATACAAACAAAAATTCAGTCAGTAGTATCAAATGGAATGCATTTGCTCAGTTCTCATAATTGTCAAATTTCTTTAAATGCAGTTTGAACAAGAAAATAAAGAAAAATAGGAACAATTAGGAAGGAAGGAAAAAATTTTGAAAAAGAACAAGTTTGATAAATCTCAGAAAATTTTAGCATAATCAGATTATATATATCCTAATAAATCAAGAAAATGTGCTGCTGGACTTATTTTGGCACTAGAATTATGTCCCTGATTCACTTGAACATGTAAATGTTAGAGCAGCACAAATCATCCCATGATGAATGATAAAATAGAGAAACCTGAGCAATATAAAAAACATAGGAAGGAAGGAAGGGAGTATGGGAGGGAGAGGAGAGGAGAGGAGAGGAGAGGAGAGGAGTAAAGAAGG
>VZRZ01006842.1:174859-205153 GCA_013398175.1 Climacteris rufus | reverse complement strand
AGTTGAGATGAGAGGAGAGGAGAGGAGAGGAAGAAAGTATGGCAGGAACTGACTACAGGAGGGAGGGAAACAGATAGCCAATTATGGATCATTGGTCCTGATAAGTATTGCTTTTTGTTTTGTCTTCTTTGAAAGCAAAATATGTACATGGGGCAACTCCTGTAAAACTATCCATAGGTGGCAGAGTCCGTATTTTTCCTATGTAAGAGCTAAAGGAACAAGATTTCAAAGCCTGTTTCAGCAGCCCAACCTATTAATTTTTTAAGTTTGGAGATTAGCCAGTTCCCAAGATTGAGCACTGTATGTAGGTATTACCTCACCCATGTTGACATGCAGCCAGCACTGTTGGTAAGAAGCCACTCCATGACTGCAAAATATTTTTAAGATGGGAAAGGATAATAACTTTAAATCTGAAAGAAGCAATTCATTCCTATACTGGCAGAACACAGTACCTTTGCTTGAATTTTGTCCATGACATTTGTGGCTTGAAAGGATAAACTAACTGTTGTTGCCAGCTCGGTATTAAAGAAATGAGAGGGGGAAATATCCAGGCTTTATCAAGGGTTTTCCATAAACTTGCAGAGAGCTCTTTTTCGGGATTAGTGGAAAATTTGTACATACAGCAGCCATCAATATGATTGCCACACATGTATATATAGGAAAGATTATTTTGAATAGAGGAAGCAAGAACACTGATATCAAGGCCTTTACCATATCTCCAATTGTGAAAAAAGGACTTGAGATCCATAATGGCTTTTTATTGCTCTATCTTCAGACTCCTCATCTTTAATTTCTTTTAGTGTACAAATTAATTAAATCAAAAGCAGTCCAGTTATGTCAGCTCAGGCTACAATTACAATTCCCATGTCTATAAAAAGATTTGAGCTTCTAACAGACAATTAAAAAAAAAAAAAGGAATTAGTTCATGGAATATTAGTAACTGGGGAATGGAAAGAAGTGAGACAGCTACAGCCCAAGAGAATGTTTATTTGCTCTCAGATCTCTTATGGGTTTCATTAGATTCTGGAGGTAGCCTCCAAAGAGGGATTGCTCCTGGCTTTCTGAAGCTGGTGTGTTAGCTTCGCCTGGCTGGGTTCTGGCCAACCATCTGTCAACAGAGCTTGCCGTGTTTAGCCTAGCAAAACAAAAGCTGAGAGAAATATAGTCACTCTCTATAAACACTCTCGGGATAAAAAAGGGAGAGGAATAAAAACTACTTAATCTAAGGGATGATGTTGGCATAAACAAAATAGAAACAACCTGGCCATGAATACATTTTGGTTAGAATTTAGATGGCCTCCAGCAGAAGTATGGTTGCAAAATAACCTTCCTACAGCTGTAATTGGAGTTATACAGCTTCAGGATTTTCAAATTTGGAGTTTCCTCTGCTTATGAAGAGAATCTTATTATATTGTCTCCAAAACATAAGTAAAATGATGCCTGTTCTGTACCAAAATATTCACCACAGATCATTACCCCCAGTCATACTGCCATAAAACAGTTGGCTTTGCAAAGTCATACGAATATTAGTTTCATAAGACCATTAAATGGATGCATTCCTGAACATACAGCTTTGAACTTCTCATAACCTATTTTTTTAGCACAAATTCTGAGGGGCAGCTGAGGCAAACAAAAATTACTTTGGTTGTAAGTATGGACTGTCAGGTAAGTGGCACTGCAACTCTCCTAGCATAATTGGTGATGGCCTCACAAGTTAAACACCACTTTCAATGCAGATCCTGTGGAGCTTTAGAGGAGATTCTATGCCAATAGACCAATATATGCAGTTTAATAAAAAATAATTATTATGAGGGACTGCGGGGAAAATGTACATCCCCTTAATTTTTTAGGCAATTCCTAACTCAGCTGTATGAAACCTTGATCTAACACAATAGGTAAATTCATGCTTGAATATATCTGCAAATAAGAAAAAAGCCAAAGCTTAATTTCCTAATCTGTTTTATAATATACCTGAAATTTCTACCTTTAATTACCAGCTTAATTGAGAAGATACTCTTGTGTTTTCCTCATCTCAGGGAAAATTATAATAGATGCAGACCTAATTCTTGCCTGTTCTTGGCACTGGGCTAGAACAGGGGGAAGGAAGTTTCACAATAATTATGAAAGTCTGAAATGGTTCAAACATTTGGGGTGCTCTGATATGTCCAAAGAAAGTATACTTGTGTCCATAGAGGAGCCAAACAATTCAGAAGTACATAATTAATAATTATTTGTTGTAAGTTTCTGTGACCTCTTGTATGGAAACAATTTTCATGCACGAGCTATAAAGGAAATGCATATAAATATCTTTCATATCTTTTTTTTATTTACTCAGTAAAGCAGTATGTAAGAACGGACTTGCTGGTCTCATGAAATTAAAAAATAAACGTTCATCATCTGTTTAAACATTTTTTTTCACCTATCCTTTGCAATTTCTTGTTCTGATCCTGAAAAGGCATTTTCATAGAAAACTTTGCAGCTCACTAAATTTCTTCTCTTACTTATTGTGACAGTCGTCCTGTAACATTACATCTCATGTACACGTTAGACTGTTCTTGAAGGAGACAGAGTACACCAGTTTGGTACTGATGTAGGCAGCCCTGAATATAGAAAGAAAATGATGGTCAGCTTTTCTGGGTATGACCTTACCTCTTGCTGGAAATCTGTAATAGCCCTTCAGAACTTCAGTTCAAGCCAGTATTTCACTTTAGTTATCAAATCAGATGTACTCTAGAAAAGCCTCCATCTGCTACTACTGGCTACTTTTTCAGCTGGAAGGTAAAAGTTGCACTGCTGACAGAAGTTAAAACTACAGTTAGAACTGCTAGAAAAAAGGTAAGAGTTAGAGTTGGATGAAAACACCTTCAGATATGAGTAACTCAATCCAGAATTACTGTTTCTTATCACACTTAACATTTGCTGTGGATCTTCATCACTGAAACCAAAAAATGCTCTAATTAAACACTGTTGACCATAAGAGCGAAAAGATTTGGGAAATGGGTTAAATTACTTCATACTTTGAAAGAAATGACCTTAAATTTACCTATACATTTTCTATTTGGAAATGCAATGTAGATCACTTTTTACTGTGTTAATTAACACACTGCTATTTTAACTCATTATTAAAATTTAAAATATCAGGTAGAAAGCAGGTGCTTAATGGAGCTAAAGGTGTTCTGTGGAGTCAGTTGAAAATATCTGACATTTCAAAGTGACTGACGAAAAGGTCAAAAAAATCTTTAGCACTGTCATGTGAATCCCACATTTACCTATTTGTGAATCTCAAAAAGATGCTCTCATTTTCCATGGTGGTGAGATGCTGCTGACAGTCCAAGCTTTGGAGAACATGCTCTTTACTAAAGAATATGATTTTTTTTGTTTGCACAATTAGAATGGAATGAAAAAAGAATTGCAGACATTGCATAAAATGTAGTAAAAGGTCTTTATTTTTTGCCCAGAAATTCAGTATTATAAGATAATCCAGACATAGCAGAGGTAATGTGTGACTCTGACTAAAGATGTTTACCAACACCACTGTCAGAGTCCTGGGGGGATCAGGGCTCCCCTAACCTGCCCATGGTGCTTCATGTCAGAATCCTGGGGCTCCCCAAAACCTGCCCATGGCCCAATATCAGTTCCTCTGGGTTTCCCGCACCCTGCCCACAGTCCCAGGACCCCATGGCAGCCTCCCAGGGCCATCATCCCATCCTGCAGTGATTCTATAGCACAGAGGGTCCTCCTTCAGCCTCACACAGCCCCGCCTTGGGGTGCCACTGCACTGGGCTCACCAGTGGCCTCATGTCCAGCCTGGCCTCAGCCCCCTACCACCCCATGGCCTTGCCCAGCCTCCTGGGGCTGTGTGTGTCCCTGGACTAATGTTGTGGCTGGGCCTTGGACCCACCCCTTCACCATGACCTGAACCCACAGCTGCGCCTGGCCAAGTCCCCCAGCTTGTCCCAGTGCCCCTCTCGGTGTGGGGCTGAGTGCCATCTCCAGGCCCCTGCCCGGCCAGCACTAGGGACCACTGGGCTCCTTGCTCCCTGGACCTGCTCTGGCTGGTCCCTGGCAGCTGTGTCCTCTCTCTAACCCAAACTGTGTAGGAAAAACAGGAAAATCTACTGCTTGGCATCTCTTACTTTTTAAGCAGAGGAGATATTTTATATAGTCATTAAATAGTTAAGATAGTTTTTGTTACACATTCCATTTAATCCATATGTACAAGCTATATACATGCAAGAAACTGGAAGGGACAAATGCCGTTGCTCAGCAACAAGGAACTGGCAGAGGCGCAAATACTTCACGTTTCCAGCAGACAATGGCTCTCTGAGCTCACAATCAATAGCATTTGATTCAAAGAAAATGCCCAGTTTATCACACTTGCCATCTAATAACACCTCAAGTGTATTTGTGGCTGGCATGCACAAAAACATATATGAACTCCAGCTGTTTGAATAATGTATTGAAAAAATCACCATTTTTTGCTTGAAAGCCAGTTACAATGAATGAGTTTGTTATTTGTAGGTATTCGGTGAATAATTTATGGAAACAAATGTCACTCTATAGGTTATTCAAGAAATTCAGTTTAACTATTCATGAGCCTGGCTGTTCAAAGACAACGCAAGTCCATCATAAAATCTGAATTATGCCTCTTCCTTTGTTCCAACAGCCTCTTCCTTTGTGGTTCTTTGTATATCACCTTAGTTTTATGCATAAACAAATAAGTCCAACATTTTGTTTCTTCTGCTACACCTATCCTTTTCCTGTTTCTTCATTTCCCTTGAGTCTTTTTGTTCCTCAAGTTTTCTCTTGGCCTTTCTATAATTTCTCCCCTTAGGGATTACAAGTATCTGCTTAGAAGATGAATTTGTGTTCTCCCACCCCACTACGCAGCAAGTTGCTCCTTCGAGCCAGTGAGGTTCTCTCTCGGCACCAAGCAGAGGCAGGCTTGGCCCCACAAGCCACCGCAAAGGTAGAGCTGGGAGCAGCACCAGCAGATGGGAGCTATGGATCTTGGTAAAGTACCAGTGCTACTGATGGGTTGTAGCACAGAAAGGGACCATAAAGAATCTGAATTTCCTGGTGTTGAAAAACAATGGTGATGAGAACTTAATCACAAAATGGGGCTTGTTGTCCTTAATTTTGCTAATAAAATGTTAGGCATCATCTACTTAATACTGTTCATCGAGCTATCACCACACTCTCTGTCCTGCCTTAGAGAGCTTAAAGCAGGAGGCCTCCATCTCTAGGGCTACCTATTTTCTTCATGGGATATAGATGGATTCTAAACAATTAAATGAGGTGCCTAAACTTAAGAAATTCAAAGTTGGATGAGATTAATCCCTTCCATTTTTCAGAATGGCAGCAACAGTCCACAGGATTTAATTACATTTTCCTTCATATCTCATACTCATACTGGGACAAGAGCTTACATTTTAGAAAAACACCCAACCTTGGATTCAAAATGTTAATTAGCAATTAATCAGAATCACAGGTATTGACAAATATATTAGATATGGGGCTAAGAATTCTTTGAGGGATCCTCGTGGAAACTTACAGTAGCGGAGAATGTGCATTTGTAAAATGTTCCAGTGGTTAAATGTAGCTTCCTCTGTATCTGTATCTCTGTATCTGAGATATGCTGAGATTGCCAAAATATGTTTATGTATTAATAGATGTTTAATTTAATTTCATTTCAGAATAGTGGAAACAGTTATGTCAATGAGACAAGAAACATGGGAGAGTAGAAGAAGCCTAGCCTTGTGTGGATTATATTTTAGTGTTGTGCTTAAAAATTTTCAAACAAACATGTTAATGTTTAAAAGCTCCCTTGTTCCTTTTATCCCTAAAAAATACATTATTTCTATTCCATTCAATTTTTGGTTATTAAATTATCAATATTCATGTTATTATTATTCTGTAAAAAGGAGCTTTATCTGGTCATATATCATACACATTTTGGTTAGTGGATAAGCCTAAGGTAAAAATTTTAAAATTTGAATTTTAAAATCTGCTACTTTAAAAAATAGTCTGAAAAATGCAAATTATACGAAGGATATAACCTAAGTTAGCACTTCTCAGTCTTCATTCTTCCTTGGTCAAGCAAAACCCTGTTTCTTTGCTTTTATAATGAAAAAAACACATTCAAATGCAAGGCTAGAGGATTTTTTTTCCTTTCACTGTAACAAAATTATACCTGTCTTGAAAAATGTCATTGTTTGCTACATGTGTCTTGAGATTTTGATCCTATATCACTGAAGATATAACCTCAAAGAGGTCAGGTCACAAAAACAGCTATAAAAAGAACCCTGTAAAGTTATTTTTATTTGTTTTCTGGAATGTGTGCCCTTATGGACTGTTAAAGTCATGTTTTCTAGTTTTTATCTACTTCTATAAAGACAGAATGCTTAACAGAGAAGACAAACAGAGAAAACTTGCATCTGAAACTCTTACCTACAGAAATCCAAGAGATGGTTCTGGAAAAGCAATGTGATTAAACAAGGACACCTTGAAAGGCATGATTTAGGGAAAGCTCTCAAACTTGTCCTTTGAGTAATTCTGGCTTTAGGTTTCAATGACAGAATAAAGTTGAACATAAGTTGAATCAAGATGAACCATTCTGAACAAAAGCAAAGTGAAGTTGAAGGACCTTAGAAAGAAAAATGCTGACATCTGACACTGACACAAAACCCTTCTTAATATTAATTCATTTTTTGCGCTTGGCATCTTTTTTATAAAAAAAGAATGGAATAATTTCATTTTTGCACTATTGCTCTTACATTTTTTCTGGTAATGCTACCATCTGTATTTTTATATGAAATACTATTCTTGTAGACTGCATCAGAATACCTTTTAATGGATTTTTTGTATATGAAAGTTTTTAAGATTCAGAAATTGAAATTATGCCTTTTATTTTATTGTTCTATCTATTCTCATCTACTTCATTTTTACAACACTAATTAATATAGTACATGAGCAACTCACAAGTTATAGGTTTTTCTAAGAGTAACTTCGTGAACAGTAGCAGTGAAATATAATATTAATATAATCACATAACAGTGAAAAAATAGGGTTCATATGAAACAAAATATTTGGGTGCATTAAACAGATGTTATGTTAAGTACTATAATAATTCTTTGATGTCTGAAAATTAATTAAAAGAACTTTTGAATTAAACACTTTGCTTATAGAGTTGCTGGGATGAGTTGGACACCTGAGATGACTGGTGCAAAAATGCCAGCACAGTCACCAGACAGGTTCCCAGACTAACCAGGAGGCAGAAGGCACAGACCCTAGCACAGCAACCAGAAAAGAGAAACATGCCTTGTCACTAGTCCTCCTCTCAGAAATGCTTCTGCCATATATGCAAAACCTTTTCAATGAAAAAAGCCATCAGTCATAGGAGTAGGGTAAAAATCTTGATTGCTTATTCACATGGAAACACCCAAACACTCAACCCAAACACTTTCACTATTAAGTTAATTACTGCAGGATGCACAGCTTCAACAGAAAATGTGGTTTTTTTCTCAGCCTTTAAACAAGGTGGTAAATGACTTGTACAGAATGTATCTTAGTTTAAATTTGAATCATTAGAAGTGGAAGAGGATTGATCCAAGATGTTAGCTATACATCCAGTGCTCTAACCATTAATTTACTAGGGAGAAAGGGTGGTATGCTGGTATGTTGTAAAATGTTGGGTTTGTCATGACTGATTTTTAAATACTACCACAGCTGTATTGTTTTGTAAGAGAGTGAAAATGTATGACATTAAATTTTTTGAAAGACATGGCTGAAAGAACTGTCATTACCAACTTCAGAAAGATGATGCTTATGCCTGGACTTCATTCTCTTTCTGGTTTTGTTTGTTTGTTTGTTGGTTTTGGTTTTGTTTTGTTTTCTTTGCTTTGTTTTGTTTTGTTTTTTATCTTTAGTTATCTATTGAAGTAGTAGATCTTAGAATAATTGTAAAGAATCCATGGATAAAGTCCAAAACCTTCAACATTATTAAATAATAAACTAAACTGGATTTCACTGATTTTTGTTGTTGTTGAGACACCTGTGATGATTGGGGGCTGGTTTCCATTGAAGGAACCAGATCTGGGATGTCCAATATTTGTTTGTAAAGTTTCCTGTGGCCAACACAACACAGTAATTACTTGTAAAATCAATAAGAAAAGATAAAACAGAGTTAGGATTTGAGTTGATGCTCAACATTTCAGGTGCAAAGTTGCCCTGATTTGGCTGCTTCCCAAATAAGTTGGTATAAGATGATATAAGTTATTAACTTCTTAATAGAAGTTGATCTAGTTGATTACCAAAGTAACACACCCATGTTGATGAACCTTGAGGGTTCGGGATTTTTTTCAGAACCCACTTACAGACATAATGAAGACCATATATATATAAACTGGCTAAATCAATTGACCCAGACAGAAGCTTTTACTGGACTGATCCCACAAGACAGCTCTTTTAAACAAAATACTTGCTTGATTTTGTTCAGGCAATTCTTGTTGTAGGACATGGAACACAGTGCATTGCCTTTTTTTTTTTTTTTTTAAGAGTCTTGTATACTAACCTTGTGAAAATAACAGTTGAAGAACATTGTAGTCCTAGAATACCTGTCAGTAACCTTTAGAAAGAGATTAATTCCCAGTGGTGGAAATTCCCAAGAGCAATAATTCCTCATCACTTGGATCAAATTCTGTTCTTACTGCTTTCACTGATAAATTTTGAGTCCCTTTACTGGGATTATGATTTTTTAATATTCATCTTCAGGCTATTAAGAAACATTGTTATGCTGCAGTTATCCATATAAATATTCAGATACTCTTCAATAAAACTTCATATTCTTCCATCATTTGCTCCAAAGTATTTACAAACAATTACCTGTGTTAAGGAACATTACCAACTCCAAGAATTATAGAAAAATTACGGGAGACATCATCAGCTTCTTTCATTCCGTTTTTCACAACTTTAATTTCCATGACAACAAAGGAGGCAATTCCACAAATCCAACAGCTCATTTTATGAGATAGTTTGCTGTTTTCTCTGGAGAAGTAAGACACTTTTTATTTTTAAGTCTCATGTATGAAATTCATAATTCAGTGGAGGAAATCTGAAGGAAAAAGTAATTAAAGTGAAGCCCCTCTTCTGGTTTTTGGTATATTTTATGAAGAACATTTACTGAGACTTATACTGGTTATTTCTCCACTCCCAACCCACAGACTTATGTTACCAATATTTCTTCTGTTGGTTTTCAGTGACAAAATCTGACATAATTCAAACTGTCACTAAGAAATGAATACTTGTAAGGTGAAGGAGAAATTGTTCTCCTTTCCCCCCCACTAAAGCACAGGATCCAGAATTCTGCAGTTCCTCAGTAAGTGACTGAAAGTACTGTTGATCTGAGTCATGTATGAATTGTCATTATATTAGGAAATACCTCTTGAAAATGCAACTAAGCAAGATCCCCAGTTTTGCTAAGAGTTATTTTTAAGACTTGTTTATTTTTATATGTTACCTTTGAGGAATCCACATATAGGAAAGCAATTTGCTAAAGAAGGCACAAATTAGGCTTGCTACAAACATACAGACAGTATAACAAGGTTTCTTTATCAATGATCTGTCTCTGTCACTGGAAAAATATCCTTTTAGAAAGGGCATTAATGTAGCGAAGGATCTGGCATACAGTCCATATTTCTCACTAGTTCACTAAAAGTCAATTGCAGGCAAGACAAGAGGAAATATAAACAAACATAAACATTTGAATCATGAAACGTAAGCAGAAAATCCTTTAAGAAGAAGCATTTATTGCTTTTATCCCCATGTAAAATACAATATTGTAATACATTAATATGCAATTTCAAGATTGGATTCAAAATTCTTCCATGGGTTTTAACAGGTAACACTAGCAGTGGTCCTGATGGAATCAGAACTTGTAGGAAAGTGTTACTTTCTTCACAGCCTTAGCATGTCATTACTGAACAGACCCTTTAATGGCATGAAGTCAGCATTATTATGACAACTTCAGAAGTGCTGAAAGCCTGACTCTGTTGTTAAGCAGTAAATGTGTTGCTTGCAGTGTTGCCTGCATTTTCTAGTTTAGCATAGATTCAGATTAGCTGCATAGAACTTCAGGTCTGTTAAATCTGTATTCACCCACAACTTGTGTTTCCTGATAGTATACAAGGTTCTTGAAACCCAGAAGTTTTAACTAGACAACAGAAAAGAAAAGTCAAAAGCTTCACCACAGAGGAAGTGTCTCAGATATCATGTAGTGGCATAGCAAGGTCTTTCAACAACAACTGAACGAGCAAAACCAAACCTAACTAATGAGACAAACAAAAAACCTCCAAAAATTTAGTTAAAAGAAATGGTGCATGCAAATGATAGAAGGGTCATAAGTAAAGCAGCAGCAGAGTAATGCATGAGGAACTGACTCTTACCCTTCACCAAAAAAACCCTCAAAAATATAATATTTACTTGCACGGAATCCCTAACTTCCCATCTTCTTTTCTGATGTGGTGAAGGACTCCAGTTCTGTTTCCTTAGACTATTCCTTATTATTCCCATGTGAAAGCCCATAAATGAATCCTTCTACCTGAAAGTGACTATCCCTACTCCAGGTGACCTGAATGGCCTTTCCTGGAAAATCCTGCTTACGAAAAGGCTGATTTAAAAGGGATCTGGAAGAAAGACCTCTAGTCAAAATATGTATCTAAAGGTCTGATATACTACTCTGACTTTTCTTTGCTTCTGAATGTGATTTGTAGCTGCTGGTTTTCAATGCTCAGCTGTTTCTGGCTTGATTTTAGCATCCAGACACCAGTCATAAATAGGATTTTTCAACAGTCAAGATGGTATATATCTTGTGATCCACATGTTCATAAGGTGCTATGAACGACTTCTAGTGAACTAGCAAAACACTTCTCAAAAAACTGCAAGGCCATATATTGTCATGGAGCAATCTGTTTGCTTGTTTTGGGGTCTTTTTTCTGAAGTGTTCTTTGCCATCACTGGAAAATTTCTTGTAATCCACAGCTGGACACAATGACACGCACATCTCACACCCCCAGCACAATGCAACTGTATGCTATAGCAGGATTGTGGTAAGTAAAAACTGATGACATTATAGGATATAAATAACCTAGACATATCATTATTTATGACTGAACTTATGCTTCATTTTACACTAGCATGAAATCCACTGGTGAATTTAAATCCTTGAAGCAATAAAATTAGTAACTACATGAGGACTGAGCTTCCTTTGTAGAAGTGTGTAGTTTGCTTTTAGAACCAAATTTTGTAAATGTTTTATTGACCCAGTGGTTGAATGGAGAAACACGTTTATTCAGGCTACACATTTGTTAACGGTGCTTTGAAATGACATTTTGGCTTTCTCTCAAGAAAATGTTGTTTGGGATGCGCAAAGGAAATCTGGAACTATATGATTTCTGTTAAGATTGTTGAACGATAGGATTTCTGTTAAGATTGTTCATTTTCTTTTGTAAAGGATAAAAGAAAGTTTCATTCAGCTGCCCTTAAAGTGAACTGAGGGCATTAAACTAGGAATTACTGGAATATACATTCTTTCTGAAATGCCCTGAAATGCCCTCTCTGTGCTTCATGAAAGCTGCAGGTTCTACAGAATGTTTTCCTGAGCCATTGTCACATCACCAAACAGTTTTGCCTTTCAAAGACATGACCCTGGGTGCACATCTGAGGTGATGCATTTGTTTCTTGACACCAGAGGGAAGGTGACTTATGCTTGTTACGGGATGAAATACTTACTCTGCACTGATACATGGTATTTTCAAGCAGAGGAAGTCTCTAGCTGTAGCTATTTTAAAAGGAGGGGTGTAATGAGAAATCAGCAGTTCAACAGGAATTAACTGCATTTTTCTTCAAGTTCATAAAAATCTGTGTGTTCCCTATTACAGAGACAGATAGGTCTTGAGGTACTGTGTTTGTGTTGTCATTTTCATATGCTAGCAAAAAGAAATAAAATATGTTTGTCTGGAGGTCTGGCAAGCTTGCTTTTACAGCTTAAAATTTACTGACATATCAAATAAGGGACTATGATCCACAAGATTTATTAGGTGTTGCAATCAGATCTTTGAACTCTATCATTTCAAGAAACGAAAGACTAGAATGGGAGCAAAAAAGGCTAACAAAAGAAACAGAGGGGAGAAAATTTTGCATGTTGGAAAGACAAGCTGAAAGTCTGATCACCTACAATAGAGCTAAACTTTATTTCAAGAATTAATTAAATAAAATGAAGGTAATACAAGCTGCTTCATCTATGACTAATATCACACTTAAATGCGGGCTTCCTTTTTAAATATTAAAGTATTTGGATAATTTAACTAGTACTGTTACTGCTACTACTACTATGGTTTTATGACAGAAATTTAATTTTCTTGTAGTGAAACAAACTTTTAAAATATCTGATGTTTTCTCATTAGAATAGTGCTAATGAGTTTTAAGACAATGGAACTATTTGTAGTTACTTTATTTTCTGGGAGATACAGTTGCTATACTATGTTAACATACAATGTGATAAACAACATGCTAACTGCACAGGGCATTGCTACTTACCATTTCATGGCTTTTACCGTGTTTGAAATCTACCCATTATGAGTAATGGCCTCATCCTACATGGAGATTTGCGTTACAGACTCCTCTTTTGATTCATGTAATTACAAGCAAGAATTCTGGCAGATTCAGCAGTTGAGATTGAAACCAGGGAGTTGGGGTGTTTTTGTGCTTTGATTTTTGATTTGGGTTTGGGGGTTTTTTGGTTGTTGTTTTTTGGGTGGGGTGGTTTTGGTTTTGGTTTTGATCTTGGTTTTTTTTGCAGGGCTCAGGCTGCACACCAGTAAATTGCAAACCTAAAATTGTAATAGGGATCAATTTCCAAAGGATCTGCTTTATTAATTTGTTCCACATTGATAAAAGGCAGAGACAGACACTTTCTTCCAGACACTCTGGAGAAAATACTTTTTTGAATCTCTGTGGGAAAGGGTTGTTAATAGGAAAAGTGGGGGGAAATGTTCATTACTTCACTTTTACTTTGGAAGAAAGTAAAACCCCAAAACAAAAAGCATAATCAAGATATTGACTTGAAATATGTACTCCATTTACTCCAGAGAGCTGACCAGCTACCAGAAACTTCCCGTAAGATGGTTTCATTTTCTGTTCCCCAGAGGCTAGATTTTGTCACTATGGCGAAATAGGGACATGACAACACAGCTTGGTCTGCAGCAGAGCAGAGAGCCCCAGTTTATTGTCCTATTCCCCTTTTATATAGTAGGAACACAGGTAGATGATTTGCTAGTGTCCAATCACCCCCTGGTATGATTGGCTGGGTTCTACACCATCCAAATCAAAGCATATCATGCCTGGACCCATAACAGCTGTGGAAAACAGCAGGTGCTTATCTTACTGTTTTTCATAACTTACATGGGAAAGAAGGCTCTCTCACAAGCAGCCCTGGGCCGCCAGGCTCCAGGCTGCTACAAGATTTTATTTGACAATTACTTTTGCTCTGAGACAGACTAAGAAAAGTTCCTCATATGACGGTGAGAGTAGAAAAGCAGCGTCTTCAGAAAAGTAGTGTCTTCAGACTTGACCATCAGTTTTCCTGAAAAATGTCAAGCTCTGACAAGTCCAGATGAAGAAATCTTACTCCAATTTTCAGGTAGTGAAATAAGATAATCAGTGCAGAGGAAAAGGAAAAGTATCTGAACATTATTAGCATCAAGTACTGCAAAAAAAATAACAACAGTCTGCAAAATAGAATAGGCAAAGAAGGATATAAGGTACTTAAGAGGTATGGCTCCAACTGTACCACAGTAACTTAATATCTGTTTTAAAACTTTATTTTTTGCCTTTGTGTAAAGAATGTGATGGCTTCCCTAGAATTTATCACTCTTAAAACAAATTGTTTCACAGATCTAAGGTAAAAACCAGACAGTGGAAAGTATGCAGCAATGCTGAGCATGTAACATCTTGACATTTTAAATATGTACCAGCACATACATGCACATAGACATACACAAGCGTGGGCATGGGCACACAAACACAGCATCTTTTTTAGTCTCTCTCCTCAGGTCAAAACTGCAGAGGTGTTGAAGACTGTGGAACAGATAATGTTACAGATAATACTAAAATATTCATATTCTTTTTATGAAGGTACAGCATGAAGAAAAAAATCATTGCTACTTATCAATCATTCTACTATTTAAAATGTTTTGGTAGAACAATCAGAATATAAATATATCATATCAGTTTCTCTTGCACCATGAGTGGAAGAAGATGTGCATAACATTCTGGCTGAACTGTTTTTCTGTAAAGCATTGGGTAAACAGTGATGAATATAGGAGTGATGATATAGGAGTAAACAGGAGAGTCACTTATTTGCCCCACTTGCTCCTGCTGCCCACTAGTGGATTGGTTCTGCTGACTACATTCAAAGAAAAAAGGACTCTACACCATGCAGAAGAGAGTAGTACCAAGCCAGCAACATTCCTACCTGTTACAGTCATACCTAAATGTTAGCGAGTACTGTCTTTCAGGGAGGAATTTACAGAAAGGAGCTGAGATGACATCTACCTTACTCAGTACCCTGTTCAAACTGAGATGACCCTTGAAGCTTCACATGACAGACACTACACTGATAGGCTTGGTGTGCCCTCCTCACCCTGCTTTACTCCAGCTCTGCATGAATGTTGTTTTACTTCCCCAGGTATGGCTCTAGCCTACAGACTCCAACTACAAATAAGCACAATTATCCTGAGCAAGTATCAAAGATATCTCAATCTATAGAATTCAAATTCAGTGGTCTACCAGGATTGTGATTCCAAAAGCCATCTGGAACAAAACCTGACATTTAACAAACACTCATCATTATATAAAGTATTCCCTGTTGTACACACACTGTTGTTGTTAGAACACTGCTAGAGCTCCAGCAAACAAAGTAATCCCTTCAGTTATGCTTTTCCCCAAGAATTTTTTCACAGTATGTGAGTAATTGTGCTGAGCTGTTTGTCAATCATATTATGTAAACAAGCTCTCGGTGATTATTTCACTTGGAAAACATCCATTTACACATAAAACTCATACGAAAAATCAAATTTGTAAGTTGACAAAACTTATATACATTACACATTTTGTCTCAGGAGAATAACAGTCTGGATAAAATTTGCATAAATGCACAAGGGCACTTTCTCTTGTAAATTTTTGGATTGGCTTAATTCACCGTAAGTCGACAAGATAGAAGTATGCAAAGTCATAAAGAAGCTGTCTAGCTATTTAAGAACTTTATATTGTAATAACATTATATTATTTTGCTAGAAAAAGAGATGCGTGAATAGGAAGTGTACGCCAGGGTAGTACAGTATTTTTTCAAGTATTATAAGCTCACTGCTACCCAGTATGCAATTTGCACATAACAAATATAATTGAAATATAATCAAGACGTGATCACTGTAACTGAACTACAAAAATTTATAATTCTGTGAAGTAACTCATCATCTGCCAGGGTGAAGGATAAGACCTAACACTACTGAGCTGAATTAAGTTATTTTCAAAATGCTTATATAAGACTTTTAGAATAATCTTGGTACAGCTGATAACATTGGGTTTAAAATCTTCAGTGGAAAGGCTTCTTTTTTTCCCCCTCAATGCTATACGTTTAGAAATTCCTAAAGTGATACAATGGATTTTAGAAAACAGGCAAAAATACTTGTGAAAATATTCTCGTACTTCAGGTTTGTTAGGCATCACAGGTATAATAGCTATTGCCATTTTTATGTGGAGTATCACTGCCTCTTTTACGATGCTCATTTTTTCAATGACACTAAATGAGCTGAATTTATGCACATAAATTAGTACTTCTACATTTTCATTTTTATTACATATATACATCACATAGTTGTACAGATTAATAAAAGAAATCCTTTTTATGTTCAAGAGAGCAGAAACAAAGAAGGATACTGAAATGAATATCAATAAGAGATTGTAGAAAATCAATAGAGGAAATTAAAGGGTAAAAAGCAAACTATAGCTGACAGTAAGGAAAATAAAACTAATTTAAGATCTATTTAGGACAGAAGGAATCCTATCAATATTTCATGAAAGGAACTTATTAAAAAATAATCATAAGGGGCTTAAATTTTCAATAAATATTTCTACTTACTACTTGGGGGAAAAGCAAAATTAGATACATGCTGCGTATTTACCATTCAAAACAAACGAACAAACAAACAAACTACTTAACAGGTTACTAGATGGGTAAGAAGGTTCTGGATGACTGCACTCAAAGGGTCATGGGATGCTACTTGGAGCCAGTGACAGGTGGAGCGACACAAGGGTCTGTCTTGTCACGTCTGACATATTTATTAGGGACCTGGCCACCATACTGGTGATACCAACTGACATACTCAAAGGCAGGACTTGTTCAGACATAGGCAGGCCAGAGGAACAGGCAAATAGGAATGTTAGAGGCTAGGACAAATGCAAATCCTGGACCTGGGTTAGAAGAAACTGTATCACATCATATAATCCACTCCTGAACTTGAGGGCACCCCGACCTGGATGAAAACACTGCTTCCACGATCCAATCTTTTTGTAATGTACTCTGGGTTGTGAAAAGCAACAGAACCAGTAATACCGGAATTTAATTCTCTAGGTGAAGGAACTCTGTCTATCGCTGCGCGGAACAGTCCGTTCCGCGCTCGCTGGGGTTCAGACCTGAGGCTGCATGGCAATTCAGTCACGATTCCCCTGGCTGTGCTGGGAGCGGGGAGCGCTGTGGCTGCAGCTTTGCCCTAGCGCAGGGTTCCAGCAGTGACTACGGCGTCTGCCAGCTCCTCTAGTCAGCAAGCCCACCTCAGCTTGGTGTTCTACGGTGATCGGCGAGATCAGACTACGAGAGGGACCTTTGTATGGATTTACAGCTCTTTATTTGCTAGGAGAAGCAGCTGGGAGAGGTGGCAGAGAGGAGCGGCGGAGAGAAGCGGGGATCCAGGTGCAGCAGGGAGAGCATCCAAGGGTCCAGAAGCGGCAGGGAGAGTCAGCGCAGGGTCCAGCAAAGCTGAGCAAATCCAGGGACAAGAGGCAAAATGGTATGGCAAAGTGGAATTTTTAAAGGGAAAGGGAGCAGGTAAAAACAGCCAACGGGGGTGCAGCAATTACAATATAACCAATGAAGAACCGAAGAGTTATGAATTTCCTAGAACAAACCCATATACAGAACATGACATAATGTTCAAACTAACCAATAACAGCAAATATGTAAAATAAAATCGAAGGGAACTCTGGGGTGAAAGGGAAAGTCACCCTAAACGAGGAGAGAGTTTCAAGCCCAGAGGTGTTTATTCTACCATTTCCAGGGCTTGGTGGCTGTGGCTTCTGCTATGCACACCGCCACATCTGCCTACCTATCCTTGGGTCAGTCCTGAAGGCTGAAACCCTCCTTCTATAACCCCTTGAAGGCTGCCCTCACTGTCCCCAGTGGACTGGTCATCCTAGACTCGGGTCTCATGTGACACAGTAGAGTAACCTGGGCTCATACGTCCATGAAAATACTGTGAGAAAATCTGTAAAGTGACAGAAAAGACAAAAGTCTCACCAAGGGGTAGTATTACTGAGACAGTATCATTAGTAGCTCAATACGAGAAAGAAAATGCCAGCATGGAACCATTTAAAGGTCTAATGGGAAAACATCAGGGAGGTGAGTTGGGATGGTCTTTTCAGTTCCAAACTGGTTGTGAAGCATTGGGTCGAACTGGCAGTGTTGGCAGTATTGATGCTGCTGGCAGCAGACAGCACATTGAAGCAGTGAGAATATGTTGTGGTGTCCAACCCTTCCTCCTTCTGACTGATTCCAGCCTCTCAGCAAAGGTTCTTCACACCAGAGGTGGTGGGCACACTGTTGTTTAGACTAAGAGCTCATTAACTCCTAGCCATCTCTTTTTTTGTTAGCCAACAAATTTTTGCTTTTTTACTTTAAAGGTTCATCTGGCCTGACTGTTGACTGTCTTTTTGCTTGGCTGAAGATACCTAAGTGAATCAGTCCAAAAGGAGTATAACAGCATTGCAGCAGCACAGTCATGTAGGTTGACTTTGGGGCACTGACTTGTCTCACAGATAGGTCAGTATTTGCCAAGACTCCACTTAGCAATTGCAATTCCTCTGGAGACCTTCTACAAGCATTTCCCAGGAACAAGGAGCACAGAATAGACATCTATAGACAAAATTACAAAGCCTGACGTTGTGGTACTTTTGCCTTCACTAAGTAGAGCTGACTATGTGGATATTTGCCAAGCCTCTAACTAGGCCTCATTTGACTTTGTTTTTTCTTCCCACACAGTTCTGCAGAAAAAACTTTATACAAAGTTGCTTTGAGATATATCAACAGAGGAACAGTCAATGGCAGATGTCACCACCATTACAGTTGACAGATAGAGGTCTTGGCCTGAAACAGTGCCTAAGGCCCAGAAAAATAGATTAGGCAGAGATTATCAAATCCCAGCATCTCACAGTTCTCCATTAAAAATCCCTATATATTTATGTATTCAATGGATGTCAATAATCTGCTTTTCGCCCTTCACTCCCTGTTCTGTCTGCAGGGTCCCCGGCCCTGCTGAAGCAATTCTTCCAGCAGAACCACTGCAGGGGAATGCAGGCACATTCCCTGTGGTGTTTCAGATTGGCCCCCTGAAGCAGGGGATCACATGGCTAAAAGTGTTTGAGCTGCCTGTGACACTGGGGCAACCAAAATGCTCAGGCTCAGCTGGCAGCACCTGCAGAAGAAAGATGAGCCCAGGGAAGCTGTGGAATTGTGATTAGTTTCTGTTGCAAGAAGGGTTGTTCACTGATGCTATTACCGGGGCAGCAAGTGAGAAATGAGGGATTATGGCCAAGACTCTCAGTTAGCATTGGATAAGTGTTTAATGTATCAGGAAAGAAGGTGGTGTGCAATGCACAATGACTTGTAGAACAGTTAGCCTTCTCAGCTTTTGTGCCTCTATTAAGAGAAAAATGTTGATAAACTGGCAATTATTTCTCAAAGAGTCAAGAAATTTCTAAAGGAGACTCTATACTGCAAGATTTCAGGTTTCTTTCTAAGTAGCTTAGGAAGGATAAATACATATGTGTTGCCCTGAGTTTTGCAGTTTGTGATGTTTTCATTCTTCTGTAACTGTTTCTCACACATTCCCTGTAAACATGACCATGTTTTTGTAATGGTAGCTTATTATTTACATTCCTTTCTCCTGGGCACAGAAGTTTGATGGACATTTCCTTTGACCAGTGTGATTGAGGGGTGGCGAGGTTGTTCCTCCAATCCACTGTGGTTTCTAAGATACATATAAAATAAAATCGGGCGGGTCTGCCCAGCAGTTGTTGGTTGCTCTCTTAACAGGTGTCCATCTCCTTCTTGTCCGTCTCCTTCTTTTCGTGTCCTTATTGTGACACATATGTAACCATTACAATATTGTTTGTGTAACAGGCAGGAGGATATGGCCAAAATTGTAACTGGACAGCATGAAATTTAAAGTAAGGGATACAACTGAGCAATTCACAAAGTTTTCCATTGATTCTCTATTGCAGAAATAATTCTAAATTATAATCAGTAGGTTTTAAGGAACATGCACAACTTCAAATAGCTAACAAGTCTTAAAGACTTCATTAAACAGGGCTGCTGGGTTTTGTTCTTAATGTCCCTTCCATTTTTCACATTTATTAATCTGCAAATTGCTGTCTCCTGATGAAATTTAGCTCTGTAACTCCACCCAGTGGGCTTTTCTAAGCCAGGAAAAAAAAGAGACCCTAAAAAGTGCATGCACACACACAGTACCAATGGAAGTACTGGTGGTGTGAATTCTTTCTATCTTTTCTGTGGAGTGGCTCAGCTGAAATGTAGACAGGTATTTGATATTACATTCTGTAGCTAGATAACCATAAATGTGAGATATTTTAAAATGTTTTAGCATTGTTTTCATCATATGTTTGCTGTTGATATGGAAACAGTAATTGGGAAACATCCAAATCTAGTTGGCACCAGACAAAAATTTACATTTGAGTGTTGTTTTTTTTTTAATTTAAAAATCTGAAATTAGTTTTAATTTTTAAAATAATGCACAACAGATTACAACACTGGCTTGTGATTACAAATAACCCTTGACCTTGTAGTACTTATTTTCCATACTTAAACTAAGGAAAAGTATTTTCTACCTTTTTTTTTTGCAGTTGCAGTGGCATCCCAGACTTAAACTGAAAGAACTATCCTGTATATATATCCTGAAGAGCTTATAACAAAGTAAGTTCTTAAGATGTCAACTTCTCTGTTAATTACATAAGGCATTTCATATATACGCACCACTTTTGTAAAACAGTAGTTTACATATGCTAGATATTGTTTACATTAAGAAACACACAGTTGTTGCCAGTTCTCCATCTCTCTGTGCTTTCCATTCCTTTCTTTTCTGTCAGGCCCCCAACTCTACTGTGGTGTGTCACTATACATTATAAGAGTTTATTATAAGAGTTATACTGTAAGAGTTTATGAGGAAGTGTGCGTTTAACATATCAAAGAAGAAAACACAGCTTAGGAAAACATTTCGGGGCCAAGCCAGGATGAAGAACAAAATCCCTTCCTCCATTCCAGTTTGAGAAGTAAAAAATACACTTTTCTCATCCCTCCCCACATTAATGACATCTTCTTTATATCTAATACCAAAACCACTCCAGAATAAACATCTCTCACATACAACAGCTCTGCTACTCTCTGCAAAGATCCATTTATGATTTATTAATACTACCATAGAACTGAAAGTAAAAGACCATTAAATTAAGGGAAAATTAAAAGCTTTTCAGCCTGTAATGAATCTGCAACTGCTAACAGATGCAAAAGTCTGAAGTCTTCAGTACAAATTAGATTTTGGTGGAGTAGGAATAATGACGCAAACATGTTAGATAATAATTCAAACTGCAAACAAGTCATACACTTATCTTCTGTTCTTATATTTCTTATACCACAGGTCAAAGAATCATTTCTGTATCAAGTTCATCATTTTCTAGGAGGCTGCACTGTTTGAAGAGACACCTAATACAAACTGACAGACAGAGATGCTTCTAGCTATTCCTGCTTCTGGGGTTGGGGGGGAGGGGATGGGGGTTGTTTTGTTTCATAGTCATGTGGCTTTTTTACAGCTGCTAAAGGTCTGAGATAGCTTAATTTCATATTTGCCAAATGACATTCTGAGAAAATGAAAAAACAGTCTTACACATTACAGTTTCAGGTTAAGCCCACTTCTGGTACATTTTTTTCCTCTTTTTTTGCTTTTCTGTTACAAGTTTTTCCTAAACAGTAAATACCCAAACTTCACCAAACCAATGGTTTTGGTTTGTGAATCTAAATCCAAGGAAGGTGATTAACTGTTGTAAAAAAGTTTACAATACAACCCAAGAACCTTCAGAAAGTTAAAAACATTCAAAATTAAGTATCTTACTGTGAAAGTTGTGACTATATATTACTTTTGTAGAATACCTGTACCTTTCAGAATCAAGGAATTCGGCAAACAATATTCATTTTATTATACACAGAGTATTAAAAGTAGGTGTGGGCCAGATCAGATATACTGTGTGCATACTGAATTCAGCATTCATACATGCAACAGCAAATCCTACATGCTGAGACCAGATGAATTTCCTGCCAATGAGCTGGCCATCTGTGGAGGGCAGCTTCTTCCATTCCTCCCTGGAAAATCCTCAACAAAAATACAGCAGTCCTGTCACCAGTGAGTAACCCAAAACTGGTGTAGGTAGGAGGCATAAAATACATCAGACTGAAGACTGTTTAATATAAACACTTAATTAGCAAATGGAGCTCTTGCGGAAACAAGCACTTAACAGCAGCAGCCTGACTACCCTGGTGGATATTTCTATACACAAATCTACAACTGGTCCTTGAAACTAGGCACAAATTAAAAAAAAATTGGTAAGTATTCAACTCAGGATCCTATTTTGAAAATAAATGTATTTATTTATTTTATGTAATATTTTATCTAATTCAACTGGACAAAAAATAAATTAAACATAAATATTAACAACTGAATTATAAAAAATTAAGTCTTTCCATAATCTAGCATTACCATTTTCCCATACATTTCACCATCTGAGCCTCCTTAAGAGAACCTAAGCAATGTGTAACTAATTTGTGTTAAAGATTGACTGAAAACATGCTATGTATGACAGTATAGTTTTAATATTTTTAAGTGTTAAATAGAAATATTTCTAATTTTATGCCAGCATTTCTTTGACTTTTAGAATAAAATGACATTTCAGCAACTGTAGGTCATGTACTTTCCATCTGCCATTGTCAGTTTAAGTCCTCATACTTCATTACATCACAGAAGGAAAAAAAAAGAAAAAAGGAAAAAGCAAATGAGAAAAAAAAAGGAAAAAAAGAAAAAAAACCCCACGTTGTAAATCATTACTGCTCAAAAAAAAAAAAAAATAGAGAGAAATCACTGTAACAAAATTAACATCTCCCTGCTCAAAAGTGGCTGCAGAACACAGTACCCTGCTGCCCTGTGCTGGTCAGCTGTGTGTGGTTCATTCAGGACTGTCTCACTATTCTGTACTCTTGAGTCTAAATTTTAATAGAACTGCACTGTGAATCCCAGACTTTAATTGTTGTTAAATGACCCTTGCAAAAGCTTCTCGAGATACAAGATGGATTGATCTCGACTATGTCTTGAAGTCTGGGTGTTAGAACTAGTTGCCATAAACTCCCTAGGGATAGGTATGTATCTCTAGGACTGATACCTGTGATTTATATTCAGATGACATTATTTGTCTCTAGAAGTTATCCTCATTGACTACAGAAAATGTTAAAAACATTAGTTAGAATGTTGTATTTATCCTTTACACAGAACAAATAAAACTACTTTCAGTTGGTCAAAAAATATTGCAGGAATACCCTGACTGTCATTTTAACTTACTACTTTTTGGGTCTCAGAACACCTTTCACTACATGGCAATACCCCTTTGGTCAGTTGGGGTCACCTGTCCCGGCTGTGTCTCCTCCCAATCTCCCAGGCACCCCCAACAGCATGAAGCAACACGAAGACGAGAAAAGCCCTTGGCTCTGTGCAAGCCTTGCTCAGCAACAAAAACCTCGTATAGTATCAACCCTGTGTTCTGCACAAACCCAAAACACAGCTCCATACCAGCTACTGTGAATACAATTAACTCTACTCCTGCCAAAACCAGCACACGCATTTTCTGGTGGGCAAGTGTGGATTGAACAAATTTGTAAAACCTTGTTAGTTTATTAATTTTTTTTTACCTTTTTAATCCACAAAGGGGGATCCTCAAATACAGCTTCTCAACAGATGTATGTTGTATTTCCTCAACTGGGTTGATAGAAAGATATTAGAAAAATAGATGCAAATGTGGAGATAACATGTTTTGCGGAAAATACATAAATCCAGACTTGAAAATAATGATCCAAACTGCTATTAAGCCTACACAGAAGAAAACAAATCTCATGACAAAGCTATACGCAAAAGGTAGAGCAATTCACATGTTGTAGGTCCAGTTACAAAGCAGCTCTGTGAATGGACCAACAATAATTTTACCAAGAGTTCAAACTGAGCTACTTTAATTAGAGTTGCTTCTAAAATCTTTGATTGATTCAAAACATTACTTTGTGAAAGCAGAAATAGACACTAAGATTATAGATCAAGTTTTTAACTAAATTTTCTCTACCAAATTCTTAGAGCAGGCATAATTTATCAGAATGTAAAGATTAAAAAATCCAAACCCCACATTGTTCCATGTTGCTCTGAGTTTTGCAGTTCTGGATGTTATTAGTCTTTTGTAACTAGTTCTCACACATTCTCTGTAAACACAGCCATGTTATTGTAACGGTATCTTATTATTTACATTCCTTCTCCTGGGCACAGAAGTTTGATGGACATTTCCTTTGACCAGTGTGATTGAGGGGAAGCTCATTGTCTCCTCCAATCCACAGTGGTTTATAAGACATAAAATAAAGTGGGGCAGAGGTCCGCCCGCAGTCTTGTTCTTTTGTTCTCAGGAGGTGTCCGTGTCCTTCTTTCATGTCGTTATTGTGACAGTTCCACATTTCCAAAGCCTTAGCAATTTCATTTTTGTTTTGTTTTTTGTATTGGTGGCAAGGAAAAAAATTCTTTTGAGATGGGTACAGGGTGAAAAAGTCCCTATGCATTCAAGTTGCTATGATGATTTCCCAAGAAGTTACTTGCAAAAGGAGCAGGGAAAGATTAAGATTCTCTTCCCCAGAACCAAGTTTTATTCTTTGTGGACAATGATAAATGATAGCCATCCAACTATATTCTATGTGCTTTGTACTCATGTGCCAAAGCTATCCAAGAGCACACAAAACATACTCCTAGAAATAGCAGTTCATAAGATATCAAACATGTCACATGTATCATTTTAGTCCTCCCAAGTAAGTATAATTTTGGTAGTCACAATTGCAGAAAGTGTTAGATTCATGTTCAGATGGTCCTACGGCCTATTATTTCGAATTCAGGATGTCATATAGCTCATAGAATTTAAGTTTAGATATATAGATCATTTATTTTCAAGGTACCAGATCTCTTTCACTCTCAGCATAGAATACATATTTTCAGGATTAATTAGTGGACTAATAAGATAAATCAAGGTAATAACAAAAATATTATAGAATCAAAAAGACATTATTTATTAAAAGTAATTTAATAAAATGTCCACATGTAACTCAAATATATGCAGGGGTTTATGTATTTTGCTGTATTTTCTGAAGAAGAAACTCTACTTGTAAATTTAGATTTGGCTGTCCTTTCTTTGTCTTCTTACTCAGTATTTTATAAGCTTCCATTTTCTTTTGCTTGTACAAACGTTGAGCTTCTTCTCTTTGTTGTTTTCTTTTTTCTGCTTCCTGAAATTAAATAAAGATATAAGATTATGAAACAATTACAAACCTTCTATGACTGTGAGCTATCTATAAGTAATACAATTTATTTTTGTATAGGTACTGGCAATTAGGTATTGTACTGACATGAGAAAGACCATTACTCTTGAAAGCTGAACCAGTATGCCCTTTCAGCACCTACTACAATAAAAACATATTATACAGCCTGAAGCTTCAAGAAAAGAGCCAAGTTTTCTTCAGTAGAACATCCTACAATAAGGTTGGTTGCTGTAATGTGCACCACTTCCATTATGTGAAATGTGCTCCTTGACTATTCTCCTTAAAATGACAAACTGGCAAAAAATTCCCCACTTTCTCAAGTCCAAGAAAGAAAAAGGTGATCCAGCAGCTCCCATGTAACTGTCTTGCCAATCCAGATGTTCTAGGAAACTGGACACCTCTGCATGGGACAGGCAGATAGGATATGGGACATATCTGGACCATGGGTTGGGCAGGTTTGTGACATTAGGACAGCATTATCTAGGGAAAATTAATCCAGACCAAACTACTAGTGACCTGTCTTCTTTGAAGCAACAGTGTTGTCTTTACTTTTAACAAAGAGAGGGAAAAACCCCAAACCCTAATTGAATTTTCAGCTGTCAAACCTTTCATGAAGAACATAGGCAACCAAACTACTAATGGAGTGTTAACTATACATGGATGGAAAATATGGATACACTATGTGTATCCATAATTATCACGTTATGTTCAGATTTTATCAAACAGCTCACACCCCTTCCTCTAGTGCAGTAACTTTACTCAGTAATTTGGGCAAATATCCACAACAAGCAAGTTAAGCTGCTTACTTTACTTATATCATGTCCTACCAAAATATGCAAGACATCACAAATCAGACTGAAAGACTGTTTCAGTTCATCTCATAAAGTTTATTCTTTGAAATGCAATGCCATGCTGACTACATAGGCAAGCGTTTCTGCAGAATGCCTTAAGAGATGATAATTTATCGATTCTATTTTTGTTTATCATGGCAAAGCTTCAGTGATGTACAAAAATTAATAAGAATTGCTCTCTGACATATAATATAAAATTAACCAGATATAACCCAAGAAAAGGTTTCTAAACAGAAATCTAAGAGGCTATAGGAAAACAAAAATACAATCAAATAAACAAATATTTGCAAAAATATGCACAGATAACTTTTCTCCATTCAGAATCCTTATTTTATTAATAGAAATTAATGTATTAAATTATAAAATAAATTAATAATACAGAATAAATTATTATGTATTCCCTTTTTTAAAAAAACAGAGTAGCATCAACTCTAACTCACTTGCAATTAATTTCCTATCTAATAATTTTTCTGCTGTTCAGCATACTATTGTAAACAACATCCACTTAAGCTACCAACCAAATGCTTACTTCAAAGCAAGAACATTCACCTTACTTAGACAGTGGCTATTTACATTCATATTTTTTCTGATCTTTACTAAATCATAGCTTTTTCAGGCCTAAAAAGGCCTTTGTGGAGGCCAAAATTTTATCTTTAAGATTATTTCTCTTCCCAAGATAAGTAACAGCAAATGCAGTGTTTGCTAACACACATGCAGGTTAAGTACATACTTCACTTGTTCATTGTGCCAGTACTCCACTTAAATGATTACTGTTATTGGGACATTTAGCTACTGTTTTGCCTAACTACCTTGCATAAAACTAAAAATGCCAACACCTCCACTCAGGTAACTCCTATGTGATGCTCAAAGAAAACTCCTTGCAGTCTTGCTGGGGTTTCTCTTGTTCCCATTTTCTCTAAATAAGACAGTCATATCATTAATTTTTTCTGACGTGATCCGCTGCTAATATGCAAAAAAGCAGCCATCAGCTGAAAAACCATCAACTCACCCAGAACCACAGATCAGATTGCATAAAGCTGAATACAGCTAAACTGAAGAAACAGCATGTTTTATCCAGCTATATATTTATGTAGTATTTATACAGTAGTTATTGAAATTTAGTATGTCAGCAGGAAGTTAAACAACTTCTACAATGTTACACTGTGTGCCATTTTACAGTGCAACAATGTCCTGGGAGAGAAAAAAAGTTAAATAAGGATCTCTCAAATTAATAATTCAAGTGAGCTATTCAATTATAATATTAAGATATGTCCTGTAAAAATAACTCTCTTTCCCTGCCTTCCCTGGCAGGGCAGGGGGACTGCAACATAATTCCAACTAAATTAGAATGAGGGGAATTACTCAAGATTTTGGCTGTAGATACTATTACATTTAATTGTTTCACTGTCGGTCAAAGTACATAAAAAGGTAAAACAAAGACCGCATTATGGTAGCACCATAAGAAATAGGATAGGTATTTCATTTTTTATCACGAGATGTTATTACTTCCCCTTTTACAATATTTTAGTGGTCTAATATAGTCCACTGGGGTATGTAGATCAAGGTCTAAGCTTTCCTTGATGTAACAAGTGACATAATAAAATCCTACTAACAGCAACTGCAAGACAAAAATAGTAAGAAGAAAGAGAATTATACTTTCAATGCCTGCATGCCTGAATGCTACTGGCACGCTGAAGAAGACTGAAAGAGTACCAATACCCCTATGGTCCTCTCTGGGTTCAGATGCAAGACTCAGAAGTAGAAATGGTATTAATGTAGTTTTTGTTGAAAATCAAGAAAGAACTCTGTTTAAAATTTACCTCTTTCTTCCTAGCACGCTCAGCCTTTATTTTCTCATACTCCTCTTTTGCCTTCTGATTGGATGTTTTATTCTTAAACTTTGCATGACTCACAGCTGACCTGGAAGAAAAAGTACATGTACTTCAGACACTGGTTGTCATCAGGCAGACATAACCATATATACCACAGTCAGTGTAGAATCACAGCAGTCTTCCACTGCTTTTTGCATATTCAGGGAAGTTAGTCACAGATCTCAGAAGACTCATCTTTCTACACTGAACGGATTGGTTGCACCACTCTTACATGATACTCAACACCATTCCATGCCATGCAGTGAGCAGTCAGCAGGAAAACACAACTACACTCTTTCAATGCCAAATGTACTGAAGACTGGATTTCACACAACTCTTAGCAACACATGCACCTTATCTGCTGTACCTTCACATGGATGATGTTTCATGAAGCTGAAAGAGTGCTTAAAAGAGTTTTCCCCATTATGCAAGCTGCTCAGAGCTAGAAAGCCTGAAAGCACTAGCTTAGAGCTGTATTTTATCTTTCTAGCTCTAACACATGGAAGCAATTGCAGAGAGACAAGGACAGCCAGCTGTTAGCAAACTGCCTGCCAGAGAAGTTAGGGTGATGGGGCAAGTTGAAAAAGCACAGTGGTAACAATGCCTTTCTAAAAGTTTCTTCTTGAATGAGATGGCATATTAATGTTCTGAAATCAGGTACTGAAAAGTACTATATTGTCCTTAATGGTATGAAACAAACAACTGAAATTATATTCCTTCCACATGGCAATGTAAAACACTGCCCGTGTATCTTTTACCAAAGAAAACAGAAGAAGGAAATCACTGCTGTTTGTCTGACATCTACTGTCACACTACTGTGAGGGGATTTTTCCGGTTATTTAGTTCTAATTTATTTTTCCTTTTTTTTTTACAACACAGCCATTACATAAACAGTGTGGTAGCAAAGCAAAGACATTTCACACTTGAAAAAACGTAAGCCTTGTAAGTTTTACATTATCACTCACACCATAAAAGTTGAAAAGTTGCCATCAGGATCAAGGAGATTTCAGACAAACGATCAAAACCAAAGAGAAGGTATTTGCTCATAATTTCATTTAGAAATATTACCACTCTCTTCTGGAGAAAAACCAAAAATGTCTTGCTTTATTCTCATCACCATCTGGTGGCAATATTGTGCAATGACACCTCATTTCTTTAAGTACAAAAGTAGTTCACAGTGCCACTTATTTTTCTAATAATCAGGAAAAATATTTACGTAATGGCATTTTTAGTAAAGCAAATCACCATACTGAAGTCCATGTGAACTGTTAATATCTGAAATATTTCTTTAGTGATGGACAGAATTACTATTTTTTAAAGATTTGAAAACTTACTTTACTGTTTCATTAAGCTTCCCTTCTGATAACGTTGAGTCATCTGGAGTCCTGCACAGCTTCTTAAGCATTTCTTCCTCTGCGAGGTAAAGATGTTTCAAATGCTCTGGATAGGTATCAGTAAACTGATTATCCTGTTGTGAATGGACCCGTTTTCCCTTTCTCAATAATTTCCTGTATTGTCTTTCAATCTTTTGTTTCCTCCGAAATGCAAATCCTCGTCCTTAAAACATAAGAAAAACGTAATCAACATCAAAACAGATTCTCAAATAAAGTTCCTAAAGGTAGTCTCAAAAGGACACTGATAATCACACTGGCAGCAGCAACAGCAGTCTGCAGACGCTGTGACACAGGAAAAAATGTCACTAAACCACTGTATCATTCTACATTAATAATCCATTACATCTTTTCATTTAAAGAGTATTTACTGCTACTACTTTCTTTCTACATATGTCCAGGAGGAGCTTTTCTACAGCTTCAGAACTATGCTACATCATACAATAATTTAGCCTTAAAGAAAAATACAGATACTGGCTGTTTCAGTCTTGGCCATTACAATAATCTTATGAAAGTTGAAGCTAAACATGCTTTCTTCCTAATATGTTATTTTTCATTTCATTAGCCTTAAGATCGACTGACATTAATAATATTCACTAACAAACCAGTTTCTAAAGAGAAGTCAAATTCGTTCCAACTTCTTCTATTCTTTCTCCAAAGTTGCAACTTCAGCAAAGTGCTGTTCAAGCCAATGCTCTTTACCCTATTCATTTTTATATCTGCATAGTTACCTAGCAATAGTCTGAACTTGATTTCACACGTTTCCCTTTTAGAAGTTCAGCTTTCTACTGAGAAAACTAAACCGAGTCCTAAACCGGAGAACCACCGCTAGCCGGCCCGCGTGCCCCAACGAGAGCAGGGGCTGCAGTCCCGACCCCGGGACCTCCAGCTCACACACGCCGCTCCCAGCCAGCCCTGCAGCCCCCGGCCCGGAGCCGATGGCCATGAACACCCCTCGGGTAGCGGGCGAGCGGGGCTGCGGGTACCTCCAGGCCAAACCCCTCGCTAAGGCTGGCAGAGCTGGCCCCAGCCAGGACGCCCGGATCGAGCTTGCTCGAAGCTGGGCCAAGGAGTCGGGCCTCCTTCGACGCCACCGGAGGCCCGTCGGGGGCCCCGACTCACCCTCCTGGAGGCTGCCGACAACGCTGCGCAGCAGGACGGGCCTCCATCGCCGCTTT
>VZRZ01006842.1:85255-174634 GCA_013398175.1 Climacteris rufus | reverse complement strand
CGCGCGGCCGGGCCGCTGGCGCGTCCCCTGGCGGGGCCCTGCGACGGCGCAGCGGCGCCGTGCGGTGAGTCGGGGCGGGGGCTCCCTGGTGTCTGCCCGAGACACGGGACCTGTCTGGACCCGTCACGGTCCAGAGAGAGCGTAGCGTGGTGGGAATTGCGCTGGGGGAGTCTCGCCGTAGTGGCGCTTGTGACGACGGTCTCATTCTGTAAATTTCATCCATGAAATTCCGAGCTGTCAGGCTCCTTCACTCTGGCTGATTTCTGAAGAATAGAAGTCAAATGCAAAAACCCAAACCAAACAAAACAGGCAAAAAGCCTCCACGACTGGGAAGAGGTAACATTTATAAGTCCTCCGAACGCTGTAACTGGAGATGCGGAGGACAGCTGGAAAAGGCTTAAACACCGCGTTCCTGTGTGTCCGTAATAATGAGGGTGTCTGGCAAAGGAAGACAGCTGTTTTATTTCTGACAAGATTTATTTAAGAAGCACTTCATATTTTTAGCAATTTTCATGTAACTCAAGAGGAAGCCAGCTATGAAACTGTGTTCCTGAATATGCTGCAGTCCAAGCAGCAGGGAATCATAACAGTAATATTCCTTCAGGCAGGGCACAGAAATGAAGATAAAGCATCTGAAAGCTGTGGTATTTGGGGGGACTGAGCCCAAGTGAAGGGATCGGTTTCAAACCCAAGGTAAAATCTCTGACAAAGCACTTAGCTGAGAAAAACCTGCACCGTGCCAAAGCTTATGGAGTGTCGATTGCTGTCATATTGCATTAGCTCTGAAATCCTGTGTTAAATGGCACGTGAGGCAGGAACGCATGTGGAGTGTAAGAGAAGGCTCCACAGAAAGTAGCATGTGGAGCTGTGTACTTCTTGGCATGGAAGAGAAGCTAAGATAATGATTTGGACTTAGAAAGAGATTGAAGGACTGTGAATTACTACATCACTAGAAACATTTCTCTCATCTAAAGACCTCTCAAAATTTTAACTGTAAGACTCATTTTTGAAGAGTTGAGGTGTCTGGGAAGAAAACTCACAGAGTTTATTTCTGCATGGAAAAGACACTGGATTATGGATTAACTTCAAGAGCCAGATGGAAAAAAGATAGTGGTCCGGTCAGCAAGCAAAAGCTTTGGGAAGCAGCAAGGACAGGTTTAATGTTCCTTACAGGGAATGTCGGAGTCAGAACTGATTCAGAGCAACAGCACATAAAATTGAACATAAAATAGAGGCTGGAACAGAACTAATTATTAGATGAGGTCATCAAAAAGAAAACACTAAAGGAAAATTACTCTGATATAATGTCTTTCTATGTGAAGGCTCATGGAATGATTCAAACAGTGAAGGGGTGGCCTGTAGAGGAATCAGGAAGGCAGAGTATTGTTTTGTAGATTTTAAAATTGGAAAATAATTTAATAATCTGCATTCAAAATGCATGTTACAGAATCTGATGCAGAAATTACTGGAACAAAAAGACAATGTATATCTAATATGAAGCATGTCTTTTAGAAGAGTATGAAGCTTTCATGCTATGGCTAAAATACAACATTTCTTCTTTGGTTTCTGCAGGGATTATTTCTGCTAATTAAAAGAAAAAAGAATAGCCCCTTTATTCTAACTTTAAAATTGTAATATGCTGTTTAACAGAAGGCACTGTAGTGGAGTGGGCATGTGTCCACTGATTTATTGGTTCATGCCTTATTCATTTGACTGCATGGTATCTGTCCATCCAGTTGTATGATGAAAAGTAGAATACGAGTTTCTCAGTGAAGATGCCTGCAAACATCTACTTATATTTGCAAATTAATACACTGCTAGCCTGTATTAAAATTAAGAGAGAGAAACATGTTATCATGGCTTATTTGAGTGTATTAGTGCAACTCAACAACATTAGGGATCAGAAATCAACCATTAGAGATCTTGAAAGCAAACATAAAGTACTCTTCCTTATTCAAAATCATTTCATTTTAGTGGCTATATGAAGGATGGAACCCTTGTTCTCACTTGTACCTTGCAGGAAAATTATAGAACTCTTTATAGATTCAGAAAACTGAATACATGTCAAAAATCTGGCATTTGCCATATTGCATTTTGTTTATTATGTCATGGCTGTAAATTGGACACAGGCACAGACAAATCTGTGTTTTAAGTATTTTCATATTTTACTCTAAATTGCTGTTTGTACTATAATTCCAATTTGGGGGCATATGTTTCTTTCCTCTGAAGACTTGTTTGCAAGTGTATAGACTGACTGGGTAAAAGACACACTAGATTTCCTCTTGTGAACATCCAGAGCAGAAATGTGTCAAGAAAAAGAGCATTTTTAATATTCATAAATAACGCATAGTTCATCAACTGCCATTCCATAGCTTGAAGTGAGGCTTCAGATGCCTTAGTGTAGCTGGTTTCTTTCTTTCAGTTGGTAAGCTGACAACAGTTTAAATTTGGTGGAGTGTTGTTGCATGTGAAATTCCAGCACCCTTGTATGAGATCTTGCTAGTTCTATCACGTTCTTCCACCAGATAACTGAGTTCAGGGATGTTAGAGAACATGGGTATTGCTGCATTTAATTTCAGTTAAGTGAGATTTGTAACATAGTTGATGTATATTTTATGTCAGCTGCTGAAAAAGTGCAAGCACATCTAGTTTCTTATCCTTCTGTACTATAACTTACAGAAGAGACGTTGGAAAGCAAAGTTGCCCCTTCTCACTAAAAACTGCAGTCTTTATTTCTCTTCTCTAATATCCTGTTACAAACTTACCCTTCATGAAGGCTACTAAAATTTGCTGGATGTTCAGATGTTCAGATAAGGATGTTGTTTATAGAGAAAGGTGGTTTTCTGTTTTGATTTTGTAGTGGAGAGAAGTAGGGTGAGAAGTGCCATGCAGACAGTGAAACCATATTAATTCTGGTCATAGCTTAGACAATATTTATTCTTTCTAAGGTCCAAATTTGTTTGCTGTGCTCATGCCTTTGTAGCATCATATCACAAAAATTAACATATTGAGACAGTTGGGACTGTTTTCAGTTGATTGTAATATATGCCTAACTTTTAGTTGTGGTCATGCAAGAAAGTTAAGAACATTAGAGCTGAAGTCGATGTAAACAGCTGTATCCATTGTCATGCTGGATTCTGAAAAGCTACTTTGCTGATATGTACTTGCTCAAAGTCTACCCATGACACAGAAGACAAACCAGGAGACATCTTTGTAACTGTTTGCTGGACTGGTTATCTTTTATATTTTTAAAAGAATTACAAATATATAAAAACTATTCGCAAAACTGTGTAAAATTCACAAATAGTTTTAGCTAAAATAGAGAGGAATTAAACAACACAAAACAATCTCAGAATTAATAAATTATTCATATTAATATGTTTCACTTAAAAATAAATGTACACTTTTGAAACTGAGGATTAAATATACCAAACTGAAGTATTTTGTTGTGAATTTCATTGAAATCTAACTTTGGCCCCCACCTGGTTGGAAATAAAAATTAATTTAATTCTCCCAGTAGTTTCATCAGTTACAAAGCAGTGTGGAAAGTGCATGAATAGAGTGACTGTGAATCAAAACATTTTGTATATTGAACAGCTGTGTTGCTAAAAAAAAATTCTAGTAGCATATATTGGCAGATGGGGCTGACTAGGGAATGTATAATGACCAAGTTTGTAAACAAAAGAGAAGTGATATAATGTTGACTGAATTCGTTTGTCAGTTATACTAAAGTGGGTCTGCTGAAACAACAGATTTTTCCACATTTACACTAGTCCAGTTAAGAGCTAAATGTGACCTCGGTTCTGAAGGGAGAATATGGCTTAAGAAACATGATGAGTTTTCCCTAAGTGGGAAACTTGGGGAAGGAAGATAAATAGCCATTTGTGTCTGATGCTAAGTATTTATTGCCTGTAGTTCTCTGTCAGCACTGTTAGAGAGCTGTTAAGCACTGTTTACAAAAGTCTTTTCCTTTTATTTTATGCACAGATGATGACATCTTTGCCAGTGCATTTTGTGAAAACTCTGAGAAGCTTATCAATGTACACTTGTTTGCCCTGGCCACTAAGTATTATTCTTTGCCCAACCTTGGAGTATGTACCCCATTAGAAGATGTGCTGGAAGCACTGAAAGGAGACAGTCAAGGAGCAACAGGTATATTTAAATTTGTATTTAAAGGTTTACTTATTCACTATAGGACCTGCAGAGTTTTGGTTTTGGAGGGTGCTTTGCTGTTTGGGGTATTTTTCCTATATGATTCTCATTTCTGTTTTAGTTTTTTCCTAGATAGTTTTTTCATTGTCTTTATTTAGAAAATGGATTCTCTTGTTAAAATTTGAGCATTCAATATCTATAGACTCATCATGGGATTCAGTTTGAAAGGGGATGGGACAGAGAAGCTGGCACATTACTATTTTACATACCTTGTTAACTCCCTTTGTTTGTCTTCTCCCTGAATGGCAAGAATCATAGTTGCTACTCATGCTTTTCTTAAAAGTATCACCCTAAAATATGTCGAATGTTCAATGTCTTAGGAAAAACAGATCTTATGAATTCTGTATGTTTGGGATTAATACCAGTTGTATGTGATAAAACTAGAGTAATTTCATTTTCTATAGTTAAAGAAATGGAATTAAAATGCTCTCAAGTTGACATCCAGTTGGACACTGAAATTCTTACCCCTGATTACATTTTTTTAATCAGATGATAAACTGGCATTTATCCTTATTGCTCTGCTGTCATTTTCACTGAAAGTGTAGAATTCATGGAGTCCTCAGTCTCTCTAGATTTGTCACTGTCTCAGATTTATCATTAGTTTTTAAGAGACAAATTGAGCAGCTCTCTGCCTTTGCCTTCTAGTGCCTTTTATCTTTAGCATATGTTAAAACTCATGATGTTTCTTATCCTAAGTGATAGCACCATTAGATAAATGCAACGCATCTCTCCCACTTTCTACAGTGATCTCTTTCCAATTTTGCCATTTTTCATGGTTGGCTCCCCAGGTTTTTTTAGAAGTACTAGAATGCCATTGCTGAGGTATTCTTAATGATTTGTTGTGCATTTGTCTTAGTTTCTGGCTTCTTTCTTTGCATGCTCTTAGTTCGTCTGGAGCCTTTTTTCTTATTTGACAACTGTACACTGCTTTTTTTCCCCACTTGCTTTTTAGCTATTTTCATTTTTATTATACTCTTATTCCCCATGTTCCTCTTAATTTTTTGTAATTCTCTAGTTCTACCTTATTGTACTTGAGTTCATACCTGGATTAAACTGCTTAGACAAAACTGTGAGGATTTTATCGTCTTCTTGTCATGCAGAATGGAGCATCAGGAATAAGGCAATTGCTGAATATTTTGTTCTCTGTGTGGCAGGAGTGGTGCTTGGTTGGGTGACTGGGGCCTGGATTTGTGTTTTTGCAGTACTTCTAAGTTGTACTTCTTGGGAAAAATAAAATGTGTTCCAAATGTATACAGTAGAATTATAATTCAAAACCTTTGTGCTGAACTGGCAATAAATACCAGTTAAATTAAGTTAATTGAGGTTCCTGGTAATCATTTGTCAGAGGCAAAATACCAAGTTATGGATTCATGACACGCAAGTTGCCAAATGAAAGTTGTGATCTTTTCACATTAAGCTATTTTAGATATTTTGGACTTACTTCTGTATTTCAGAAGATATGTTTGTTCCCTGACATACTAAAGCTTACAAAAAGTCAGAAGAAATGTGAGTCTGAGAAAACTGGCAACTTTATGATAGTGTTGCTTATATTCTGAAAAATACGCATCAGGATAATTCCTTTTATGTTTCAGATTTTTTAATACATTTTCTTCTTCTAAGACAAACAGGCTTTTGAGCCTGTTCCCACAGTTTGCAAAGCTCTCTAACTTCTTCACAATCTAAATGTAGATACCTTGCTATCCTTCCTGGGAATAGTTGGTAAGCACGAACATTTTAAGCATGTTGTGGGCACAACTACTCAGAATGGAGTTTTGAGTCTAAAAGGTGTTCTGCTTTGCTTCCTAACCACCCAGCAATGAGGGTTGGATTAGGGGCTCTCTACCTTTGCAATGTGTTTATGGCCAAAGTAGTAGCCATGCCATGCAGTGACATCTATTTTTAAATTGCATGCCCTGGAATATCACTCTGCCTCTATGGGGTTTTTTTTGAGTATGTGGTTATTCCATTTCCTCACTCTGGCTTGTAGAGTTAAATCACAGTAGTACAGCTTCTGTATAGGTGGTATTGTATGGTGTGGGCTATGAATTTCTTTTTTTTTTATCTGATTTTATCTGAATTTCCACAGGCAGCTGGAGTATAAAACACCTGCCATAAGAGATCTTAAAAAGGTCTGTGTTAGCCCTATATAAAAAACAGTCTCTCATCAATTCGTTCACCTTCACAACTGAAAATGTAGCTCTAAATGGCACTGTGGAGTTGAAGCAGTTTTTCAAATGAAAAACAGGTTCACAATGGAAAAGAGCAACATTTAAGTACCAACTAAAATTAGTAACATTAAGCTTTCTCTTGTTCCATCATATCCAAGGTACTTCTGTAAAGTATTTGGAACCACACTTTATTTTTTCATCAGGAAGAGAGATGGTTCCCTAAATTTCTGCTGGTTTTGAAATTAGCATTTGTTCTGCCTTCATCAGCTGTACACATAATAAGGAAATGTACATGTATAATTATTTGTTTCAAGGAAGTAATTTTGTGGTAGCAGAAAGAATTTACACAGTTTGTGTAAAACTAGTATACTTTTTTTTTAATTCAAATTTTCAGTTGTCTGGACAATATAAAAGGCCCCCAGATAAATTTTTTGCATTAGTTTGCAATATGTCTACTTGTTTTTCAAAATAATATAACAGCCTACAGAAGTTTGCAGAAAATGCAGGAAAAATAAAATGTATTAAAAAATCCAAAATTTTTTCCAAACAGTATCATTTTCCCTGAGCTGAAATATAAGCAGTGTGTTATCCTGCAGAAAGCAGGAAAAGGAGTAAAAAAATGCTTAAGAAACTTTAGTAGCTAAGGTGATAAATAATCTTTATATGTAGATATAAACAAATTATGCTTTCTCTATCTTTAACTTCAGCTTTTGTAGATTAGGTCATGCTTCTGGATTTCTGCTGTGTTTGAAATTGGATTAATTACTCTCTGACGTAGTACTTCACCTAGCATTACCCCATTCAGTCTTTTGAGTTCATAATATAGAAAAGAGTAAAGTGCAGTATGTGGTCATCGTCCAAAGTGACAGTGCTGTGGAGAACAAACAACTTTTATTTCTGTCAAGAAGTTAAATGTCTGTTTCTTCTTGTTCCAATTCTGCTCCTTCTTCCGATGAGCCTATCCAGACCTTAAAATGTTCAAATATAAACAGAGAGACCTTTTTTCTTTTGAAATTTTTTTCCTGTCTGTTTTTCTTTAGTTTGATATGCTTACAAATTAAGAGCATTTTAGGTTCCTGTGCAGATCTTCACAATTTTAAAGTTAAGGAGATTCTTCAATGAAATGACAAACACTTGTTTTTCCTATTTGTATTGTTTAAGTCTTTTAGTCTTTTTTTTTCTTTAGTCAGTTCATAGAGTCTATATTAGATTTTAGGTATTGTCATAACAGTTTGTTATGAAACCCTCAGATGTTTAAGAAATAGAGAGATCCCTTGGGGTTTGGGAAAAATAGAGAAAATGCTGGGTTTCTTATGAGCTCAGTTCAATTTCCCACTCTGTTTTAAAGAAGTAACACACTTGGCTCTGTTCCCAGCATGATCTGATCAAGAAATGAACATAGTTTTTGCCTAATGATCAGTTTCTGGACAGATGAACACATACTGTTCATAAAATGGGAAAGCATATTAATCTGCCTGGTCATGCAGAAAAGTCCTGTTTTCTAGGAGCATGCTCATCAATAATGATCCAGGTACTTCTACCATCTCAGATTTACAGAAATTTCCATCAGTTTAACTACATCCAAGTGTACTGTAGCATTGGTCCCCGAAGAGAAAAATGGTGTGGGTTTCTCCCAAGGGAGTGACTTCTGAGCTCCTTTTTCGGCTGGGTGGCATAGAAATTAGCAAGTGGGTGCTTGGTGTTCTCCACAAGCAGTAAACCCATGATAGAGATTGACTTCATCTCATTAACACATTCTCCAGCAACACTGAAATGAGTCATTTTATACCATAAAGATGTAACAGGTCTATAACCCATCCATCGGGTAAATAAAGGAAAGTTCATCTTCCTTTGAATTTTCCCTCAAAAGTTATCGCTCATAACTTTTATTAGAGATATCTCCCTGTTGATACTGTCAGCAGATCTTCAGCATTAACAAGCTGTATTACGTGATTATTAATTGCCCCTGCCCTTATATTTCATTTATGGAAAGGTAAATGTGATAAATGAGACAAAAATAAACATTTTTCAATGAAGAGGAAGCAACAGTAGAGTTTTGCAGTAGCAGCTATTGTCTCATATATGGTTAGGTATTAGTTTTGCTACATCTTAAAAAACCTGAGTTTTACAGTGTGTTGAATGTTACTAATTCATTCATCATTCAGAAGTTTAATCTTGTAATAATTTAGTGAGTTTTTAATGAAAAATTGCTGTCCTGAAAATATATAAATACTCCAGCATATATTAGCATTTTTTTTGGTTGATCACAAATCTTTACTATTATAGGTTGTGTTAATGTGTATTTATCTTCTTAATCTGATACAGGTATCAAACTGGATGAATTTATGAATAATAAGAAATCTCATGAAGTGCAGGTGATGTCAGAGCTGGTAGATAGCATAGCGAATTATTGTGGTATAAAGCAGGTAAGAAAGCATTTCTTACTGTATGTTACCAGGTGCCTTCTGAGTTACTCTCCTTATTGTGTGCAAATACATCATTTTGCTATTCTATCACTGCTGTTCTCATTTTTCCTGTACATAATTATAGCTAAAGAACAGCTGTTGAGGCCAGACTGAAAGACAATTTTGTTTACAAATGTATTGTTCCAAAGGAGCTGCCTTTCAGTGACTCATAATCACTCACGAGTAGTTTTAAGAAGGTACAATCATCCTGTGTTGAGCAGCTAAAAACTGTACTGCTTTTTGCTATGGACAGGTACTGCCTTGTTTATCAGTATGATATTGCTGGCAGTTTTCCATAAGCATCAGTAGGAGAGCTGCCTTCTGTCATGCACACACGAGTGTTGCATAGAGAGCGAAGCAGAATATCTTGGGAAAATTTGAAAGCTCATCTTATTCTAACACAAGATTTGCATTATTTTCTATTGTCTGATGCTGTTCACCTTTATTTAACATGGGTTGAGATTTATAAATTAGGAATTTAGCTATGACATTTTTGGTTTGAAAAGAGACCAATTTAAGTGGAGGTTTATGTAGCAGAGTATGTATGAAATACATTTGTTAGAACATCTATGAGATCTGGACACCCAATGCCGTTATCACCCAGCAATTACTGCATGAGTTGGCTGTTTCATACATCAGAAAGGTTTGTCCTTGGATAGTGAAGAATTGCAGGATTCCTTTCTCAAATTTGATTGTCACTTATCCCTTTTTTTAATATACATGTAATTATGATTGCACAGTGCAGTTGATCACTGTTTTATTAAAACCTTGTGGAGGTTTATTTATGGATCTGTTGACAAAACACAAGCACCCCAGCAATACTTGACTTTTTTGAGTAGTATATTTTACATTCTATTAGAGAAAAGCACACCAATACCATTTCCTCAGTTTACATACATATAATTTTTCCGTAAGTTTTTTCAATATTAAACTTTCTGTTAGATTCCATACCTTAGGCCTGCTTTCTGATAAGGCTAAATTTTTCAGTATCTGGGTGAGTTGAGTTTGTTTATTCATTTTAATCTCTCTAATGCTGGTAACTGGCCAATGTGGCTTCATCCTTGCTTTAAGCTAGAGGTCACGAGCAGCTCTCAACACTGCATTGGATTCCCTTCTACATCTGAGCTGCACTTGCTTTCTGTGCAAGGGGCTGTAACTGTAAATGGAGACTAGTTTCCTCCAGGCTAATATTTGTTCCCACAGATTTGTGGAGAACAAACTACATTTGTTTAAAACCAAAGATTAATAAGGTATCTGCCCAGATTTTATGATGAGAGTAGTCTCTCTGAGCATTCTTTTTTGTAAGTAAATATATATGAGTATAGTTTAAAATTAATGTACCTGCAGCATCCCAAGTTGCTATTGCTACCACCATGGGGAAGACCCCAAAACTTGGATTTGACTCTGAATTGCTGAAGCTGAACTTTGGTTAGGAGGTTATTTGGCTCAGACTAAGTTTAATTTAGATAAGTAAATGATGCAGTGCTCTTGACAGGTTTGGGTTAGGCCTGTGGCATCCTTGGATTCTCAGTCCTGACCATCTGTTTTGTGAGGAACGACTGATGAAGACAAAGTTTCAGGCAGTCTTCTTACAACTGGGATTGCCTAGTAAATGGCTTTAATTAAGGCTAAATGTTACTGGATGAGACATACTCAGTTTGTGAGCATCTGTGATTGCTTACAGCGATGGAAGGTGATCTCTCTAGCAGCTCTCTACGAGCCAGTCACAGTGACAAACGTGGGTGCCCTCCACAGCCCTAAAGTGGATGTACTCTGTAGAGAGCAGAAATACACTGGCAGCAGAATTGTGAAAGTCCTTTAATCTGCCATGAGCATGCTTTTTGCCTTGCTTACGTTTTGTTTCAAGCAAGTATTAGTTGTTCAAGTATTGAAGACTTTCATGTACTGAAAAAGCTGTAGGAGAGTATACCTTGCTTACAATGCATTATTAAGTCTTCTCTGCATTTGCTGGAAAGTGGTGTTTCATATAGCATTTTCATTTAGATTTAAATAGTTCCTGTGGGATTCAGGAATTAAAGGAAAGCAAAATCCCTGTTCAGAAAGTAAAGTCATCTTAATATCTTAACTGAAGTTTCAATGTAGCTGGTTACTAATAAAATCTCAAACCAGTCATTATTAGATATCTGTCAATATGCTGCAATTTCATCCAGTGATTACGAACTTTTATCAGATAGCTTGGAGTATCTTCATACAGGATTATTTTCTGTTTACTTTTTGAGAAAATTATAACATCTAATGTAAAATATTATTGCAGTATATCATTGAATATGAAATGCTGACTGCTCTATATTAACTTTTTCCATTTTAGTTGTACACTATAACAATATTTATTTGCCCAAAGTTACAAATCCCTAATATATGAAAAGAGCTTTCCTTTGAAAAAAAGCGCCTCCTTCTCAGTCTTTAAAAAGCAACTCCTTTTGTTTTTGTTTTCTTTTAACTTAAAAAAAAATAAATTATAAAGTTTTAGGAGTTTTCCCTTATCGATTTTTTCTGGTCCTTCTCACAAAACAAAATATACGCGGCATTTAATTAAAAAATCTAGAGCCATGAAAACACAACACTCTTTCCAACAGCACATGTCCTGAGGGTGTTTCTTTCAGATATTGCAGATCACTGACAGCTTGAAAAATGGCCTCCACTTCACCTCCATACCCACATTGTATAATGGGTGGTAGAGGATATTGCTCTTTGTTGGTCTTTTATAATGTATTATAATAGATAGTGAAATAAAAGCAAAAATTTTGTTATCACTGTAATCACTTCTAGGTTAATGATTTGAATTAAAGCATTAAAGCAAAATAACCAAAGGGCTTTTTTTTTCCAATTGTTTACTCCCCCTTTTAAGCACCGTTCCTATCATACAAATGGGACCTTATTTTTAAAAGAAGTTCTTGATTAAACTCTGAAAAGAAGCTGATGTTGATTCCTCTTTGCTTAAATGCACATTTGTTTTATTTAATGTATTGTTCAGAGTTTTCCTTCGAAATTGCAGCATGTGCAGCAAGACTTGGAATCTGTAATGTAAGGATGATATAATTCTGCATTCAGCGTCTATTACGTTTGTGATTTTCTGCTGGGAAATGTTGGAATGCTTCTGGAGACAAAATTCTTGATTGCTTTGTGCCAGAAACTGCATTTAAACATAGTACCCAACTCACTGTGGACAAGACCTGTGGAGTTTATTATATCATGGAAATTTCATTTTAAAAGTTCATGCTTGACAGATATTGTATGGATTGCTGATTACCTTTCCCTATGTAATCAAGTGAAGGTAAAGCAGGAATCATTTAATGCAGTGTATTTGTTTAGTACAAGATCATTGCCTGCTAATTTTGAGTAAATTTTTCCATTCATTTTAAAACTATTCTCCCATTGCTCATTTAACAATATATTACTGTTTCCTTTTTACTTGAGAAACTTTCCCCAAATTGCAGCTGGTCTCTACAGCCAGTAGGGCTCACACTTGGGAATAATTCACTACCTGTGTCTTGTGTCCAATTGCTGCTTTTCATGGAAATAATAAAAAACTTGAAGTGGAGGTGTGCATATTCTACATAATTGTAATACCTGGTACATAAAAGAGTGGCTAAAACTGTTCCTCCAACACTTTTCTTTCCTTTCCTTTTAAAGGACAGAAACACAGAATGGGTAAGGTTGGAAGGGGCCACAGTGGTTCATCTGGTCCGACCTTCCTGCTCAAGCAGGGTCATCCTAGGGCACATGGCACAGGATTGCATCCAGATTATTCCTTAATATTTCCAGTGAGGGAGACTCCACAACCTCTCTGCGCAATCTGTTCCAGTCCACAGTCGCCTGCACGGTAAAGTTCGTCCTTGTTTCAGGTGGAACTTCCTATGCATCAGTTTGTGCCCATTGCTTCTTGTCCTGTTGTTTGGCACCACTGAGAAGAGCCTGGATCCATCTTCTTGTCACTCTCCCTGCAGATACTTAAGGTCTCATTCGTCTCCTTTCAGGGCTGAACAGGCCCAGCTCCCTCAGCCTTTCCTCACAAGAAAGACGCTCCAGTCCCTTCATCATCTTTGTTGCTCTCTGCTGGACCTGCTGCAGGAGCTCCTTGTCTCTCCTGTACTGAGGTGCCCAGATGTGGCCTCACTAGGGCTCAGTAGAGGAGAATATTGGTGATAAATGTGACAAATAAATGACATTTTCAAAAGTATGCGTAGGTTATGTAAATTCCATTTCACTAGATTCACTTCTGTACAGATTTGTTTCAAAAAATTTTATGGTTGCAGCATGTCTAGATTGCAAATCAGTCATCAATATCACATGGTGACTATAGATAAGAAAGCCATGTGCTGCCCGAGTAAACAATTTTTACCTGATATTATGTATTCTCCACTGTTTTCTGTAGTCTTAAATGACATTGGTTCTAATTTTTCCTTTCTAATTCCATGGCTGTCCAAATCTATTTTTTATTAGAATAAGGAATAAATCTTTCACTCTCATTCAGTAAGAATATTACTGTATTGATTAGTCTTACCTGCTGAAAAACTATGCAGTTGAGTTTAAGATGTGTCAATGTAGTGTATGCTGCAATTTGGCCTTAGCAATATCAGTGTAAGCTTTCTTATGAATGTGTGACAGACCAAGATCAAAACACTAAACATAGATAGATGTTCTTGAATCAAACACTTCCAGGAGCATCTGGTCAGTATTATTTTTGGTAGGTACCTGTACAGAAGTAACATTATAATTTTCTTTCCTTAGAGAAATGTCACTCTGCCAATTCTCATAAAATATTGTCTTATGTATGTATTACATATTAATTGCATTATTTAATATTACTAATATTATTTATTACATGTTCAAACATACAATATGTAAAGCTGTGGTTATATACTGAAAGGTCTTAGGTTACTGTTGTTTCTGCTAATACTGTGTATGGGGTTTTCCTTCCTGTTTTACATCAGTCACTGAACTAGCACATGGTATCAGCTATGAGACAAACTAAACTGTCCCCTGTCACTCCTTCCTCCAGAACTGGTAGTGGAATGTACATGTGGCATATCAGCCCCTTTGTTTTAGTAGAAAAGCATCCTCACATTAAGCGAAGTTGTATGGACTTTTTTCACAGAATGGGAAGCAGCATAAACAAGCATTCTGACATAAAAGAGAGTCTCAGTATCACCCATTTTTAGGTCACATCTGAAGGAATTAAATTAAGCACTGAAACTGAGGATACTTTTCCCTGTGCTCAGTGGTAGTAGGCTCCTCAGTATGGGAATTAGGTGCCTAAAGCTGAATACTGTGAATGGTTTATTTGCTAACTCTGGCCCAGTTTAGCAAGGGCAGGTGGAGGTGCTGGTGGTTTATGGTTATTTTCTTTAGCAGAAGAAAGGTCTGTGTCAAAAAATATACTGAAAGTCTTTACAAGAAGAGGCAGGGCAGGTGCATTGCATAAGCATTTCTGTGTCTGGAGTGCATCAGTTAGGACTTAATTCTGTGTTTTAAAGTCAGAAGGTGAACCAAAAAAGCAGAAGAACTAAGTGCATTGAGAACGATGATACTGATACAACTATTCAATCCATGCTTATATTTTTAGGGAACAATTTTGCATTTAAAGTGTGCCTTGTTACTCATTAATATAGCAAATTTTCTTTTCCTTTATTTTTTCTGTGTTTTCTAGGTGATTGATATAGGTTCTGGAAAAGGCTACCTGAGTTCATTTTTGTCCATGCAATATAACTTAAAAGTTTATGGAATTGACTCCTCAAGCTCCAACACGAATGGTGCTCATGAAAGGAACAGAAAATTGAAGAAACACTGGAGAGCATACCAGAGTCGTGGAAGAGAAAACCTTGAAAGCCGGAGTTTGGAAAAGGCAAATGACAGGCCACTGGAAAGTGAAATTAAATGTAAAACAATCAGTGAAGAGCTCTTAAATAATGCCAACAGTCTTCAGAGTCAGGATCGAGTGATTATCCAAAATTTGGTTCCTTCTTGTGGTTTCACAGAAATTGTTACACCCAAAAGCAACACAGAAATTGAGGCTGATTTGGTGTCTCGTACACAATCTCATGAGAGTAAACTTTCTGAAGATGTTCTTGATATTCTAAATGTTTTACCTGCTGATGCTGTAGAAGATTTTTCTTCGTCTCATTATAACTGTGGGGAACTCAGTGAAGAGGAAAAAGTGCAAAGAAAAATGACATCTCTCAAGACTAAAGCAAGAAAGTCGAGTGAATCGAACCTGTATTTTCCATTGACCTCCTGCATCACTGCAGAAACAGAACTCAGTGATGTCATAACAGATCTGGAGGTTATTTTACTCTAAATATTTACTGTATGTAGATTGTCCATTGTCTTTATACTGACATATTCATATGTACATGTTTGCTGAGTGTACAATAGAGTGCTATCTGTGGTGTAAATGAATATTCTGGCCCAATAATGGTATTTAACCAGGTAGCAGAAGTATGTCTACCAGATAAAGATTGTTTTTTCTATTTTAAATATACATGTTAGGATTTTGAATCGGTGTTTAGAATTTAAGAGGTAGATAATAATCAGCTTTCAAAATTAACAGCATACATATTAGCACAGTCAGTTATTTTACAATTGTCATTATAGATAAAAATCTAATTATTATGGATTTATTATTATTTGCCAGGTAGATGCATGTACTGGAATTTCAATTTTCCTGAAGTTTCTTGGTTTTTAAGTTATGTATTTTTGTAATTTCAGTCATACTGGGAAGGCATGGGAGAATTTACTGAGTATAGTACTCAAGATGAATAGTTTGTAAAGAATGTTTTTATTTTGACTTTACAGAGTTATTTTAAGTTCATTTAGCAATTTACTAGCTGGCATTGTTTGTGTCTACACAAACAAGCCCAAGTTCCACTGCGCAAAGACAGTGACACAATTCTAGAAACTGTGTGGTTGTATGTTTAGTTCTTCTACCTGAATTAACATACATTGATTGAGTAGATGCATTCAGTCTTTTATGGAATGATAAAAACTTCTCTGTGTTCAGTAGTAACCCAGCTATTTTATTCCAGGATGTAACTACTCTCTGATTCAAGACCATAGGTTTGTGCTGATGGCCCTATACTTTGAGCTAATAAATGCAGCTGAGTATCTTAGAACATGTAGAGCAAGCTCATGTCTGTTTGCAGAAGAAACCCTGAGCAGCAGGGTTTGTTGATGAAGCATCTGACTTTACATTTGCACAGCTGGATTTTGTATCCTCTTAGTGTGTAATTTGTACAATGTTAAAGGTAGAAGAAATCCTGTATCACTGCCTTTCTTTATATAAAAAAAATGCTGTCAGAGAAGGTTAAAGAGGAAAGGGGAAGTTTTACTGTTTCACATATACTATTACATGTACTATTACATAGTGCATATGCATGTACTATGTAATACAGATGGGTGAGAAAATCAGATAAAATCAGAATGATTATAGAAAGGCATCGCAGTTGAGTGACCCTGCTAATTTTGTGTTGATAACCTGGAGAAATGAAGGCTCTGAGGAGACCTTATAGCACCTTCCAGTACCTAAATGGGACCTTACAAGAAGGCTGGAAAGAGAGTTTTAATTTAAAAGGGTGTGTAATGATAGGGCAAGGGGGAATGGCCTTAAGATGAAGGAGGGTAGATTTAGATTAGATAGATATTAAAAAAAAAAATTCTTTGCTGTGAGGGTGATGAGGCACTGGAACAAATTGCCCAAAGAAGTTGTGGATGCCCCATCCCTGGAAGTGTTCAAGACCGGCTTGGATGGGGCTTTCAGCGACCTGGCCTAGTGGGTCAGGGGGGTTGGAAGTGGATAATCTTTAAGGTCCCTTCCAGACCAAAGGAGTCCATGACTTTTTGATTCTGTGATTAATAAGTATGCCTGGACTTCAAAGCAACACCATGTTTGCCTTATGGATCCCAACTAATAGTGTCAGAAGGGAAATACCTTTTTATGAATGGTGAGAAGAGAGAGAATTTTCATGGAGAAATGGAGGGGAAAGGGAAGTTGTGGGAAAAGAAAAGTAGGAAATAGAATGGAACGAAGCACCATTTCAGAGCATCTGAAACTGAAGTTCTTACTTTGTGCTGTCGAAGAAAATGCCCATTTGTTGCTGAATAGTAGCAGCAACTACTCCAGTTTTGGAAATAACAAAGCCTTCTCTTCACCTTACACCTCTTGTTTAGGAAGTTGTTTCTATATCAACGACTTAAACTCAACAGAAATGCCATAGAAAAGTCCAGCCAGATTTACAATAATAAATCCTTAGTAAGTAAAGGAAGCAGTGGTACTAATAATGTGAGGAAAGACGAGAAAATGGCCTGTGTCCATGTAAATGTTGCCTTCCATGCAGCTGTTACTTATAGTTTTGAAATTCTACTGCCTCATGGCTGGTTTTCACTGTATTTTCTTAGCATTGAAGAGCTTTGATTAGCACTGAAAAATTCTAGAACAGAACAGCAGGAGTCCTCATGGAGTTGAGTATTTCTACCTTACAGCTCACTAACCATTTGCAGCATGTTTGGTTTTTGTAGTTTGTTATTATTCATGCTCTTTCAGTTGATGAAGGTGATGCTTTATTGTTGCCTTTTTTATTTTTTAATTTTTCTTCTTAGGATTGTATGATGGTGGGTCTACATACATGTGGAGATCTTGCTGCAAATACACTGCGAATTTTTACTGCCAAGCCTGAAATCAAAGCTGTTTGCAGTGTGGGCTGCTGCTACCATCTGTTGTCAGAACAATTTGAAAACCAAGAAGGTAATTCTTCCGAGCTTACCTTGTGGCTGCCAGTTTGCATTTTGAGAGTATTATACCTTTTAATTAATAACCTCCTTGTGTTTGTTCCTTTCCAGTGGCTTATTTACTGGTTTTAATTACATTATGTGGGTCATTCACTCCCAGATGCCTTGTTGCTTTTCTATTATGCCAGTATTCCTAGTATTCTTACCAATATTGGGTCATTAATGCATAATGTTTTCATGTGGTTATGAATACATTGGTTTTATTCCATTGATTCACTTATAAATGTATGGGCTCTATTAGTCCAGTATGTTACCATCCTTTTGAAATATTTTGTACCAGATTTTGTCCTTGGCTCTCTGCTTGCAACATCCAGTTATGTTGAATTTTACATGTACAACTATGAGCAGAAATAAGTTTTTGTCATGTAAGGTAATACTCAAAAAAACCACTTGTCTGGGTGCTGTGCAGGTCATTGCCTTTTTAGACCATCTTGTAACCTATGTAACACTTTTTCTTGGGGACATAACCTGAAAATTATTTGGGGATTCAGAATATATGCAAATTTTCTTTCAAATGTGGCAGGGAGGTGCTGAGTTTTGAGAGAAAGTTGGTATTTTTACTTGAAAGTCTGCACAGTGAAAAACATTTAAGTAGCTGGCTTTCCTGAGGCAAGTGCTACATAGCTGAGCTGTCTAAGAGACCAGCTGCTGAAGTCCTAGGACCTGATCATCATATCAATCAAATCTGAGAAAGAGGTGGCTTGGCAAGGTTTACTTCAGCTCTTTCAGGGAACTTCACAGACACAAAGGCAGGTGGAACCCCCCGGGTATTGCTCTTTAACAGTTAGCTGCTTAGGCAGCTAAGGCACATCTCCAGACTGACCATGGCACGTGCTACCTCTTACCTGCTTTAATAGTCTTTTCATGTTGCTCTTTATTTGATCTGCAACTATTTTAAGAGTTTTTTCAGTGTATTAGTCTCAGTTATTTTAAAATACTTCAGCTCACTCCAAAAACAAAGAAAATGAAAATACAATTGGAATTTCTAAGTTACAGAAATTAAATTAGAGTAAAACTGTACAAGTACTTTTACATCAGAGTTTTAAAAAAGTAAGAGCTTTTCAGATACTTGTCATTAAGTCTGAGTGTCTGAAACATTTGGTTGTTTCTTACTATTGCAGAGAGGGCATGGCTTCCTCTTCTAGTGATAGGATTACTTTTTCCGGACTGGTACATAAGCTCAGACAACATCAAAGAATCAGGTGTGATAACCTTTTCGAAGTTCAAACAAACATAGACATGCATGGTAATAAGAGATAATGCAGTTTCATAGCAGTATGGAATGGAAGTCCAATCTCATGTTGGAATTTCTGGCTGTTTGATTTTTCTCAGCTTGAAGGATAAAAATTATTCTCAAAGGAGAATATTTGTACAGAATAAAAGGAAATTGCAGTATTCTTTCCTTGTGAAAGAACATATATGTTGTCCCAGTAGTGGTCAAAAAAAAATGTTTTTTTTTTTACTATTACTACAAGGGTGCATGTTGTAAAATCTATAATGCTGTTGTACTAAGTCATCTACTGTATGGCTTGTTGTTAAATGTGCAGTGGAAGGCTAAGAGAACAAGGACTAACAGTATGTAAGAGCTAAGATTTCTTCAAAGGGAAAATGGGAAAGAATTTGGATTGTATCTTGTATCTACACTTCTTGTGCACGGACTCCAAACTGACAACATTCTAGAGGATGCTAGAGGACTGTGTAACTAATCAGATGGTATTGATCCAACAATTCACTTGTACAAGAAGTACAAGTCTGTTGGAGGCCGGTGGATTTTAATGTTGCTGTCAAAATGGACCAAATCATAGCATTTAACAAGCACATAGCTTCTGGAGGTCATTTGGACTTGGCACAAGGCAAGGCCAACTTAGGTCATGTTGTTCAGTTCTTTTCCTCATATCTATTCACAATTTTCAGCTCTTGTGCATTATGTATTGCCTTTTTCATTTTGCACTGCAAAAAATAGTCCACCTTAATCTTTTTTCTTCCCTTTCCTTTGCATATTTGAAAACAGCAGTTAGGTAACTTCTTGGCCTTTTCTGCAGCCCTTTAGTCCTCTTGCCATAAATTCATTTCAGTCAGTATGGTGGGCTGCAGAGCCCAGAGAAGCAATCCAGATACTCTCACAAGTGCTAAAAAGGGCGGATAATCACATCCCTTAGTCTTCAGGCTTCACTGTCAAGCTTCAGATTACTATCAATTTCTACCTATTTTAGAGTCTACCTGTCTGAGTCATATCTTTCCATTTTGTCTGTAAAGATACTGAGGAAATCTTGCTGAAAGACTTGGTAAAATCAGGGTGAACTAGGACTCTGCTATCCCCAGTTCATGGAGCCAGTCACTGCATCAAGAAGGCAGTAGTTTGTGAGTGCCTGATAAATTCCTGCCAGCTATTCTCAACCTTCTGCTTGTTCTTCATAGGCCTGGACATGGTTTCCAGGAAAAGTTGCTCCATAACCTTATTGAACTTATTCGGGTAAGGCTGAAGATGAGTGTGGTGTTTGCCTTTTTCCTGTAAACAGGAACTTCACTTGATGAACCTGACCTGTCAAAAATGATAGAGTATGGTCTTCATGGGACACCAGTCAGTTGTCTCATCCTGAAATGCATCCCAGCTGGTCACAAGCAGTTGTGTATTTCCAGTTTGCTTGTGTGGTACCTGAGCCAATATAATCTCTAGTGTAGGTAGTCCTTTGCTTGCCCAGGCTCTGACACTAAACTCAGGAAAGCTACTGGCTAATCTAGCCATCAGTTGGAGAGCACAGAGACATGTAGAAACCTTATGTGGAGATACTAGTTTGAATATTAGGAAGCGGGTTTACAGCTACATCTGCAGTGATGGATACATCTTCCTAAGAAGCAAAGAGAATTGGGCAGAATTTGCTGCAACACAGGAAATCACTTATTTGTTTGAAATCAGTCCAGGAAGCAAGGACTTGCCTGTGAGGACACAATGGGAAGTTCTGTTATAAAGCATTTTATAGTTATTTACCATGATTTAGTAGCCTCCAAGTTTTTAAAAATCTGGTTTGAAAATGTCATTTGTCCTCTTTAAAAGTTTTTTTTGTATTTTCTTGAGGTGCACACCCTTATAGTCCAGGTTGTGGCAAGTCCACTTCAAAGCTCATACCCCCAAAGTAACACATTTTCCATCTTTGATTCTTCTTTAATATAAACTCAGAGGGTTGTTCTCGCAAGCATAGTTGAAGCAGACGAGCTAGCTCACAAAGGAGCTGCAGGGGACTGATGGTTGCCATAACTTGAGATGATTAGGCAGTATGTTCTTTGGCACTTAAGATTTAATACCAAGATCAGTCTTGTTTGAGGCCAGTGAGAAAATGCTATTTCACTTCATAATAACTGGAATTAACTGATATTCATAGGAATAAAGTTTACCTGTTTTGATGCCTAACATAGTGTTTATAAGTCTAAGGTGCTGAATTGACAAAACACTAACAAAATGTTAGTGTGGTATTTTTGTTGGGCTACTGAGTTGCCTTGGTTATCACAAGTTTGAGGTTTTTTTTTTGTCTCTGAGCTGACTTAGGGGAATAATGAATTACATTTCTCACATACTCTAAAAATAGTACAGATATTACAAGATTGCCTGATTCAGTTTGCCATTGAACCTGCTGTGGATACTTTGGGAGCATTTCTGATGAAAGTCGGTGCCAGCAGTCACAGTCTTGAATAATTATGTAGTCAGTATACAGTGTCCTTCTGTGTGTCTATAAATAAGCTAAATTCATCTGGAAATTTTTGTAATGGGACCACATTTCCAATTATGCTGGGAATAAATTTGAACTGTTAATATCATGAAAGCCTTAGTATTAGCTAAAACAACCAAGAGGTGCTGTGTAATGTCAAATTTCAACTCAATTTTAAAAAGTTGAAGCCGGTGTCTTTTAACACCTGTCTTTAAATTTCACTGCTATTATAAGCAGTACAAAATTCTAAGTTTCAGTTAAGAAGGAATAATATGACAGTTACTGGAAAATTCTAAGTAGTTTTACTTTGTCTCTCTCTAAGGAGAATTGTCTGTTTATATAGAGATTCTTGTATGGATAAAATGTATGTAGCCATTAGTATAATTGATTCCTTTGGGGGTGTTCTTCCCTGTTACTGCATTGGACAGTCAATTACATCATAGTAGAAAGGATTCTACAGTTTATTAGAGACTTTTTACATAAACCTATTTACAAAGTGAGCCATTATGGCAGTTTTTCTGGAAAAAAATCAGTTCTCTAATTATTTTTATTTTAAAACAAACAGGACACTGCTGGGCAGGGGAGTTCTAGAGCCCTTCTGCAAGCTGGAGAGTAGCTTCTCAAAAAGGCACTCTGAAAAAAGTCAGCAAAGCTTTTGCGAAATAAACTTTGGCTATTAAAAGCTATTGAACTTAATTAAGGAAACCAGAAGGGTTTCAAAGCATAGTCAAAATTCACATACGGAATTTTATCAGATTTGTGAAACCTGGAAAGGCCTTGAGTAAGGTGGATTCAGAGGACAAAAACTTTGAAACTGAATTTTCTAAAGGATTCCTTACACAAGCATAATGGCTTCATATCACTCCATTCCACTGAAATATGAAAGATTACTCACTATTTCAGAGTATCAGAGTATAGATGATTTATGTGTTGCCTAGGTATATTTTCAAAGATATTCCACAGCCAATGTGTTAAAATAGCTACCACTGATACCATGGTAACACAGGAAAACACTTCCAAGCAAAAGATCAAAAAGCTTAATTTCTTTCCCAAGGCATCTTTAGATATTGCTGTATGGGGAACATTTTCATGAACTTGTGACACAGCTAACTAGTCACTAAATCCCAGATGTTTTCTGTAAAAATTGAGCCTGAAAAAAAATGTGAAACTTGAAAAAATATTAACAAGTTAACTTTACAGATGTTAAATGAAAGTATTGCCTATTGAAGTTATTTAGGTATTTTTCATTAATAAATGTAGCAAGAATATCTTAAAATCTGAAACCATCTTACATTTGTATTTTTTTCAGTGTGTACAAAGTATGAGATTGGAATTGAGAATGCCGAAGTTTTAATACAATGTAATTAAAGCATACTCTAGGTTTGGGTTTTGGAAATTATTTTCGTGACAGCTGATTTTATTTCCTGAAATTAGAGAACATTTTTCTTCCCCACTGCCCCCTGCTTCCCCCAGCAAAATCCTGCTTAGTCAGGGGACTTTTTTTGAAAAATATAAACTCAAGGAGCTGTGAATTATATTGCCAAGGAAGATTTAATCTTTCTCATGAAGGAAGAAGCAATTAGGTAGTTTATCTATTTTGTTTGGAATAACAGAAGTATACTGAAATCTACAATGTTGTGGAAGATAGAGGCTATGGAGGATCTGAAAAAGGTTATGTGTGAACTTGATGAAGTTCACAATATATACAATGAGACAAAGTAGAATGTATGTGAAAAAATTTGATGAGGGTAATAAAGATTAATTTCCACTGAAAAATTTCAGAAGAAAAAGTGACATTTCAATCCACTGAATTACATCATCAGCTAAAAGCAGCCATTAGGTGTAGGGCTGAGATTCAGAGAGCCACAAAACCTACAGCCCTAGGGACACCAGGGCTGGAAAAGGTATCCCAAGGGGAGCACAACACTGCACCAACATTGCTGCCTCTACACCTTCCTAATCTGGGTCATCCATAGAACTCAAGTTTCCCAGTAACAGTAAAGCCTGTTGGTCCTATTGTTTTATAAAGACCATATTTTACTGTAAACCTTAGCTGTGAAGTAAAATTTAAATATTAACACACTAAAAGTTGTAGTATTGTTCTTAGAGATGAAAATCTATGGATAGCCCAGTATTAAAGGTATTGTACAAGCTTATCCCATACTCTTGTCCTTGTAATCATCTGTGCACAGATTTATTACAGAATTATTAGCTGTTAAAAGGGTTTTACCTTTATCTTACTTGTACTGCCATATTTTTTCCTATAAGTACCACATAAATTAAAAAATGCTCATGTTTTCTTGCAATATTTGCAGCAATATGTTTTATTATTTACTATTTTATTTCAATGTGTGATTTAGTCTTTTTTAGAAGTTAGCTTAGAGGAAAGTCCTAGCTGTTATGCTAATATCTTTTAGAATTAACCCCCAGTATAGCTTCAGATCAGCTCATCAAAAGATTACCAAAATTCCCCATTTTGTTAACTGTTCATAGAAGGAATTCTGTCTGATTGGCTACTCTCTTCTGAGTTGTAATGTGATTGCTTCATGCACTGTTGAACACTCGAGCTGTTTACTGTGAAATGTTCCATGCAATACCTGTCCTTAAAATGTTTCTTGATAATTTTTTTAGATTTGCACAGTTTAGAACAGCTGTGTTGTGTTGTTCAATAGAAGCACAAGAAGGTATTTAGTGAACCATATAGTACTAAATATATCTGAAAATAGTTGCAGGCATTAAAAGAATTTCCAGTTTTTAAAAATTTAACTTATAAATATATTAACTTTATAGGGATATATTAATCCTACAATTTTTATCAGTGTGCTTGAGAGTGAACTGGTTGTGAGAAAATAAGCAGAACCTAAGACAATATTGTAGATGTGTGGTCAACTTTGATATACACAAAAAAATTCTTTCTAACTTTAAAGCATTAATTTCCCTCTCTTTCTTCTGCTTTACAGTTTCAGTAATTTAAATAAAGATGGTGCTTTGCCTGATAAGCTTTTTCAAAGGTCTCAGAATTATGCATGAGTACAGTGCACTGATAATTGAGATTGTAGCTGACAGGGCAGTAACTTTAACTTGAATGAATGATTAGTTTGTCTAGAGGACAGGGTATAAATTAGAAGGGATTTGCCTGAAAAGATCAAGGATTTCGTCTTTCTAACTCCATTTGCGAATTTGTATTTTGAAATATTTTAACATACACATTAGAAAGACATATTAGTGAGACTCATACAATAGGAACCATGGCAGCCATTGTTTTCTTTGCAAAAAACTATATTGAATAAGTTCTTATTGCCATCCCTGCAGCAGAAATACCCATATACTCCATAATTAGACTTGAAGTTAATTAATACTTTAGAGGTTTTCATGAGGCACTTAGAAATTCTTAGTACATTCCTGGTGCTGAAACCAATTGCAATCTGTTTTATCAAATTTCATCTTTATTTCCAAAGAATTTTCTTTCCCCATCTGCTAATAATCCATAAATAAAATCGTGTTCTTAATTCATGGTCCTCTGACCAGTATTCAGGCCCTAAGAGCCTCTGGCATTCCTCAGGGCTAAAAGGAGAGCAAAGTGTGAGGTTGTCTGCAGAAGATTCTTACCTGCTTGCTGTTATTCTCTAGTGATCAGCTGAGACTGGGCACTACTACTGAAAAGCCAAAGGCTGTCGGGGGTAGGGGAGGGTTCTTTATGTTTTTTTTCTTTTTCTTTGCTTAACTTTTATGACATTAATTCTACTTACATGTATGTATCTCAGACTGCTGGGAAATTTTTTGCTGTCCTCTTTTTAACCCCATTACAAGATTTATTTTGAAATATGCCCCAATCACCTTCCTGTGCTAAAAAGCCAGGATTCCAGCCAATTTCTGGGGTTTTTTTTAAGAAAGTAGTAATTCTTACCATTCTAAAATAGCAGCTGACAAATGTGCTAACAAAAACATTTAGAGTTTGTCTGTGTTTAAAACTGAACATTAAGAACATCTATAATCTATGTACTTTAATTTTCCCACATTCACATTAGTATTAAATATGAAAAATTGTGTTGTTATTCAAAATATAAGATACTGACATAAGCTGAGCACAGATTGTGATGCAAATGCTTCTTGGTGTTTTGAAGAAACAGCAAGAGCCTTTGCAGCTGCTCTTTTCTGGAAAACAAACATTCTGCCTCACAGCAGAATGGTCTTTTAGAATTGGAATAAACAAATACACGTTGTTCTATGTGATGTTTAAAAGATGTTTTTGATAGAATAAGGAGACAGTGAGAAGTGGTACTGGGGTCCTACTGCATGGAATAACTGCCTGGCCAACATCTAGTGACTTGTGACATGGCATAGGTGTTGCCATGAGTATTTGCAAACTTTTCTCTTGTCCTTTTGACTGTTTTTTCAGTGGATTTTTGTAAAGGACACTCAAAATTGTTTTGGAAAATGTGAAATTATCAGAAATTCAGCATAAACCAAAAACATCTGTTACAGGGAAAACATGTTTTTTGTAGCACCACCACAGATTTTGGTACTGGATGAGAACAGTTAAGTGTTGTTGCTACATTAACTACCGTTCATCTTGTTCAATCCATTGTGTATTTTGTAAGTATGAGGAAAAGCTGTGCCTTTTTTTTTTTTTCCTCCATATTGTAGAATGCCACAACCAAGTGTGGGGATTTCCCATGTGTCAGTACTTGAAGGACAAAGGCTGGTGCTGTGGTCGCAATGCTAGAATGTCAGCATGCTTGGTATGATTCCCCTTCCTTTCTTTTTCCTACTGAGAACTTTGTCCAGATGTTACAGGATTCATTGTTTTTGGCTTCTAATCCTAAAGCCATTACTTTAATCCAAGAATCTACAGAATAACATCATTAATGTTGTAAGCATGATGAATTATATCTAAAAAAAACAGTATTGACCTCTAGCTTTATATATTTTATACTTGCTGAAGGCATGAAAAAATGAGTATTGACAGAAATGTATTTTAAGAGTGGACAGAAAGGCCAAAACTTTGCTGAAACCTAAATAAGGTAACCCCTCAGGATAATAGTTCTTGGCCAAGGACTTAGGGGGAAACAAGGTAATTGCAGAAGGATTGCAATCAGTAACTCCCCCAATGCCTTCATGATTCATAATATGGAATGTTCTGGCCGTTTAAAACCTGAACGAGCCTCCCTATTCCAAAAACTGGAAGAGCTCTAAAATTCATGTAGCTTAAGAGTTTGGAAACATCTTTTTAACATTGCACCATGAGATTAAGTACTTTTAAAGACCTAGCCTCATCAAGATAGGATGATGAACGGTTGTCTTATTGGAGAAAACAGGTAGGTACTGAAAATTTTGACCACTGTTTCAGTTAGATGACCACTATTCTTTTCCTCTATTGATTTTTAATTTATGGTATCAAGAGGAGTCACATCAGGTTCTGGCTAGGATCTCCTGCTAGCTCCGTACCGCCGTTACAGAGCAGTGTAGACTAAAGAGTCAGTATAGACTAATGTACTGAGGTTATGTAAACTTGAACTACCCTGATAATTAAATGCTTTCAGGAGAAAATATAGGAGGACAGTTGTTTAGTATTCATAAGTCTTAAATATGTTACCCTTGGCAAAGTAAAATAAAATAATTGTTCATTTTAGAGATGTAGCTGTAAAACTGAGCTCAAAAAAAAAGTGCTTTCTAAAGGGATTTGCCTTTTCAGTTTTTCATGTCAATGTCATACAATACCAGTCCTTCCTCAGCTGACACATTAGCTGTTTCCTCTCGTACTCCATTTCTTTTGGAAAGAAAACATTTGGGCTGTTTTTCAACAATGGTAGAAAGATAAATTTTGTAAGCAAATTACCCCCAAGAGAGTAGTGATCATGCCACATATATTTATTGTAGATTTCTCAGAAATCACAGAAATTTGGCAATTAAAAACTTATTTTGTTTGAATATTCACAAAAGGCAAAGAGTTCTCTTGTGTCACTTGATGCTTCTACTGTTATGTTTGTAATCCTGTATATGCATTTTCCATAACTAGGATTTTCCTTGCCTTCTAGGAGGTGCAAGGGAGCCAGCACAGAGCCACTAAAGCACCCAGATTTCTAGGGCTAATGGCTGGCTAGGAGAAAGTCTGCTGAGCAGTGACACTTAGCATTCAAATTAGTTGAAGTGCCAAGGGCCAAAAGTGTTGGGCAAGAATTCCAGTCTCAGACCCTTACAGTATGTGTTAGAATCCATGTCCATCTCCTCAGCAGCAGCAGTTAGATGCTGGTATGGGAGCTTACACAGCATAAGGCAAACCTGATAGCTGACCAAAGCCTTGAATGGAGCTACATGCAGCTACATGGACTGTGTTTGAAGAACAATCTGAAATACAAGATTACTTCTAAAACAAGGAGGAGAAGTGGATGATTGTGTAATAAGCAATCTTAATTACTGTAATGAAGTTTGGGGACTAACGGTGACAATGATCCATAACTGGTGAGGCATTTTTGGTTTGCTATCTAATTTGATGTAGTATCAGATAATCAGATACTTTTTGTCTTCATTTATGCTATGATTTTTAAAACTCAGTTGACATTTTTATAGACCCACTATCTTTTCAACTGTGAAAGAATATTCCATGCTTCTAATTATTTGTCATTCTTTGTCACTATTGATCATAAAAATCAAATAGTCTCACACCTACACAGCATTTATAGTATGAAGAATCTAGTGAAAAATAATGCACAGTATTTTAAACTGCAGACTCCCTGAAGTTATTTTATCTGACTCTATATCAGCAGTTCAATTTATCTGAGTACTAGGGATTAAAAGTAATGTTGTACATTGAACTAGTATTACTGTTAAATAGTTAAATATGCAAAGTGAATTATTTGTATTTCATTAGGAACAGACTCAGGAAAAATGCATTTCTTTTTAGCATTTTCAAAGACAGTAATAATCTGAAATTATTATACAATACAAAGAAAACCAAAAACTTTTCTATATATCTATTTCCACACAGTTGGATGTCATTGCTTCTCCTGTAAATAAAACTAAATAATAGGAGTAGCTGCTTATGTGTGCCTAAAGGTATTAACATTTTAAAATGTGCAAGCTCTTATTATGTCACACCATTAATCTTTTAAAACGTCATCTCCTCTGACTTTCATACAATGTGTTTATAAAATGTTATGGTAAAGAATAAACATATCAGCAATTTAATTCCTTGACTCTTAAAGGCTTTGGAGCGAGTTGCAGTTGGCCAAATGGTAAGTAATACTGTTTATTTTAGCCATTCTAAGATAAAATGTGTGTTTCCCCCTTGAATGTTCTTAATCCATGGCCTTTTCTTGAACTTTTGCCTATCTGGGATCTGAAATACTGGCCTACATCATGTCAAATCCTGATAGATACCATGTGTCATCATGAAATCACATTTTTATTGCTGTGGTTGTACTTAGTTAATCTGTTTTCTTTTGACAATTAAGAGTCGGGGAAAAAAAAGCACAGCTTAAAATTTAAAGCATTAAACTACCCTTCCCAACTTCCTTTGCTATCTTTCAGCTAATACATAAATTCAATGCAAATGTCCTTCTGATATCCCTGGATTGGATCACTTTATCCCAATGTTGTATCAACTAATGTAAAAATAGACATTGGTATGACAAAAGCTTGAACCTGTTAGAAACATCATCATTCTCATTTTTTATAGCTGTTTTTTTTTCTCCTGTGAATATTTTGAATTATTGTTGTGCAAATTATCCTTTGGGGATGGTGGTGACCAACTGTGCAAGTATTTAAAAGGCAAGGCTGAGAGACTTTTTTTCGTATTCAGTAAGCCCCCTGACCCCAGTAGTCTTTTTCTGTGAGATTTTAATTAGTAATCATTAACTATTTTCATGGAAACAGATTTTCCATAGAAAAATAAATGAAATTCTCAGTAGATACCTTTTTCTAGCATAGTACTTCTTGCATGGTTCAGACTACAACCTGAACACAGATGACTCAGCTAGGGAATTACTCCTTTTGTCTTCAAAACAACTTAGATAATTGTTACCTATTTTGCATATTGGAATGCGGATCATGAACAGTGTTCTTTTTCTCTCCATCAGCCTTTGATCTTCAGGGTCTGGATTTCCTTTTTTGTTGCCTTGCATTTATGCTTGTGTTTGAATCTGACTCAAAAACATAATTTTAACTGGCTGCAAGAACATTAGTAAATTGTCCTCTTAAATCTGGTGTGACTGGTTGTAAAGTATACAAGCCAGTAAATAGTTAAGGAAGCCAGTACTGGTTTTGTTACCCTGATCTCAATTTCAGTGCCAATTTTAAATCCATCCTGTTATAAAATTTTTTGCAGCTGCCTACAGAATCATTGTTTTATCGAGCTGTTCTTCAGGTTATTATAGAAGAAATTTATGGTGTCACCAAAAGGTAGGAAGCTCTGAATTCACAGAGTATCAACCAAAGATCTGATTCTCTTCCACCTCTGTGTTGTAAAGAAAGTACTTTTTAGAAAGCAGAAGGATGTAGGAAGCAGTCTCATCAGGTTGTATATACACATCAGTATTAAAGTGCAAGGTAGATTTGCTCATCCTAAATCCATATCACAAATGGATAAAGCTCTTCCTTTACCCGTAGCTGAAGTAGGTCCTCTTTGGTACTGGATACATGAGTAAAGCACATTTTCACCTGAGAATGCTTGGCAAATGCCCTAAAATGTCAGCACGATCCTGGACTACGCTGTCGTGCAGAGGTCCTGGCAGCTTTGATCCTGCAGAAGGAAAAAGGCATTTCCATTTTTCCTGAGAAAAACTGCTGGCAGCTCATTGGCCATCATGGCTGTCAAGAGCAACTCACTGCCTGTGCCTACACTGGCAAGCACTACTTCCTTGTAGGAGTGGGACTTGGAGAGCTGCTGCTGAGGTCCTGACGTCTGCATTATACTCTTTTGTGGTTGCACTTGGATTGGATTTTATCTTATTCTGTGGGATGTATGCCTGTTAGCACTTGGAGCACATCCAGAAGCACACCTCCTAGTTTAATTTAGTTTGAAAATAACCTATTTTTTGAGCTCTGATACTGTTCCACAGTGTGAGCCAAGGCACGAGAGGTGCGGAAAACCAGAAAATTCACTTCAGAAGTATACTCCTGATCTAAAATAAGTGCTAATGCAAATAGCCTCAAAACTTTTGCTAGAGTCAGACAGCTTACCTTTCAGAAGGTCAAATTCCTGAAAGAAGAAATGCTTCTTTATTTTAAAATTACATAAAATATCACACAAAAATAGTGGCTGCTGAATTATGAAGAAAAGAAAGTGTGAGATGGATTTTTCACTCGTTAAAGAAAGTATAATTTGGAGGAAGTAATTAAGATTATACTTTTGAAATGAAAGCAATGTCTACCTTGGAAAGACCTCTCTCACCCCTTTTTTTTTAAGCATGGTGTCAAATGCCCATCTTCCTAAGAATAACAGAACAGCTGTTATAATCGTTTACTGATTTTCAAACTGCATCAGCCTAAATGTTCAGGTGCATCTGAATGTTAAGTATGACAACGGAAGTGATTCTCAGTGACAGGGGGTCCTAGACAGCTAAACAGCATTAGAACTGCCACAGAGTGAACTCTTTCTGTAGACCTCAGATGTTAGTTCTGGGTCTTAGATAAGAATACTTATTACTAAGAATAAAGAGGGGGAAAGATAAACTAAGATACTTCTATTCAGTATTTCACTAGGACAGTAGAGTGGAAGTGTATTTCTTAAGTTATTCAGTAGCTGAACATTCTGTGCCTGAAAATTTAACTCCTACACTTCACGTGTGGAAATGGGTTAATATTAGGACTCAGTCAAGAAAGTGAATTCCGATTAACAAAAACTTTGTGTATTGTTTCTCCAATGTTGCGGTGCCTCTGGGCATGGCTTGCAACCAGGCCCAGACCCGCTGGGCTGGGGCCACCGGTCCTTTCCCCCCCCGCGCAGTGCCGGTCCTTTCCCCACCCTGTGATGCAGCTGGGGTGGCACAGCCCCGGGTCGGCAGCGGCTGTCCCCACCCAGGGGAACAGCTCATTGGTTCCCATGCTGGCTGCGGACAGCCGGCTCACTGGCCGGCGCCCCTGTCAATCATTGTGGTCCTCCGCAGTGATTGGCTCTCCTGACTGCCCTCCCCTCGCCTCCATCTTAAAACGCCCTGACCTCCATTTTGATTTTGTCTTTACCACACCATGCTCCAGTGAATAAAATCCTGCTGGCAATAAGCGGAAAAGAACCGTTTCTCGTCTCTTTGCTTCCCTGCATAAATTAAACTGCTGTGCGTGAGCTAAGCCTAGATTCTGCGGGAGTTCTGATGCCCGGCTCGCATCCAGATCGGAGACTAGATGAGGCCAAAGTCGCTTCATTTAGGAAAACGAGAACGATGCAAAAGGCTCTGAGTTACTGATGCTTTCTACCCGTGGCACTCCAAGATAATTTAAACCCAGAGACGAGAAGAAGTATGAGTGGTCTGCTAAAATTAATTCTTCCTATATGTTTTTTTAAGTTTTTCTGCATTATTTTAACAAGTTTTTTGCATCAATGCACATTTTCAGCTGGCTTCAAATGCAGGCTGTTGAGTTGTAAACAGGAGAAAATTCTGGCATAATTTAGTGAAATAAAAATTGCAAGGATAAGAACACAAGGTAACAAGCAAAAATGGAATTTACTCAGTCCAGTGATTTATGTTAAATGAATTACAGCAGCATTATAGTAGATTATGGAAGTACTATAGAAGTATAGAAGGAAATATCTGTCAGCAGAAATAAGAATTTTGTCATTCATTCAGGGAAATAAAAGTATTAGTGAAGAAATTAAAAACAACCTTCAACTAAGACTCAAGTTTTTAGGTAAAATAATAACCTTACTATAACCATAGTGCAATTATACAGTTGCTGTGTCTAGAAATTACTTCAAGTATTACCTAGATTGCTTTAAGTGGAAGGAGGAAAAAGGAAAGTTGTAAGTAACTTGGCAATAGTAGCCATCCACCTGATTTCTTTCTCCTGTTAAAAATACCTGAATTTCTGTTATTGGATGTACAAAAGCCTACACCTCAGTACTGTGTTTGCAGTGATCGACATGTTGGAAAAACCTTCTCCAAATCATCCTCCTTCATAGATTATGTCAGAAGGTCTCTGAAAAAGCTGGAACTGGATGATTCAAAGGTGAGTCATTAATTAGAGACTTTGTGAAATTGTTGTATCCATGTAAGTTCTTCAAGTCAGCACCACAATGACAATGTTTAAGCCACTGAGTTGATTTACTTTGTATATTGCTGTATGAATATAAAGCATCATTTTTGTTTATATTAATAGAGCAAGCTCATGCTTGTTTATATGTATTGAAAAAAAAACCCCACACATTAAAGTTTGGATTTTTCCATGTTGGTTTGTTTTGGAAACAGACTTCCGTGTTTAAACTCTTCAAAAGATTCTGGTTTAAAATTACTTTATTCTAATGACTTTATATAAACCAATCCTTTTTTATACATGGTACTCATGATCAGAATTTCTTTAAGGCTTTCTGTTATTTCTGAAGTTAATTCTACAAATGTCCTTTGTGGCTAACAATGTAATATTTTATTTTATGCATGTTGTCATTTAGAAGTATATACTTTTCAGATGCCGAATGAAGCAGGCATAAAGAACTTCTTGTGCATGATCATACTATACATCCCAGTAAAAGTAACTCATGCACCCTTTTAAATCCAGATGAAATACTATCCTATACAAGTATGTTGTTTTTTTCTCTGTATTTAAGTTTAAATTGATAGTGATCCAAAAAACTATGACTAATGAATCATATAGTAAATGCTTTGATGCCTTTTTATTTTCATTTTTCTGCAGCAATATTATCTTGATCCCTTTGGACGCCTTTTGAAACGGAAAAATGTAACATTGTATCAAGATAGGCTATTCAGTACTGCAGTATGTTTCTCTTACATTTTAGTTTCCAATGTATTTCAAATTTATTTTAATCTTTAGACAGTCTCTGTTGCCTTTCAAGTTATTTGAAGACCTAATACCTTTTTTTCTCCTTTAAATTAGGAAATGTTAAGGAGAAATATGAAGATTTTAAGTTAACTTTCTTAGATAGAGAAAAAAAAGTCAATACAAAGTAGAGATTTAAACTTACAAAATACTTTGGAGATTTTATTTAAGTTTTTTCATTTCTTGTCTTAGTCCTACAACTGCTCAATTGGTCAACAGATGGCAACATAGCATTAGGCATGGAATATTACTGCATGAAGATCACAACCATGTTGTGACAACAAGTTGTGCAAAGGAGACTCTAAAGAGTACTAGACAGATTGTTAACAAATTTAGTACAGTCAAAGAAAAAATGGGAGTGGTAAAGATAAATGTTAAGGTAAATGTTGTTGTAGTCTTTGGTAAAGTAGTAGTTAAAATTTGTAGTCAAAATGTCAAATCACTTAAAATTTGCCAATCACATCAAAGCATGAACTAGGAGGAACAGGCAAAACCAAATAAACAAGTAAGTTCAAAATACATTGGTATCATGCTGACAGCGTTAAGAAAAAGACTTGCACTTGAAGTTTCCTGTATTTTAAAAGGATTATATTTAATCCTGTCTGCAGAATTACCTGTTTGCTTTTCTTCATAAATAGGGACTAACAACATGCATTCACCCCAGCTAAAAGTAAAATGATGTCTTTCTCTGTGTGCGTACAGTCACCCAAAAGCAATACTGGATTGTTTGTGCAATAATCCGTTTACAAGATCATTGATTAAACTCTGCTGGTGCAGATGTATTCAGTGTTTTCTTTAAAACCAGTAAGCATAGAACATTTGTGTCAAGAGGTCTGAATTTAGACATGTTGCCTTTTGCAAGGAAGAGTCTGGACAAATGCAAGTTGCCCTGAGACAAAGATGTCTGTCAACACTACTTCAAGCTGCACATTTATGTGGTTGCTAAAGACCTGATTCAAGTAAATGCTCACTTTTGCTGATGTTTCTACACATTTTATGTGCAGCTGGCTGCATACTGAAGACTGGATTTTATGCTGATGTAAACAATATTATTTTTTATTTCCCAACTATATTGGAATCTGCAGGAGCACAAAACCAGTGCATTTTGATACTACTGAGAGAAAAGTTGTGACTATTCCCTCAACAGTGGTTCTGACCCTGCAGTTTTCATGGTGGAGTCAGCACTATATCTACACAATATTGGAAAATGTGTAAACTCCTCTCTTCAGAAAAAACAATACTTGCATAGCTAGAAACATGATGAAGCCTAAACATTTGCTCTGAAAGACAACAAAAATCAAAGAGAAATTTATGTGGAATTTGTTTTCTAGCTCTATTTAGAAATGAACAAAAGACCAGCTGTACTGCATAGACCAAATGTCTACTTTTCCTCTGGCAGTGGCCAAAAATTGATGCCTTGGGAAGAATACAAGGTGGGAGTAAGCATATATAAAGCATACTTCCAGAATAATTCAAAATGTCCTTGTCATTCACCCAAAAAAAAAAAAAAAGGAGGCAATAATTGTCTTAATGCATAAATTTATTTACATTATGTTAAAAAACAGCTAAAATTTAGTGTCACTGTGTAATACAACCAGAGAATAATGAGAAAAAATTGTTTCCATATGGGTCTCTGTTTTACATGTGCAAAGATCTTCTAAAAGACAGAAGTCAAGAAACTGTGAGTGTCCAGTTTTACTAGGCTTGTCAGAAAATTAAAAAGAATTTCACCTCTGTATGATAATTAAAGTACTGGTAAGGAAAGTAGAGGGGTAGCAGCACTAAGTTTTTAGGAATCACTGCCAGGGTTTGGTAGTTTGTCATGTATGGTAAAATCTTGGATGGTTTTGATCACTGTAGCTGAATCTGTACTGTGGGATGTAAACTCTCTTACAAACTTATGGTTCATGATAAGCATCATAGCTGCTTCCTTTATACACATCTTTATACACACCAATACCTCTGTTTCTGATCAAAAGGTGCAGTCCAATCCAGTTGCCCTGGTGCAATCCAGTCATTTTCCAATCTGGACAACTGTGGAGGCAGGATAAAGAGTGCAAGTATATAAAACATCTAACCTGCCTTGGTACTCATTTTTTAAGTGTATGCCTTTTGCTAAATATTATACTGATGAAGACTGATCAGGTATATTTATCCATATGTTGACCACAACTCTTGGAGAGCAACTGTTCAGCCAATTCCTTATCCACCAAGTGGTCTCCAGTTTAGAGAAAAGGATGTTGTGGGATAATGTCAAATGTTTTTCACAGGTCCAGGTAATGATGTCAGTTGCTCTTACTTTATCTACCAGTGTAACCCCCTCGTACAAAGCCACCACATTTGAAGGCACAGTTTCCCATTAATGAAGCCATGTTGTCTGTCACCAATCACCTCTTTATTTTCAATGTGCCTTTGCATAGTTTCCAGGAGGATCTGATCCATGATCTTGTTAGGCACCGGGGTGAGACTGACTGACCTGTAGTTTCCCTGGGCCTTCCCTATTTCCCTTTTTGAAAGTGGATTATGGGTTATGTTCCTCTTTTTCCATGGGAACTTCACTAGGCTGCCGTGACGTCTCAGATATGCTGGATAGTGGCTTAGCAACTTCGTCTACCAGTTCCCTCAGGATCTGGATGCATCTCATCAGGTTCCATTGACTTGTGCATCTTCAGTCTCCTAAGACATTCTTGAGCCTGATCTCCTCCTCCAGGGAGCCATTCTTCATTTAGACAGTCCCTGCCTTTGTCTTCTGCAACTCAGGTGGCATGGCTGAAACATTTGCTGTTGAAGACTGAGTCAAAAAAGTTATTGAATATCTCAGCATTCTCCAGAACTCATGTAGCCTGTCTCCTGTTCTGGAGAGGGCCCACAATTTTCCTATCGAAGCTTTTGTTGTTGCTCTTGATGTCAGCCAGATTTAATTCTGCAAGAACCTTAGCTTTCCTAACCTGATCCCTGGACACTTAGACAGTATCTCTGTATTCTTCCCAGGCTATCTGTCCTTGCTTCCACTCTTGGTAATCTTCCTTTTTGTTGTTTAATTTGTCCAGGAGATCCTTGTTCATCCATGCAGACCTCATGGTATTTTTGCCTGACTTCCTCTTTAAGTGAAAAAGGTGACCCTTGAGTGTTAACGAGATTATTTGGGCCCCTTTTCCCTCCAGGGATTTATTCCATGGTGCTCCATCAAGCTGATCCCTGAAGAGGCCAAAGTCTGTTCTTCTGAAGTCCATGGCAGTGAGCTTGCTGTGCTCCTTGCTGCCCTGAGGATCTTGAACTCCACCATTTCATAGTCACTGCCACCCAGGCTGCCCTTGAGCTTCACATTCCCCAACAAGGCCTTCCTTGTTGGTGAGAACAAAATCCAGCATTATCCATTCTATCTTGTGGAAAGGAAGTTCTCATCATTGCATTCTGGGAACCTTCTGGATTGCTTATGCCCTGCTGTGTTGTCCCTCTGGTGTGGTTGAAGTGCCCCATGAGGACAAGGGCTTGTGAATGTGAGGCTGCTCATTTCTGTTTATATAGGGCCTTATCTAGAGATCCGTGCACAGGGCTGCAGTGATTTTTCTGGATACATACCAAAGAGGTATTTTATTTATTCCGGATTGTGTTATTTTTCATAGCTCACTCTGTTCCTATAGACTCCTTACAGACTCCAGTTGTAGACAGAGTATTAAGCATCACATAGATTTTGGATAAATTCTTTCTATTGCAAGATTTCTTTTCCCTTTTATTCACTGTTTTAACTAATTCAACATGAATGGGGGACACTCTTTTGGGACCCTCTCTCCTGGGGGAGCTGGTCCCTCTGATACTTTCTAGGCTTTCTTTCAAACAGCAAGAGCAATTCCTTCCTTTTCAGCAGAACGTGTTTCAGCTGTTTGTAGCTGCTTTGCAGATGCATTTAAAATTGAGCCTCTTTATTAACTAATTTGATTGCTGCTTAAGGCAGTAAGTGCTACAAATAGCATTGCCACAGCAAAAAGTCCTCATATAAGTATTTATGTATTCCTAGAGTTTTTTGAGAAAAAAAACCTCAAAACATTTTAGATTTCCTGGTGTCCTGTATTTATTGGGGTAGATTAGCAAAAGGTCTTTCATAGGGCCTAGCTTAAGGTGATTAAACAGAGAAAGTGCTTACAAAGCTAAGTAATGCTGGCTCTGGGGACCTGCTCAAGGCCACTCAGCGTTATTCTGGGAGTGACCCTGGTTTCCTGGGGGCTGCAGCTTTCAACTTCCCCAAACACAGGGTGTCCTCTGGCAGCCCGTTTAGTGCTGGCTCCTCTGTGATAGAGAGAGCCCCGGGCTGATGGTGCAGGCGCAGGCAAGGACAAAGACCGGAGAGAAGAGCCTTGGAATGATTTCCAGCTCTTTTATTTCCTGGGAGAATCAGCAGGGAAGGTAGGAGAGGGTCCGGGGTCCAGGAGAGGCGGTGCAGGGGTCCAGGAGAGCTGAAGGCTTCAGCTACCAAAGGCCAGGTTTTAGGGACAGCAGGGGATTTATGGGGATACAAGCAGGGGAAAGTAACCTATGGGGGTACAAGGATTAACATATAACCAATAGAGAACCGAACTGTAATGAAATTTCCAGAACATAACCTTATACAGAACATTAGGTAATGTAGCAACCAACCGAAATATGTGAACTAAGGTACAAGGGATGCTGGGGGTGAACCAAAACCTCACCCTGAGCAGGGAGAATGCCTCAGACTGTGGCAACCTCAGGCTGTGCCCACCAGTCTTGAGCCTGTGGGGCTGTGGCTTTTGCCACATACACCACCACAGCTAAGGATGCGTGTCTGACGGACTTAGTGATCTATGACCCAGCCAGGATCCATTTCTGCGAGTAAGTGAGAGCATTAGTGGATAGAGCTGTTTAACAAAGGCCAGGATTCATGTAAAGTGCTTTCTGGGAATAAGGAAGGAATGCTATTTAATGCTTGCATTTTAAACATAATTAAGTAAATCCAAGTGTGTTTGATACACATTGTGCTTACTAGTTCAATTGTATTGGAATTCCTAAATTACTTCTCTTTGCTACATTGTGTTTGTGCTTTTGCAAACTCCAGACTATTTAATTTTGAGTGTTGAAGCTGGTAGACAATACTGAAATCAAGATTTGTGCAAAAATACTTTTTCACTAATTGCTTATTTTTTATTAGACAAGGGATTTTTTACATTGGCTAAATGGAGATGTGCTTCTCTTAGCTTACCATAGACTGACCTTGACTTCTAAATTCTTCTTACCAGTGACTAGTGAAATATCATAAATGTTTGCAAATGAAGGAGATCTTACTGTGTAGCTTTAAAACTGTTGTTTTAAAAAGTGTTGAAAAGTCACTTAAGACTGGAGAACTGTCAGTTTTGGAATTGTATAATACATTAAGACATGAACTAACCTAAATATATGCAGCTGTACTGGGAACTAAAAAGAATTTTTGCAGAAATTGGGGAAGAGAGGGACTTTTAGCCTGAGATTTTTTACAATCTTAATGTCTACTACACAGCAACTTCAGTGAAATGACAGTGAATACTTGAAACTGGTTGATCTTTGCTAAGAATATTTGTAATTTTGATACTTTTTATTGTGTTCAGACTTGGGGCAAACATGGAACCAAAGTGAAAACAATGCTCTCCACTTTCCCCTGAATCCTAAAACAGCAATTATCTGAGACTAAGCAATCAAAAAATGAAGGTACTAGATGGATTTACACACTTAATGTGTTTTACAGTTGTTGAATAGTTGATTCTTTTCACTGTTTTCTTGGACAGAAGGAATTTCAGGTCACAGACTTCCAGTTTCCATTGTTAGTTAGCAAAATACTAAATAATGGTCAGGTAACACTTATGTAATGCTCTATAAAGTGTATGCACATAATGATGTTTTTAAGCATAACTGTTTTTCAAACAGACAAAATACTATCCCAATTATGGTATTGTAGCGTTTTAATCTGACAAGGAGTCTTAAGAGATGTGACTTGCATCTCAATTAGGTATAATTATAAATAATATAAATTGCATTAATTTGAAATACATTTTAAACAAAGTTCTGAATAAACTGAAATCTCCCAATAATTTCAATAATTTCAATAATTTCAATAATTCAATAATTTCAATCTCCCAATAATTTTCTGTTTTACATTATTTTGCATTATATTATATTACATTATTTTTAACTACCTTAGTCATGGAAGTGTTGTAAAATTTCCTGTAAGGTATGTTCTCCCAAGTGTTTTGAACTGATCTAAGACACTGCTCTGTTAGAAGGATTGCCTTACAGCATTCTTGTACTCTCATTAGTGTTCTTGATAATGCTGGTGCAAGAAGAGAGAGGAAACATGAAATTGTGCAGTCAGAGCAGGAGAAGGCAGTCCCTGTGAGGCAGCAAAGAGGAAGTGCATCTAACAGACTGGAATAGCATCCTTAGGCTCTCTGAAGAAACGTGAAGTGAGGTATCACGAATTGTCCCATACTTTGTGCCTGAATGTTTACTTTTCAGCCTGGGCTCAATCAGCATGTCTGTGGGACTGGAATCCAGCTGGGTGTGGCCAGGCATATGGTATCTCATGTGCACTCAGAGCTCTGTGGCAGTTTCAGTGTTCACAACAGATGAGTCAGTCCTATGGCTCATTTTTGTTGTCACCTCCAGCATATGGTATACCTACAACTAGATCCATGGAGACCTTGCTAGGTGCTCTTGGTTGTTTCAGCTATTTAGGTGATCACAAAGAAATCAGTTTAAAAGAAAGCTCGCACTACCATTACAGTGCAAAGACAGGAGGTTCTTTTGTTCACAACTTGATAGAGACCAGGAGACATTGCAGCTGTATCAGGGAAGAAATACTGGCCAAAAGCTCGCAGTATGAAATGTAGCTTACTTGAGTGTAAGTAACATAAGCTAGATCTTTGGGTGCAGAGTCCTTATTAATGCATGATACATGCATTTGAGTTTTTTCATGTTCATAGTATCAACATCATAATGTAAGAAAAAAGTTCAGTGCATATATTTGTAGAATTTTTTTGTATACACAGCTGAGTGGCAACTCAGAGAACAGCTGCATGGACAACTTCAGTAGCTGAATGGAGCTTGTGTTGCCTGTGGAAATACAATTCTTCAAAAATGCAAACAGTAATCTACTCCCACTTCACCTTGGAAGGATAGCTTAAGGTTGTGTTGGGTACCTTTTAGGACCTGAAGGCAAGTGGAAAGCTGTTGCAGTTTCAGACAAAGCCAGTGTTACCTGGGTTTTAGTCTTCTTCTGATAAATTGACCACATGGCTAACTACCAGTTACCCTTTTCATGCTCTTCTTTATCAATGCTTTTCGATGGACGCTTTCTCTCTTTTGCAGCTGAGCTGTTGCATTGAATTGGTTGACTCACCAACCTGTCATCTGAGGCACAGTTTGGAATAGTACCTAGTCTATCCATGACAGCAGGATGCATTCAGTCAGAATGTATAATAGGCAAGGAGGGAACAGAAAAGCACATACTCAAGTATGGCAATGTCCAAGAGACATTTTTGACCAACGTATTTTAATTCCAAATAGCCTGTAATTCAAAAATCCATTATACTAAAACCCTATTAATACTCAGTTGAAATGCAAAGCTTATAGGGCAGAGGTTAAACAAACTCTTTTGTTTATTTCATGGCTGATATATTTTAGTTGGTTTGACTGTTTAGAGGGCAAGAGAAAAACAAAAAGAACCTCTAAAATATTTGCACAGCTTTACAGAAAATAAAGTAGCAATAATACCCCAAAAAATCTTGTTAGTCCATATTAGTACTGCCAGATTGGCTACTCAACCTTGCCTCTGCAGTTGGAAAAACGTACTTTCTAAATTAAAAGAATATGACTAAAATACTACTAAAGTTTTTCTAATCTCCCCTTGTTTTAAATAGCAGAGTGAGAATTATGCATTACTCCTGAAAAAAATATTTGTCAGATCTTCTAAAAGCTTCCTGTGATGGAGACTGACAACCTTGCCAGTCCTTAATTAACCTCTGAAAGAAGAAGTTTCCTCCTGTTTTTAGCTGACTTTTTTTACTGAAATGCAAGCCTTTCCCTAGTGATAGTTCTTGCCCTATACACTGCAGACAACTGCAAACAAACTGTTCCTTACTTCTTGGTGATAGCCTTGTAAAAACTGTTATTATGCCCACTCTCAATTTTGTCTCATTTAGCCTGATCAGTTCCAGTTCTGTGAGTCTTTCTTAATAGGTCATGTTTTCTAGATCTCTGATCTCTTTTCTCTCTCAGGGCTTTTTCAGACATTCATTTCTCTCTTTGAAATCTGATGCCCAAAAATGGATGTGGTATTCCAGCTAGAGCTTTTCCACTGCAAGAGTTGAAGGATTACTTCCTGCACTTTGCAGGCTGCTCTCCCATACATGTCACAGAATGGTGATTGCTTTTTTTTGTAGTAGCGCAACTGTGACTCTCACTCAGCTTATGATCTGCTCTATCTTACAGACTGTCCTTTGGTGTTCCCTGTCCTGAACAGCTGATTATTTCTTCCTCAGCCTAGTCCCTTCCGCTTTTCTGTACAGCATTTCAAACTTCTTCTCTAAGCAATGCTCCAATTTCTGAAAATTATTTTAAGTTCTGGCAATATCTTCCTGTTGCACATTTGCAGACTTAGCTAATGTGGTTTCTGTTCTAGTGTCTGAATTCTTAATGCAATTATTGCATTCCATAATGAACCTCCAGTCAGTAGGTCAGAGTCCGTTGCTCAGAGACTCATTAGGAACTACTCTCTGGTTATGGTCATTCAAACAGTTTTCACTCACTTTACAGTACTTTAATCTGAAGCTTGTTGCTTAAATTTGCTTTTAAAATTATTATGTGCAATGTTACCAAAAATCTTTTTGAAATCAAATGTATGAGAACCAGTTGTTTTTCTCTGACATGAATCCTTTTACACTCCTTACAAACAGACTGACTTGTGATTTGTTCTTGATGAATTCATGTTGATTCTTACTCATTTGCTTATCTTTCAGTGGTTTTAAATTCTTTATTTGTTCCATTTTTTCGGTGCATTGAATCTGAACTGTCTGTTCTATAATAAAAGACATATATCAGCTCTCTATCTGACATAGTCTCTTTGAGAACTTCTCAGTGACAATGAGTATTAGTTCTGAGGTCATTTCAGTTCCTTCTTGGCTGTTCCAGGATGAAGTTTATAATACACCTGATTTGAAAAGTTATATATTTTTAAAATGTTTCCTAGTTTGTTTCCCTTTTTTAGGCAGCTGAATTAGCCACATGGTCTCAGATGATTCTTCTAATGAAAGTGTGCAAAAATTTAATAAGCACTGCAGCTTTCCTAGTCTTTTGTCACAGAGTCATAGAATCATTTAGGTTGAAAAAGACTTTTAAGAGCAGCAGCTCCAACCATTAACTCAGCACTGCCAAGTCCACTACTAAACCACGTCCCTCAGTGCCACATCTACGCATCTGTCAGAGTCGTTACTTTTCTGCTAAGTTCAGACTCACTTGTTCCATAACCACAACAGAAAAGCCATATTGCAAAACTCCCAGTACTGAAGAAGTACATCAGGCTCTTTCAGCTCTGCTCTTCCCAGCAGCCTCCATCTTCAATAACGCTGCAAACCTACTTTCCACTTCCCTGGCAGGTTCCTTACATGGCCAGCTCAGCTGTCTTGTTCAGTGTGCAGGACTGTGGACAGCAGAGCAGACACATCATAACCTTCAGAAGCTGGGAGATGTTGTCTGGCTGCCCTATAGAGAACATGCTTTGTGATGAGCAGTCATGATCACAGCTCTAGCACCTGCTGTGCTGCATTGCCCAGCAAGGGCTGAAAAGGCTTAGTCAAGTTCTTGAACTGTCTTTGTATCAAATTCAGCACCAAATCAAAGCCTTTACAGTCATGGTAGCAGTGTTGGCAATCTCACATCAGGTGATTGAGAAAAGAAGAGAGGGAACATGTAGTAGTTCAAAATAAATAGCTAAAGTTTCATTTTAAAGATTGGTAAGTTTAGAATTAATGTTTTGAGAAACAAAGCATTATTTCCAGAATCTGACAGTAGCTTTTGTAATGTGAAATACCATCCATGTTACTCTCACACCAGAGTTTAATTCTCAGCTATTTAAATAAATCTCTTGGGCATGGGAGTGAGGAGGGGATAAGATACATGGAAAGGAAATGAGAACGTTATCTCCACTTTACTGTGTAATTCTCATTTAAGAATGGCTGGAGCTTTCTGAATAATGGATGTATCTCAGTATTTCATGTCAGCAGAAAATGCTGTCTGAAGAACAGCTATTGTAAATTAGAACTGAGAAACTGTTATTGGAAAATTATTATAAATCTTAACAAAGGGCTAATTTCAAAAACAAAACACAGATTTAATTTTGTAGTGTGACTTTCAACTTGGAAAAAATATTTAATTGGAAAGTTTTCTTGAAAAAGTGACTAGAATAATTCTGATAACTTTTTTTTTAATCCCTTGCAGCTCCCAGATAGCTGTATAATGGATTACTATGAAAAATACAAGCACAGAATGAATGAGCTTGAAGCTTTTAATATGGTAAATGTTACAGGATTAATACTATTACCTTGTATATATGTGCTAGTCTAGAACAAAGCCCTGTTAAGTTTTATGTGAAGGTGGACTGTCTTACACTGTGGTATGCAATCTCAAAAAACAAAGCATTCCCCCTTCCATACTTTGGAGGATCCTATTCCAAAACTATATTAGGTGTAAGTAAAGTAATAAAGTGAACACATGGAAGATTCTTTTTCAAGAGGGACTGTTGCACTGAAAAATGGAATGTCAGTCTCCTTTTAAGTGTAGACTGGTCTCCATGCAGTTATTTAATAAAAAAACCTCTTTTTATTAAAATTCATTATTTCCCTCTTTAAAATTGTTCTGCTACATGTAATATTATTTTCTTGTTGGACAGTGTCTGAAAACCAACTAAATAACATCATTCCCTGACTTTATGGCATTCCATGTATTTTTGGTCTTTAATATAATCTGTTTTGGAGATGTCCATTCCACAGGGAAAATTAGCAAGGCGACATTTGTACAACAGAACCCCTAAAAAATTATTGACCTTCCTGGAATTGTTCTGAGAAAATGTAGCCATTTGGAAGTGGATTGCCTATCTTTCCCAAAAGGATTATAGTATCTAATCTTTCTTTCAGTTGAAGGTTGTTCTGGCTCCTTGCATAGAAGTTTTGATACTTCTGGATCGTCTTTGCTACCTCAAGGAGCAGGTATTTTTGCATTCTGTTTTATGATACCTAAAGGCTACATCAGTGAAATGAGGCTATTTCAGTAAATTTATTACTGTGCAGACAAAAAGTCTCTGTTGCAGAATTACTTTTCTCATCATATTTGCAGAAGTATAAGCATTCATTCCATTTAGTATAAACATATGCCCAGCAGATGTTTTCATTTTCAGCAAAGCAACAACAGTAAAGTTTATGCTCTTTTAATTGCATGGTAATTTCTAGTCAATAGACAGTAAAAAATAAATTAATTAAATGTGCAGCAAATCTCACTTTATACAACATAATGAGATATTTAATAATTTAAAAGAATATTGGAAATGACAAACACTGTGCTGTTAATACTCAAACTTCCAATTAATGTGCTTTGGAAGATACGATTCAAGAGATTTTGAATTAGATCCAAAATGTTTATGATTTTCTTTTACTGTTTCTTAATTAAGATCAATGATGAGAGAGGGTGCACTTTTTCCAACTGTATCAGTCAGCTGAGGTACATTTGACTAACATACAGCCTGGACATATTTTACAAGTATAGACCTGGGATATAATAAGCAAATGCTACTACATTTACTCCATTATGACTTCCATTACACTGTTTCTTCTAACACTAATTTTGGATTTGGCCTTGTTAACTTGGAAACAGTGGTAATACTTTTTCGGCACCAGTAAATATTTTTCACAGAAATAATAATTTGCTAGGAGGAAATGGTAGAATCTTCCAGCTTCTGCTCTGGGCTGTCATCAAAATAAAATTTTAAAATAAAATTTAAACTTACTTATGTGAATAGATGTGTTTTTCCACCATAAACCTTTCATTTTAGCAGTTCCATTTTATCGTAAGTGAAAACTCACTTTATTCTCTGTCACAGTGGACTTGGAACAACTGAATTATAGTAAATGTATGCTTTTGTTCTAACTGGTATTTTTACAGAGAAGCGATTTGAAATATTGAAATAATGATGTATTTTTCCAAATGCCAGTTATAAATTGCATAGAGGTCTGCATGATTTCCAAGATGGTGATCAAACTTGCTGCGTATACCACTAATTCACCTTTTCTAAATGTAATACATGCATGAATTTAATCTTGTACTGGTTTATTCACAAAATGTGTTTAGGAAGGAAAATAGAAATTATAAAAGCCATATGCAACATGATGACCAGATACAGCTGGCCTGATTCATTTGAAAAGTCAGTTGATTAGCTGCAGTAGTAGAATGTGCTACATAAAACGAGTATGACATGATCCTTAATTTCTTTTCTCTAGCTCAACCAAAAAGCAAAGCTTTATTGTTGAAGGGCATAGAAAGCTATCATTTGATAGCACTAGAAATAATGTATTAGCTTTAAAATACATCCTGTTATGTGTGTCCTTTTTTTCACAACAAACTTTCCCTGGTTTTCTTGTAAGTGGTTTTCCCGCTTTACATTAGGATAATTATTTTTATTTTCAATTTTGTATTTCAAAATGTGGACCTATTACTATATTTTAGCATATAAGTCAAACACATTTTTATGCACTTCAATCATATATCATTTTACAGGAAAAAATTGCCTGGTCTGGACTTGTGAAGTTATTTGATCCCGTGAAATCCCCCAGATGCTATGCAGTTATTGCTCTGAAGAACCACTCATGTTCTTAAGTGGAAGCAAATTGCGGAGAGGTTGAAAATCCTGAACTGATACTGCTGCTTCCTCCTTTTTATTTTGTTATTTTTAATTGATTCCTCAAGTACACTTTCTGCTTTTCAGATGCAAAATTAAAAAGTGCAGTGCCTCTTTGAATCTTCAGGAATAAATTTCTCCTTTATAAATATGATTGCTTCCTTGTGTCAGTTATTAAACAATGTTGAACATTTGACTTTATTATAAATATTATGGCCTATACTATTATTATTTTAAAAAACATTTATGTTTCTTCTTTTTAAGGTATTATGCTTGTGTATCAATACCCTTTCCCTTGATACTTCTCATTTCCAGATACCTTCTCAATTTTTACCAGTGGCGCGTATCAGCAGTCTCAGACCAGGCTCACCTTTTTTTCTTTTCTGGATTCAGATGGTACAGAGTATAAAGAGAAAAATAACCTGCACTGTAAACAAGAGGCTCACAGACTAAATGGAGTCTTTGTACTTCCTCTTCTTCAGGTCATCAGGACCAGCTCATTTGTAGAGCAGCATAGAAGAGCCTAGATAGTGACTACCTGCAAAGGATGGTTTTGTATTAACCTGTTCTTCCTACAGGTGTTTTCCTGGCCTGCTCTTGTTTGCCTGTCACTCTGAAAGAAAAGTATGCGTGCTCTAATCCAATGGGAGATTTCCCAGTGCTTAAGAATCAGCTGCCCTCCTGGGGTTCACTCTGTAATCCTTGGGTTGTACTGGAAAGCTATTATCTGGCCCAAATCTGTTGGCTATAAATACTTTGGTACCCAAATGAACTGAAACTTCCTAGGCATTTTCTCATTAGTTGTGCTGCATTCATGAGTGGGAAATTTATTTGTTGATGCATTTATCTCAGTGGGTTGCCTAATTAAACTTGCAGATTTTCCATCATTTAAAAAAAGAGAAAACTTTCTATGCTAAGTTCTAGTGCTTTTATAAGAATTTTCCAGCACATATAAAATATTATTAATACTAATGCGCAGGAAAAAAGGACAACAAATAAATAATAAAATACAGCATCAAAGAAGAAGAAAAGGGGTAGAAAGAAGAAAAGGGTAGAAAGAAGAAAAGGGGAGAATGCACATGGAGGATGAGAAAAGCAAAAAATATTTCTATATTAATTGTATAATGACAGTAATTAGACTGAGATTGAGATGTGAGAAAGAATTAATATTATTCCATTGCAGTTTGCAAAATATAATGAACTTGTGAACATGGCCATTCAAGAAAAGAGAAGTAAGGTACTTTTCTAACAGGTTGCATCTTTCTTGATGTCTTCACTTGGAAGAAATATTTTGGGGTTATGTCTGGCTAAGTTCACTGCTATCTATTTTAGAACTCCCAGTCCTTACTAGCTCCTTGGTTCCAGTATGAGCTTCTGATATTTGTTTGGTCTGAAGCACATTCAATCCTTAGAGCTGGTGAACATCTTCAGTACCCAAGGAAATTAACAGAAGTTGCAGGTGTGGAGCAGTAGAGCTAAGAGAAAAATGAGGCCTTCCATATATGCCATCTTTTGTTATATAGAGAGTACTGAGGAAACTAACAAGCTGCTGAATTCTTTTCCCAGGAGAGGAATCAAAAGAAAGAAAATCCTTTCCTAACATCTGAGCATCTGTAAGGAAAAAAAACAGTAATATCTGATATAAGAAGGCAATCTAAAGTATATGATGTTAAAAAGAAAAAAGGTGAAATCCTAGAAAAATATATTTTATTTATATTCTGCTAAGATATGATAACTAATTGTTAGTGAAGTGTTAGAGTGTTGTCATCCCTATCCTGTGTGCTGTTGAAAAAAATGTTCTTGGGGAAGAAATTGCCTTTATTTCTGTTATGAATTGGTTTTTCTGCTTTTTCAGACCAAATACAAAAAACTGGGCATATATGATGTCTAAACAAAGAAAGCATAGTTTCCCACTGAAAATAAGGGCTTAAAAGTGCCTTGTTATGGCCCAAAAATATTAATTTGAGCAAGCCCCATCTGGTTTAATCTAAACACAGTCAGAATTGCAAGGAGTATACAGACTATTGTTAATTTTATGTGATATGTGTGTAATGCTAGATAAATTCAAAGTTAAATTTTTATTACTGTCTTCAGAGGACATTTGCAACAGTTTAGAAAAACAAGCACATCTCTAGGATTAGCACAAGTGCTTTTCTACTGTTTAAAAAGGTCTGAATAAATTTGCATTCCCTTCCCCAGCAACTTCTCAGGCTCTTTCAGTATTTTTCATGCACTTTGTAGTCTATGCAGACAAAGACAGAGGCGATGTGCTTCTTAGAATAATAACTATAAAGAGGTTTATATGATGAGTTTGGATTCAAGTGAAGTCAGTTGCTGTCTGCTCTTGAAGCTGTTTCAAAGCTTAGGATGCCTGAATACCTATGAGTTATTGTTTACACAATGGAAAAATCCCTGCCAGTAATCAAGATGAATAAAATCATTTTTCTTCATGGTTATTGCCAGAAGTTCTCCCATAAAGTAAACTGTATCCTAAATACAATGAATTCTTTAGATGGGAAAGAATCTCTATTTTATTTCAGTGTGACAGACCACTATCTGTGTTGCTATGCTCCCTAAGGAACAGAGGATATACCTGCTTTCCATCAGGTGTTTGTCTGATTCACAGTGGCACAGCTGTGCATTCTGTAACAGATCTGGGGTGTTTTATTTATTTTTCTTAGGATTGAAACCTGTTCTTAGATGGAGGAATAAGAGTACATGCTGGGTATGTGTGCAACCTTAATATCCAAGAGATCCTTATAGCCCTAAAATCTCCAAGTCTGTTCTTGTGACAACCAGCTTTAATTCTGCAGGTTGAGTGGTCATCCTCAGGGGTTGGTATTGGGGCGGGTACTGTTCAACATCTTTGTTGGAGACATGGGCAGTGGGATCAACTGCACCCTCAGCAAGTTTGCAGATGACACCAAACTGAACGGCGTGGTCAGCATGCTGGAGGGAAGGGATGCCATCCAGAGGAATCTTGACAGGCTTGAGAGATGGGCCAATGAGGACCTCATGAAGTTCAAGAAGGCCAAGTGCAAGGCCAAGTGTCTGGTTTGGGGCAATGCCAAGCACAAACACAGGCTGGGCAGAGAATGAATCCCAGAGACTATCACTCAGGAGAAGGACAAGGGGAAATGGTCTGAAGCTGAAGGAGGGTTAGTTTAGATTAGATATTAGGAAGAAATAGTGAGGCACTGGAACAGGTTGCCAGAGACATTGTGACTCTCCATCCAGGGGAGTGTTCAAGCCCAGATTGGATAGGGCTCTAAGACGTGGTATAGTGTCTGGCAGGTGTCCCTGCTCATGGCAGGGAGATTGGAACAACATGATCTTTAAGGTCCTTTCCAACCCAAACCATTCTATGGTTCTGTGATTCTAGGTCTGATTCATGACTTGTAACATCATACCAAGAAAAGTATTTTGTGCTGTTTTAATTTCTGGTACTTTCATTTCAAGGGTTTTTTCTGGTTAAATATGACGTATATTTTCTGGTAAATTATGTTCTTTCTTGATATTATTCATTTTTGTTAAAGTGCTTAATACCTGCTTAGAGTTAAAATGCTTTTACTGTGTCTTGATGGACTTGAAATCTTGAGACTCTATGTCCTATGATGTCATAATACCTGCACAGGGGAATCATGCCAAATGTATTTGGCTTTATGGCAGCTACATGTCTTTTTGATGTCTGGAATAGTTATTGGTTTGTATTTGCTTTTTTCCTAAAAATTATCCTAATTGTGTTATTATATTGGCAGAGTGTGGCAGCATGTCTGGCAAAAGCCACAGCCACAGAGGGTCAAGACTGGTGGGAGCAGCCTGAGCCTGCCACCATCTGAGTCACACTCCCTTGTCAGGGTGAGCTTTCTGGCCCTTTCAGCTTTGTTTACATGTTTCAGTTCATTGGTTAATTACTGTATTACCTCATGTTCTGTATAAGGTTAAGTTCTAGAAACTTCATGGCTGTTCGGTCCACTGTTGGTTACATGTAAATCCTTGTACCCCAATTGGTTACTTTCCCCTGCCTGTCCCCCTATAAATACCCCTGCTTTTCGCCTTCATTGGCCTTTGGTCCCTGAAGCCTTCAGCTCTTCCCAGTCCTCACGCCACCTCTCCCGGATCCCTGGACCCTCTCCTGCCTTCCCTGCTGCTTCGCCCAGGAATAAAAGAGCTGGAAATCACACCAAGGCCCTTCTCTCTGGCCTTTATTCTCACCTGCGCCCACGACGTCAGCCTGGGGCTCTCTCTCACCCAGAGGAGCCAGCACTAAAAGAGCTGTTGGAGGATGCCCTGTGTTTGGGGAAACTGCCAGCTGCAGCCCCCGCGCTACCAGGGTCACTCCCAGATTATTGCTGAGTGGCCTCGAGCAGGTCCCTGGAGCCAGCGATAGCAGAGATCGCTGGTCCTAACGGCAAGTGGTAAAATAGGACCAGCACCAAGAAAATCTTCCCTGATTAAATGTGAACTAGACAACATAGTGTGGTGCTTCAAACTTCCCTTTCTCTGGGAAGTAACTGGATACCCAGTCTTTGTTAGCATCTTTAAATCCCTTTATCCCATGCATCTTGCCATTCTTAAACATGTTCTCCTTCTTGCAGATATATATTCTAGTACACTGAAAGAAGGGGAATTCATGCTAGGCTCTGGGCCATGAAGAACTTTCAGTATTCATAACCATAAATTTTCAGTATTCATATCATTATTTAATGATAATTCATTATCTTTAAATCAGAACTGAGGTATAGGTGTCCAGACATTTAAACTGGCCACCTCATCCTTAGAACTGTGGCTTTAGCTTCCTCAGTTTTTGAAGTCCATTCAAATTTTGATTTCCAAAATCCTGCCAGGTGGGAGCATGGCCTAATTCTCTGGGATTCCGGCTGCAGTTCTCTCACCATCTGAAATAACCAACTCAGATTGGTGAGTCTATATTCTGTATCTCCAGGCAACTGCTGAATACATTGGTTTGTTTGAATTTGCTTATCCTTGCTTGTTATCTCTGTCAATGTTGTATTTCAGTGTACTCTGAGATAAAGAGTAAAATCCTTCTGAGATTTAGGATGCCTCAGAGAAGTTATACTACAGTTATGCTACTTGTTGCTTTCTCCCTTAAATTAATTCCTGATGATCAGAAAGATTAGTAGGCACCAGACATCCTGAGAGATATAGGCTATTAAAAATTACTGTGCACAATATCTTCTCTTCATGAGTCTTTTTTGATTCAAGAGCTCTGAGGCATTTTCTTCACAGGAATTCCAGAGCACATTATCATTAAACTCAAACATCCAAGGAAACCCACCAACATAATGAAGATTGGCCTCAAACTGTTAAAACATGCTGTTGTACACCAATCTTTATAAACCTGCATCCTCTTCAAGGCTGTCTGCAAAGTCTGTATCAAACTAGAAAGAAATAGACACTTGTCTCAGATTCACAGTGATGCTGTTCATGAAATCAGCAAGAGAATGACATTCTACTCTCTCTTTTATGTAAAAGGCAACAGAACCCTTAGAATGGGTATGCCCAACATTAAAAGATTTCCCCTGATACCATTATTGAAATCTTTTTAACAGATTTCTTCAGTCAGTTCAGTCTGTGAGTTAACTTCAGTCACTACTGACTATCATCGGTACGTCTACAAAATTTTGTCCTGTGGTTTATGTTCCACAGGTGGACTGTTCTCATTATACACTTGTTCAAACAGTAAATTACTTCAACTAATTGGTAGGAGTGGTAGCTACTCCCAGATATATTTGTTTATGGATTTCATAGTAAGTTTAAGTTGTTTTATCCAAGTGGAATCCTACTATATACCATAATTTCCTCAGAAATGCGCATTTGATATAAATCAGAAAATGGTTTCTAGATTACCGTTTAAATTTACCATTTAAATGTAAGAGAAATTGAAATTGTACTGCATGTGTTCTTGTGTAGGAAAGCACAGTATATGTACAAGTTACTTTGTGAGGTTCACTGTTGGCCAGAATTTGTTAAATTCACAAATACAAAATTCACAGATGAGATTACATGGAGAAAATGTCTCAAAGATTTGCAGTTATCATAAAGTGTATTGCTGTTCTTTATAAACTGTAGGAAGAAAGGTAATGATGTTATTTAACTGGAATACAGGAAAGCATGAACTTTCAGTAAGTAAACGGGAGAGTCATATTTTAAACTTGCCTACAATTTAGGAACTAGCTGCAAAAATGACAATTTTTTTTAGGGCAACCATCTGATACATTGCTTACCCCAGGAAATCAAGCTGTTTTCTACACAACATTTGTTTTGTACCTGTTGTATAATCCAAATCTATACTTGCTTTTTTTTTAGTAGTTTATTATTAAATTGCCTCTTTCCAGTCTTGTGCAATTATAGTCACAGTGGTTATGTATAATAAGCAAGGACTTTTGATGTCTTCTTGTGGTGTGACACATGCTAACAAGATACAATTATTTAATATCTTTGCTTGCAATTAAGAAAGACTGTCCAAAAGCAAAATCACTTCTAAATTTAGCTACAGTTTGTCTGTGAATTAAAAAATTCATGCCTGTGAAACCTGTGAAACTCTTAAGTTTTCATTACAGAATTCTCCGGTTTATGTAAGTCTCTTTCTCTTTGCATCTGGACCAATATGAACTTAGTCATGTAGATAAAGATGTTGTCAGGGTAGTTGGTATTGGGTTTCACAAGAAATTTATCAAGAAAATCAAGATTCAGTAAATCTACTGAGCCAATAAATCAGATTGTTAGACTGAAGCTCGGATGGCCTTAACACACTGTCAACTCTTTCATGACTCACTGATGAAAAGAGCAAAGCTGTCTGCTTACTGAATAACTCGGTAGTGTCTGGCACTGAAGGAGAAAATTCCAAAGCAAAAAGGAGCAGTGATCACCTCTCCTGATTGTACAAACCTTCAGAAACAATAATTAAAATGTACAGTTGTAAATCTATGCTATTTATTACACCTCCTATTATTAGAGTAATGAATAAAGACTGACAGCAGAAGCAACCATGCTGTTTCTCAACTATAAATCCTAAATTCACTTGTTAGTCTTAGAAAGGCTGAAGTCAAGAGGACACACAGATGTTAAAAAGTGCAGAAAGAGCTGTACATTGCTTGAATAAATGTGCCATTTTCTAAGCTTTTTATATTCTGAGGCATGGGCATCAATTCAAAGAATGCAACTCACAAAATAATGAGCAGTCTATAAACCAAGTTTTATCAATTTTAAGCTTTTCAGTGCTTATTGACAGACTATTATTAGCTAATAAAAAAATGCAAACCCTTCATTTCACAGAAATTTTAGTTTTAATTTGAGAATATGAGTAATGGTACAGAGTCACATAGTAAAAATGCACATCATTAAGATTACCTCCAGAGAAATTCTTGATTTAAGTAAAAGATGTCTGTGCAGCAATGTAGTGAAGACCTGCATCATCCTCTTTTGAGTCACTGTCTAGTTTCTGTTGATTTCCATGGGAGCAGGCTTGGATACAAAAACATCTGCTGAAGACAAATAGTGTGCATGATCAAATATCTTTTGTACAAGGACAGTTCCAAATTTACATTTCTGAAGGTAAAGAGATCATTATACGCTTCCTTTATCCATACATACTGAAGTTGCACAGTATAGAAATTACTGTGAATGCTGGTTCATCATTGAAATCTTCCTTACATATAGTAAGAGAAGGTTTAAATGGCTTTTTGTTCATTATTTTAAATTTCATATAATATGCTTTAAATTTAATATAATATGTTTTAATGCATCAAACCTCTCAGGATTTTCTCTTCTCCTCTCAGTAGTCCTTAACAAGGAGGGCACTGACTCCAGTAATACAGAGTTAAATGGCACTTATTGTTCCTAAGAATAACTGAAGTGTCACAGCCTGTACTTTCACTGAATCCAGTGGTATAATTCCCATGAACACCATTATAACTGGTTTTATGAATAAGGAAAGCAAGATTTAGCCTTAATTCTTAAAAAAAAAAAAAATATATACTTGTCATAATACTTTAACAGAATATTTGCATAGCAAGATTTCACTTTGTGTTCACTTTTTATTTTCACCTGTATTTCCCTTCCTTTCTTTCTTCTATGCAGAAATTTTATAAAACATTGTAAAATGAAGAATTGAATTTATATAAGTGGTGTGTTTCCCCAGTTAGCCACCTCTACCATCACTTTGTAAGGAGCACATCCTTTATGCATGAACCATGTGTTAAAGAAAAGAATATTAATTAATAACCCTTTCTGCACAGTCCATTAATTCAATAGAACCTATAAATGCTGATTGTCAGACAAAAATTTTGATTGATTTCTATAATTCCATTTAGGATGTATTTTAAGAATGTATTTCTACAGAAAACATTTTTAAAGATCATTTTATTGAAAATATTTTACAACAGGAGTTGAAAATTATGTAACTGGGCGTAAGATCTCAGTGGAGAATTAAAATAATATTTCTCAGTGGAGATAATTTCTTTTAAATCCTGTTTGTTATGATTTAGCAATGACATAAATTAATGAAGTGTAAAAGGTATCACAATTCCTCCTTCACTTCTAGTTTATTATTGAAATATTGCAGCCTCATATGTCGTTAATTTACTTTTCTTTGGCAGACTGCACCTAAGATTTTGGAAGAGCAGATCTAGAACATTCATGTTTTTACGCATTGGTATTTTACAGTTCTATTGAATGAAATGGAAGTGTGTGCTATGGTAAGTAATGTAGTGTGTCTCTATCAAAAGAGCTGCCACAACCAATCTGAATACATGCAAGAGAAGATTACAGTTCACAGTAAGCACTTAGTTTCTTTATCACTTTGTCATCAGAAGTTAATGTCAACTTACTTCACTGCTTTTTAGTCAGTTAAGGTTTGAGACAAGCTTCACATTTTGATTCTCCATCTCAGGAAAGGAAAAACAGATCACTTTACACTGATCACTTTACACCATGTAAAACTGTAATATTTTTATTTTGTGTCCCAGAGGCCGTATAAACCTGTTAGTATGGGATTACCCCAAATTAATTCTATGCTCTGCAGCATCACCAGTTGACTGTGATGCCCTGATATGGCTTTACTCCTTTATAGTCCAGGGGAGGAGCACGTGTGCTCTGAGAATCAAGTCTGAGTTTTTGAAACAGGATAAACAAGGAAGAAATAAAAGTTTTATTACTTCTGTTCTCCCACCCACTCCTTGTGTAATTCCTTCAAGCGCTTTGGGCTGAGTTTTATGTTACCATCTAAGGGTAGCAATGAACAGCTCACACAGTGCTTGAGGGTCAAGCATTGCTCCTGCATATCTCTTCCATGGAATTTGGGCCTGGGACATGCTGCCACCAAAGGCTAGATAATTCCCTTTGTGGAAATCAGCCTGGTTTGTACCTGTTATGTCCAGTCCTCTCAGCGAGTAGCGTTACTAGTGCAATGGTGTGGTCATTTAGGGAACTGTTCTTTTCTACAGGAAACTGTTGCAGGATTTGCTTTCTCTTCTAGAAGTGACACTATGCTTTGCAGTGTGGTGGGGCATGCTGTTCCATATTCTTATGAGTATTTTTATTGGACTAGAGGGCTTCCCTTGAACAGTGAAATCACAGGCTTGCCATTGAACATTGCAATACATATTATCATTCCTAGGTTGACTAGAGGACATTATTAAAAAGAAACAAAACTAAACAAAAACAGTTTATGTTCAGACAGGTGAGTATTTTTGTGTGTGATAAATCATAAATATCACTCTTTGTTGGCAGAAGAGCACATACACTACCTGCATTATCACTACATTTGCATTCTGACAGCCCTCTTAACAACAAAATATTCTTCAAAGTGCTTTTCAAAAACTGACATTCACTCTTGAAACATCTCCTCAGGGCAACTATCTTTTTGTATTAGAAATACAATTTATATCTTTAATTTCCATATATTTTTCACCTGTTCTTTTTGGGTTTTTTTTCTTCAGTTGTGGGATAATTGAGTGTCAGAGAGAAGTACCACTTTCCCGTTGAAGTAAAAGTTTGCAGCGTATATTTTAGAATAATTTCAATAATATTTCATATAGAGAAGAAATATGAATTTTGTTTTGTAGGTGCTGAGAAGGTCTGTGCCTGTTACAAAGTTTTGTACTTATGAAGTTCTAATGTCAATATACGCAGTCAGTTCCTTCAGTTTGTATGGCTTTCTGAAACAAAAGAGTGATGTACTGAGCAACAAGAATCCCAGTGCTCTTTTCTCCCCAAAACTGAAGCAAATTATTGTGGACAGGCAGTTTTATGTAACAATGAAAACCTAAAATCCCTAACGTTTGTTATGAAAGCTAGCTACAGACCTATTAGTATTTTAAAGGGTTTTTTTCATTCTCTTTGTATCTAATCAATATATCTTCTGTTGAAAGTGACCTTAGAAGTGTTTACACTCGGTTTCTGAAAAATTGTATATATGTTTGTTGGCTTAAAATGCCAGTTTTTTTTACCTTTGCAATTTGTTGCTAAGTTGCCCTAAAAAGCAGACAGGTAATAAATTACTTCCCATACCAAACAAGGATGCTTCAGTAAACACTATCAGAAGAATACTACAAAGTGTTCTCATTTTTTGAATTGAATGTCATCTTTCCTTGTAAAAAGAATATTTTTCATCAAATGTCTATTTCCTTCATAGAAGAACAGGAAAACATCACAACAGACTGATTAATTTAACTTTTCACTTGGTTTATGTGAATTCTGATCCTAGGTATAAAATACATTATCTACTTATATCTAATTTAAACCCTATTTGAAGGGCTAAAAATCAGCCTGAAGATTCCTACCTGATTCTGTCTCATTGTTTGCTGCTGATTCCTTCCTGATGTGAATTGTACTAGCAGATCATATTTATCTCTCATACTTGTTGTCTTGAAGGATACCTTAATATCTTCAGGGAATAACTGTTGGCCTCCAGATGGTTCACAAATGGTATGGAATTATTATTTTCCACTGCTTTGTTTCCTGATTGGATAATTTTTGCAGTAAAGGAAGATCTGTTCATGCAGACATTGGTTCATCTATTTAGCTTCATTACTTTAGTACTGTCTAAGGTCATGAGGCACTTCATAAGTGGAAATTACTGAGAGAATCATGAACTAGAACAGCATGAATGGTAAATTGAATGGACGATTAATGATGGAATATGAATTATGAACAATATTTTCTACAACTCTAAGAGCATCTGATCAAAATTAGCAGTTGTAACTACTCACTTAATGAAGAGCATTTACAAAACTATTTATGGAACATGTACACCAAATAGGCACAAACAAAGCCAAAGAAATGTTAAAATGAATTAGGTAGTTAAAGAAAGTAAACATTTCTGAAACACATTTACCCCAGACTTTTCTGCAAGATTAATATGGTATGTATAATACATACATTTAATATTTATGTTTGTATCATGATCAAATTTAGTATGCCATGAACCAATAACAGAGAGGGTAGGAAGGAAATTTAGACTTTTGATGCCAGAAAGAACATTGCATGATATGCAGACTGAACATTGAAACAAAGTGCATGAAAAATAGCCAAATATGTAGTGAATTGGACATAACACAGGATGTTTTGGAAACACAGCAATAGCAACAATGGAAACTTTTTAGACTTTGTTTAGCTAAAACAGAAAACAAAAGCAAGACTGATTGAATTAATTAATGAAAAAAATATGTTGACCATTTGGAACATAGCAAATGTAAACCAAAATAATTGAACAGAATATAAATTAGAATTGTTTCCAGTTAGTGTATCTATTTTTACACATTGTATGCTCAATGGACACAAGGTTTTATAAATAATTGTCTCTAATGGGAAAACTTTAGGCCAGTGTGGTGAGCATTAAAGATGTGAGGCTAAATGTTTGACTCAAATATGCTTGAATATAACTGTTTGATTTACAAAAATTATCATGTGTGTACTGTCATGGTGTATAAATACACATCTTGTAGCATAGTGCTTTGAACAGCAGAGAGTGATGAATTTCTGTTACTGATTCTACTGTTTCTAGATGTATATTTCAGTTTTTACAAATATGTCAGAATTTGATGAAAGTTGCAATTTAGACAAAGCAAAAATAATGTTTCCATTAGTTTTATCTCATTCCTCTATTTTCAATTTCATTTTTTCGGTTCTGGACAAGAAAGTCACCTTACCTTTTTGTATTGTTTAGTAAATATGCTTTCTATTTAGTAAAACTGCTCTCTATTAAATGTGAGATGTTCCATGCAAGGAACATCTTCCCCATTTCAATCTGTTATATCAATCATTAATACAAATCTAAACATTACATAGTAATACCAGGAGCATTTTTCTTCCCATTTCCCATTCCCTTATGCAAGCCTGTTTTAATGCTGTAGTGGACAGGGAAGAAGCAGTGTTGAAAATCCTTATTGGCTTTTCTTGGAATGTATTTTCTGCCTGCTTTTTTTCCTAATCACTCCTGTGACAAATCCAGGGCTAGTGTCTGAGCATGCTTTTTTGTGTTTATTGGCATGAGTGAGACTTTTTGCATTGCTCTCCTGCACTAACAGTGTGAAATAAGTAAGGAGGAGGAGTTTTCACTCAGATCTGAGCAAATATTGCTTTATGCTATCCTATCAGGCATTCAGAAGTCAGTATTAGTAGTGGTAAGAACAAAAATTGTTATTTATTTATTTGTTTGTCTACTTCAATACATTTCCTGCTTTCTTGATTGCATGGTTCACCTCCATCACTGTTTGAGTAGGATAATACTTGTTAAATTGAAGAGATTCTCTTGTAGCCACCTGACTCAAAGCATTTCAAGGAAAACTGCTAAATGTGATTTCTTAGGGCTGTACCTTAATGCAGAAAATACTGGCAAGAGGAAGAAAGGGTTGGAGTCCATGAGCAACTTCCATGTACCAGGAAAGTCAGCTTTACCTTCCTGATATATGAAGTGTTGCATGTCAGCAAATTGTAGACAAGGATGTTTGTGGCGATATTTTATAACCACTTCTACCAAGGATGCATGAAGGATACAAGTTTTGACGAGTTACAAAGGCTTTTGTAATTTTGTGGGAAACAGATATAAGTGGTTAAATTCCTTAGTTCATGTCCTTTCTCCAGATATGCAGCTATTGAATGGAGATTTTTTTGAACCTTATGAAAGATGTTCATTCTGTGTCGTTCTTCTATAGTAGTAGTAGTTCTGTGCATGCTCTTTTTCAAGAATTTATTAGAGTTTTCTTGAAATATTTTTAGATTTTCCATTATTAGTATGACAGTTAATCACTGGCCGAATAATCAGCATTCCTACCTGTATTGCTACCAGTCCAATATTTCTTGTACAGCCTATGCAAAATGAAAAAGTGAATTGATGAGGACAGTTCTTCTCTGTGTGACCTATAATCAAAACTTTCTCTACTCAGTGAAAAATACAAGGAATTTTCCGGATCTTCTTACCTTTTCCATGGCATGTAGGAAGGATACCAGTACATTTTTTATTAGAACAAGTATCAACAATCTGGACTAGTTCTTATATACTTTTTTCCCAGGAAGTTAAATTAAGGATTTTTTTAATTCATACAAATTATTTTTTTATTGTAGTAATAAGCAGTAAAAAAATAGAAAATCAACCAATTTGCACAATATCTTTTTCACCATATAAACCAAATTTTGAATGTCAGTATCAAGCCTTCAAGGCAGCAACTTTTTAAATTACAACCCCATATTAACTAAGGAACGTCATAGTTATCTTAAAAATAAATCCTTACATTTGCCAAGAAAATAAGTTTAAATTTTGTCTGCTAGGTTTCCCTTCTTTTGGATTTCATTTTTGTGTTTATGTACACATAAACATGTGTCTTATTCTTGCATATTTTTAAAGTCCTACCTGGACTTTGAAGTTCTTACTGGAAAAGAAAACTCTGAATTCAGAGTGTTGAACTATAGTTTACTCTTGGTCAACTGGAATTTGTTCACGTATGGTCTCAGGTTCCATGGACGCCTATGTTAACCTCGTGGCTTACTCCAGTTCAAAGCGCTGTCTATACTGTAGCTTCCTGAAAATGGAAGTGCTTCACAGAGGCTTATTGTACAAGCTCAGTATGGATTGTTTTCCCCTCAAGAAAATTTAGGTTATGTTATACAACAGTAATTGCAGAAGGATGACGATGTCACCTTGCCAGGCTTCTGGCAATTTTCCAGTCTTCTGAGCTTGCAGACCTCAGAAATCCATTTAGCTCCCCACAGAATATAACTTTTAGTATTTGCACGTGGATTTAGTTCACAACTGAATGTTTCCTGTTCAAAATCCACAATTTTTTTCCTCCAAATCCAGGCAGAATACCTGTGAAGGTTCAGAGAAAATCTGCAGAGCTCTCCTGCGAGAGTAAGGAAGGGAGATGCTACAGGGCCATGTAACAAGGGATGGAAAGAATGATTTTTATACTGATGTATACAATAAATCACTGACTGTCACAGATAATCAGTTTTTCTATGCTACCACCCCAAGCCTCCTATATCTCTATATATACTGGCCCCAAAAACACAGGGTTCCACACCTCCCATCCCATCTTTTGTAAAGTTGTCTTCCAACCCTGTTCACAGTAACTTACAGCATATAACCTTTCAATGAGCACAGTAATGAGTGCAAAGCTGGCAGAAAGATGAGCATTAATATGGGATGAATGCTCACTTCAGCCTATTCCAGTTCAGCATTGTCTCTGTATCGTGCTTGCCACTTCAGCTCCACTCATCCGCATCCTCATCTCTCACTGACTCCATTGCTCACACATCTGAGGGCACTCAGGCTTCACTGCATTAGCATGGTTTTATGCAGAATGATGACACAGAAGGTGTTCGGTCAGCACAGAGCCAACTAATCTCTGGGGAAGCTCAATATCCAGTCTAACTCATAGGTGACCTTCACCCACTAGAATCAAAAGGGCTACATGATCCCTTGAAAGCCCTTCCAGACCCATATCTTTATGTCTTTATCCCAGTGTATCATCTTCCAAATGTTTTACTTTCCTTGTCAAAGCTGGAAACAGCAATTTATGCAATGTCAGGTTTCAAATCTTCCTGGTCCTTTAGTCAACCATTGAGGCCTTTTGTGAATTATGAAATAAGGTTAGTACTGGCACTCATAGTGACATAAAGAATATGTTCATAGATGCTTCTTCCTAGTTTTGACCCTAAGAATATTGAAATACATTTCCACAGCTATTTTGTAAATGAGAGGATGAAGACAAATGTAATAAACTCTGTTCTGCAGAAGAGACAAAGTGGAAATAGATGCTCTCATCCTACATGTCATCTTGCTCACTTTAAGGACAATTACATTCACCTTCTCATGACAGGGTTTCTGAAGTATAATATTCTTTGGTTAACATGCAACTTTCTCCCTGTCTAATACAGTGACTTAATAGATTAAAACTACAATATAAGTTAAAGGTATACCTCAGAGGTAAAAAAAAAATCAATAGTATTTAAAGAGCACTTTAATACTTGATTTTGAAAATCAATTTAAATATATACTGACATTCATCAAATGTATATTTTAATTTGCATTCAGGTCCAAAGCTACTGTGAGGATGCAGTTCTGGATTCTGAAATATGCAGGCAGGGAAATATTTACAGACTAACGACAAACTTATTAGAAAATGCAAAAAATAAATTTGAAATTTTATATTAAGTATAAAAAAGTCCTATATGACTGTGTATCAAGAAGAATACACTGTTACACATCTTCAGCTTTGACTGAGGTTCCTTTGTGTGAGTTCCTAAACTAGTGGGGAGCTACGGATTTCCCATACCCTTGCAAAAGCTGCAGGGAATGCATTGTACTTTGCTGAGGCTCACATTACCTGTGTGCTGCCAGCTTACAACTCAGGCACTGAGGTCATGCTCTGACTGCACACTGGAGTCAGGTTTAGAGTTCATGGAGAAAGATCAAAAATCACACAGTGTAAAGGCAGCATTAACACCCAGTTTCATGCTCTTAATTTTACAAAAGAGTGTTTGTATGACTACACCTGATCTGGATCAAAAATATATTACCAGGTGATCTGGAAATGCATTGATCCAGTGTTAATGACTGGGAGATTACAACCTAAAGCAGACATTTGTCAAGCACTTTGATACTTATGTTTTCTAGAAATATTTTTAAATATCTAAAATCTTAAAGAAATGTGGAGTACATTGAGCAGAACTTGACTGTCTTCACAAACACCAGGACAGAAAAGGCATTCTCTGAAACTCACAGAAGTGGAGGAATGCTCTGATCTATGTTACATGAAATGGGAGAGAGGTGTTCTTAATCACAGAATGAAAAGAAAGGATACAAGACTGTCTGACTTGCAGAGGGTTGAAACATCTCAGATTTTGGAGGCTAAGTTTCTGTATAGCAAATCATGGAAATCTGAAACAGAAGACAGTAATGGGGATCCAGTTTCAACTGTTTAAAATTTTGGTTGGATTTTTATTTGAAGAAGTGAAGGCAATTTTAACCAGAAGATGCAAAAGAAGATGAACTATGACAATAAGAAATAAAGCATGTGGAGATGAAAATCAACATACATGAAACAGTTGCATTGCAATAAACAACACAATGCCTGGCCTTCAGAAGAGAATGCAGACACTGTAAGTAATTACACCACATTATAAGAGTTTACTGGTGCCAGGAGAGTCTAAAGAGAGAATGAAGAAAAAGAATTTTTGGATATCATTGCATCAGAAGATGAATTAACTACCAGTCAAAAACGAATGAAACATTTGTGCATTTTAAGTTGGACACAGGTGCACAAGCCTGTGTGCTGCCAGAAACCATGATATTATCACTGAAAGAAAAGCCACAGTTAGTAGAAGGTTACAGTTAGGTTCAGGGTTAAGTAGGAGTGATCTTTCACCTGTTAAGAAAGGAAGAAAGTATGTGGGTAAAAACTACTTGGAAACTTTACAATTTCTGAAAAACAAACAAAAAAGGTGTTCATTTTTGTAAATTATCTTCTCGAGAAGATGAATTGTTAAAAGCAAAAAGTACTGAGGAAGAGTTTAAGGATGCTTTCCAGTAGATAACATATTTCTGAAAGGAGTACCTGCCAGGTCTGACAGAACTGACAGTTCACACTTCCAGCAAAGTTCTGCTTACTGTTAGGGATCCACACATTATGTCGTAGCTGGCAGAAATAAACGTGAGCAAGACCAGAACCTTTGTATTGTGCCAGATATTACCAAAAATATAGATCTAAGCCCTCACAACTAAATTTAAGTGTAAGGAACAGAAGGAAGGAATGAACATGGTAAAGCATACAGGCAGCCAGCCCCTTGCAAGGCAGTGTCAGTCTCCTGTAATTCCCAGACGCATGTGTTGATGGGAGGAGTCCACAGGGATCACAGAAGGAGTGTATGCCCGCTCAACCACAGCCAGAGGGTGTTCCTTTGCCCCATCACCCAATAGCCAGAGATTAAAAGCATGGTGTTTGAGGTGGTTCTGCAAAGGGCACATCTGCATAATGAGTTAGAAAAACTTTAAAACCCCAGCCTAAGGTGTCATGAGCCTGAGGGCAAAACTTTTTGTAGACACATAAGAGAAGGTAATTCATATGTATGAGAGTGGAAACTTACAACAGCAACAGCTGTAGTTATGGGCCATTTGCACATGATGTCTCAAACTATGTCTGTTTACTGTCCATTCTAGTGAAAAGGGAGAGCTCAGGCCTGGGGAGCAGAAGGCTTGCAGAGCTTGTAGCCACCTGCCTACATACTTCTCTTCTACAAAAGAGATGGCCTTATCTGTCCTTTCCTATTTGGAATGTTCCATGACCCTGTCTCAGAGTCCTGATGGCACAACAGTCCCCAGGATCTGGATCCCGTTCCCAACACTGCCCCCACCCTGGCCATGGCCTGCAATGTCGTGTCCACCCCCAGAGGCCCGTGCCCCCGCAGCACTGCAGCAGCATCACTCTCCTGCTCTCCACACCCTCCCGCCCGCAGGCCCATGGCTCACCCTCAGTCCCATCCCCAGCCCCAGGCAGGGCCCGATGCCCAGGGATAGGCTGTCCCTTACTGGGATAGTGGGATGGGGCCTGGTGTGGTGGCATATGTGGCAAAAGCCACAGCCCCAAGACTGCTGGGCACAGCCTGAGGTTGCCGCTGTCTGAGTCATACTCTGCTCAGGGTGAGCTTTTTGGTTCACCCCCCAGCATCCTTTGCAACATTGTTTACATGTTTCAGTTCATTGGTTAGTTACCCCATTACTTCATGTTCTGTATAAGGTTATGTTCTAGAAACTTCGTAACTGTTCAGTTCTCCATTGGTTACATGCTAATCCTTGTACCCCCATTGGTTACTTTCCCCTGCTTGTATCCCTATAAATCCCCTGCTGCCCTTCAGTCCCTGCTCCTGGTTAGTGAAGCCTTCAGCTCTCCTGGATCCCTGCGCTGCCTCTCCTGGACCCCGGACTCTCTCCTGCCTTCCCTGCTGCCTCTCCCTGGTAAATGAAAGAGCTGGAAATCACACCAGGGCCCTTCTCTCTGGCCTTTATTCTCACCTGCACCCATGACATCGGCCCAGGGCTCGCTCTCGCCCAGAGGAGCCAGCACTAAAAGAGCTGCCGGAGGATGCCCTGTTTTTGGGGAAGCTGAAAGCTGCAGCCGCCAGGAAACCAGGGTCACTCCCAGAATAATGCTGAGTGGCCTCGAGCAGGCCCCCGGAGCCAGTGTTAGCCTGGTGCCAGGCCCTGCCCTGATGCATCCAGGAGCTCTGCCCTGCCCGCTGCACCCTAGAACCCTGAACAGCATCCTAAACCAGGACAATTGACACAGTCCAGCACCACTCCAGGGCTGCTTCATTAGGATTTTATCTTGAACCTAATTTCTGCCTATGAATAGAGGCATGGTCTCTAGTCTAGTTGTGCTCTGCCAGTAGCTTACAGGAGATGGGACAATATTTTGAATTTTTCTGCTGCATTAACATGATTTTCAGTTATTGATTTTCAGTTCACATTCAGCTGGGGAAAGAGAATGATAAGGAATTAAAACTTCAAGAAGCACTTGTATAACCAGAGCCATAATCTCTGGGCGTGATAACTTGGTTCATGGATTGCTGCTCAGTTTGAAATGGGGCAGAAGTGAAAGACCTCGCTGCCAGGCTTCTCCACTGAAAATCACAAAAGGACTTGCTGATTAAACGATCTCGTTGAGAAACTGAACTGCATTTTAGCTAGTATCTGAGTGGCTGGAGTTGAGTTCTCTTTCCTCAGCGGCAATCGTGTTTGTATTGCATCTGAATTTTAGGGACTTAAATTTTAGGCATCAAGAGATCTGGTTACTACTAAGTAGTATGTGAGAAAGTTAAGGGATGGCAGATATGCACAGTAAACCATCTGCATCTCACCAGTGTGGAAAGCTCCACAGACAGGAGTTACTTTCCTTAGTCTTTCTTATTCTTTATTTATACTTACCCCCTTATTCGTTGTGGAATTCCCAAAAAGGTTATACAGTTTTTCTTGCAGAAAAATAGAAAGGACTACTGCCAGCTTCTAAATGTGAGTAGCAGGTGTTATAATCACTTAGGCTGAAAGGGAACTCTGGAGGTCAGCCCCCCAATCAGGGCTAACTCCAAAGTTAGACAAAAGCTAAGACAAAGAAGATGCAGCAGTCTCCATTTATAATGTGAGTGGCCAGAACATAGCAGGTGGAGGATATTTGGTCTAGCCTTCTTCACATCTCTGGGGCTGTGACAACCACAACCATAGCAAAATGAGAAGGGAAAAGGGAGACATTTAAACACTTGTTTCTCCTGGCCATATTCTGAAGGGATTGCTTGCTTCACCTCTGTGCTGTGTGGAGTGTAGGCATTTCAGATGTGCTCTGAGAACATCTCCCAGACCTTTGCAACAGCCTTGGGCAGAGGCTACAAATTCCATCACTCTAATCCTAAATTAGACCTAGCACCAGGCACAGACAGCACTACTCAGCCCTGCCAACAAGAAATGCATGTGTACATGCCAAGAATAGGAGCTACAGATATCAATGGAAAGTCTGTGATGAAAACAAGAGTGCCTACAGAGTTTAAGCAAATCCAAGATCTATTAGCAGCTGTGCAGAGATTCACAGGATTATATTTTTGTATAGTGGCACTTACATGTGGCCTAAATTTCACCTGAAATTATGTCCTTTTCTGGTGCCTGCAGTGCCACATTGTTACTGAGTCTAAGAGCACAACGGTGTGTTTATGCAGGTTTGTCTCTGCAGGTCTTTAACAACACTTGATCACTGCGCTTTCCCTTCCAAATTCTATTTTCAAATTATGATTTAAAGAATAACTTTCTGACCTAGTACATGTGGACTCACTTCTGTGAATGACTACAAACAAAAGACTGCACTTTTTCTTGTAATTGTCATATTGCTTGAGATGATGCTCTTGGTTTCTCTTAATTACTTTATCATTGCAAAAAAAAAATCAGTTTTTTTTTTTTTGAAAACCACTAGTTAAAATCTTTTCAATTGCTTCTGCAAAGGAATTGTGTACTGCTTTCTATACCTCTAGCACCTGATTTGTGTGCCCAGAACACATGCTTCATTAGCCCCTTTCACAAGCTAAGCGTCTGCTGCTCCAAATGTAATGCAAATCACTTTTTAATGGTCACAATGACTAGATAGGAAATGCTTTTGTTGGAGCTATGACTTGTAGTTAATTAAGCCAATTAGCATGTGATATAAGCACTTCTGGAAAAATAAAGCCCAAGAATAGCTCTCAAAAAATGGTGAAAGACTTTCATGCAGATAGAAATGTTAAAGAAGGGAAGGGGAATGAAGCAAGAGGAAGTTTAAAAATAAATTGTAAATGTATTCACTACTTTTTCTAGTTCACAGCAGTCTCAGCTGATCTTCTATGAGAAATGTTTGTGGGGCTGAGAATCTACTTAGGATGTCTGTGTAAGGAGATTAGAACAGACTTTTTACTGAGCAGAGACCATTGGCAATAATATTTCTGCTGAGATCCTGCTTATATCATGAAATTATCAGATTTATCAGTTCCACTTTTGGCTTCCTTCCAAAGGAAGACTTTTCTGCTTAACACCAGAAGAGAGTCTCACAGTCTCGCTGTGAGGGTAAGGACTGTTCTTTCTTCAAGGTAACAACCAAAAAGACTCTTGAGCCTTTAAAATGGAAATGTATTACATTCCTTTTAGCACTGTTTCCCAAAGCAATGGGTAACACTGAGACATTTTAACCACCCTAGAAATGTGCAGTCTACAGGCATTCTTAGGAAGAAGTTGCATTGGTATTTTAGAAATTCTACTAAATTGGGTCCATGACTGGTTTGAAACATGCAATGACTAAGAGGTGTAAGTTATGATACATTCTTTTCAGTATGCATGATACCTGGGTTTCATTTGCTGGGAATTTTCAATGCTTTTGAGAAACCTGTTGTTGCACAATGTAAAATAAATCTTTTGCAGTCTTTCCTAATATATTTTGAACCTTTTTGTTTTTTTGCCAGTTGCTTCTTCTGTTGTATCCTGGAATTGAGCATTATTTTCAACCAAAGAAAAAAATCTGACTGTCAGATAAAGTAGAACTTGATTAGGATGCTAAACTACTTAATGGCTATTGGTAATTAATATTTTTTCCCTTCTAATTAAATTAATAAGAAAAAAGGGTCAAATCATCTGGGAGGATTTTGAAGAAAGGAAAAGAGCTTTTACATCTGCTTTGCACTCTTATGCTTGCATTGGAAATTTGCTAACTTCTGTTGCAAAACTTCAGACTAGAAAATTGCTGCCCATCCAGTATTCCCCCCCATGCAATTTTGTTGCATTCTTCCTCTTTATTTTCCCCCTCTTTTCCTTCTTCCCACCCTGAATATACACACTACAGTTTAGCTTAGTTAGTCATAAGCTTGCAATTGACTTTATGAGACTGGACCTGATGCTCCCTGACTGATGTAGAATTTCATACAAATATAAATGACTACTTGTGTGACAGACATCTTTTACAAGAGGAAAGCTTGGACAATTCTAGTTCATTCTTCATCTAAAAAAGAAATAGACTCTGCTCTAGTTCTTTCATATGCATAAAGATGCCTTGCAAAGAGATTTTTTTGCTCACTTATCACACTGTTCCATAGTTGCTCCACAGTTTCTTCTCTATTTTTTTTTAATAAGGATGTCAGAATGGCCATACTCTTTTGATGCGTAATTTTAATCAGCAGCAATGGCTAAAAGAGTTTCTGTTCCTTCCCTTGATTTGGATTTAGGAATGGGGTGTTTTGATTTCTCTGACAGTAAATAAAGAGGGTTTTTTTTTTTGTTAGGAATGTGTCCTAATCAAAGAAGTTGTGCAAAGAAGATGCAAGGTAGCCTGGAGTCTTCTTGAAAACTCCTATATAGTTTTTATGGAAGAGTTAATTTCTTTCCTCATAGAATAATCCTTGATCTTATCATTCAGTTCTACAAAGAGCTAAACACTCTTGAATTATATTGAGTTGAATAAAATGGAGGGCATTACAAAATTTGGACCAATATTTGGTAAATCACTGTTAGTTTCTCAAACCTTGCCTATATGCACAGTTAAATTTGATTTAAAATTAACAGAAGTTAAATTCAGTAGCTGATAAGATTCTGTTCATCAGTGTAATTTATTGGTGTCTAATGTACTTTCTATTACCAAGCCATCTACTAGATAAAATCTTTTAATTTTAAGAAAGTCTACAGAATACTAAACTGAATCTCTATTCTTAACTGAAGGATCACACAGTGCAAATGAGTTTGGACATTTTTCTCATGGTACAAAGCTGATTACAAATCAGGATGCTAAGAAATACAGTTGTTATGTTACCTATTGACAATGCTACTGTACAAAAAAGATGTTTGAGAATACTAATGTATTATATGAAATTACATTAAGGTGAAGAATCACTTAATTTTAATATCAGCTTCAATTAAAAGCAGACTTACATGATTAAGGAGAAAGACAGTCTGGAAGAAAATATTTCAACCTGCTGAGTGGGAAATTAAAATCAGCACAATGTAAACATCACCAGCAAAATAGCTCATCATATTCAAAGCTAGTAGCTTTTTCTAATAACACATTGCATATCCACACTTGAATTTTTGTAACAACTTGTGCCAGCTATTGCCATAGTGCAGCAGCTACAAATTCAGATAGGACATGCCCTAGGATTTGGTGTTGGGCAGAAGTAAGGAGTGGTTTTCCCTATGAAGTCACTGCTGCTGGTTTCCTCCCTGTACCTTTCTGACCCTGCATGGCTGCAAAAGGTTGAGCAAGAAGGGGCTCATGGAGATGACAATGGTCATCAGCCAGCCAGAAGGGGTTCAGGGATTACGTGAGTGATGACATGTATTTGTGCCTGGGAACTGGATGCTCTGACAGTTTAGTACACCCAGCACCTGCTGGTTTTGCAAAAAAATTGGGTGACTCTTTAGCACAGCAGACCTTATATAAACAACTGTGTGCTGTTAAACTGTTGGCTCTCCTTCCATATTGACTGGCTTTAGAGACTAAAGGTTGAATTAAACAAATGTTTTATTCCACTGTGACTTACACCACTATGATATCTTTACTTCCAGATGTCTGTGTTTTCTAAAGCTTCCCATTTGCCATTAATCTTTCTTTTAAAGGCTTTCCAGAAGAGAAGGTTTGAGTCAATGTGAAATGTGGACATAATAGGATAACTGAAGCCATTTGACTGTTCATGCCATGTAGTTATAGCAAAGAATCTGTATTTTGTATTTAGCAACACGTAAGAACTGGGAAAAGATATAATATTCCACTCAAGTCTACCTATCTTATCTATACAGAGTCTGAGATGGACTGTTTTCATGCTGATTGAGAAGTCTGAACGTGACAATTATTCAGATTAAGATTTAGGAATAAGACAGATGAAATTTTTAATGACATTTTTCAGCACATTGACAACAGCTCTCATCCCAGAAGAGGAATGCTTCAGATCCAATTAAAGATTAGTGCTTAATAAAGAATTCTCTTTCCAAAGGAACTGGATAGACCATTGGATGTGCTGACTGCAGAACCACATAGTGGACCAGAATAACACAGAGCAGTTTGGTTTAAAAAAATCAAAAAACCAATCACAGGAAGACAGCTTTTCATTTCATGGACATACATTTGCAGTAAAATTTAAAATCTCTCATGAAAGCCCTTTGGTGCATCACAGACTATTATTCATTCTACACTGTCAGGTGATAAAAATGGTTTCACTATTGTGTAATAAAGTGCCTTCTGTCATCAGTATTTTATAACTTTGTTCGTTTCAGTTTCCTTGAATCCTGAATTTGTGAGTTCCCTCTCACTTCTGAGTCAGGAAGGACTGCCAGCTGAGTGACTGACATGTAATTACCGACTCACTTCATGTTAGCAATTGAACTGCTAAAAGTCAATAGACAAATTAGAACTTATTTTGAAGTACAGGGTGATGTACATGTTAAGAATTCTGTACAGGGTAGGAACCTGAGACTCAGGAACACTCAGGACCAGATTGACTTCCAACTTGGGTGGTGCACAAATATGCAATTTTTTGCGTCCTTTTATAACCCAGGACAGAAAAATTTGGAAGTGATAAGTTGGAGGAAAATAATTATCAAAATCGTTTATGCTCTTACATGCAAACAGTGCAGAGGAACAAAGTGACTGGAAGGTAAAAAACCTGTGTAGAAGCCACTGAGCAAGATGCTGTTCTGCTGTTCTGGACAGGTAGCTTTAGATAATTCATCAGCAGATGAGATGTTCAGGTATGTGTATGCACACCCAAGTTTGGTAACAGTACTATCTAGCTGATAAAACTTTTTAAGAAGTTTAGCTGGGACTCAGATGCCCAGAAAGATAGTGTGGTCACATCACAGATGGTTGTTTTCTTAGTCTTTATTAGTGTTCATCACTGAGCACATGTCACACCCTGAAGTGTGATACCACCCTTCCTAGCTATGGTTAACTAATTGGTTTAGATCAGATTTCTACCTCGAGGAACTTTCCATTTAGATAAACTGTTAATTTAACTGGAAATACACCTTAAAATCTGTGGGACCAGGCAGAAAAGGGTAGGCATTAATCTAAAATGGTTATTTAAATTAACAATTTTGAGTTAATTTAAAAGGAACAAAAAAAAGAGTGGGAATCGGAAGTAATAGACTTCACAGGGGTTGCAAGTGTTTGTTAAAGGATGGCTGGTTGAGTAAATCAGTGTGACTTTCTCATGTGATAAGCCCTGTCACTTCATCTAACTTAGGTGGAATAACTGGAATAAAGAAATGCCATGGAGAAGGGGAATTTTAACTCAGAAGTTGGACTTTGTATGTACTGTCAAACCCAGATGCAGTCTACTTTTGTTGGTTTTTTTTTAAAGAAGATAGGTTGTAAAATAGTTTCACAGATTAAACTTATTTCTCGTTTTCTGGCAAGGTAGAAGGGTTTGGCTGTGGGCTGAGAAACTCTCTGCTTCCATTTCTGCTCCTCCAGAGTCATATGATAGACATTAGAATACTTTTAAGGCCAGACTTTGTGAAATCATCTCTGTACAAGATCATAAGGGAAAGGTTCTCTTTTTGTATACATGTATATATCTCAAACAAGGGAGTGTAAATGTCTTGCTAACATTCTACCACTGGTATACAGATGTTACAAATCATGAGTGTTCATGAATACTCATTGCCTAAACAGTAGCAGTCATGAGAAAGGGGAAAGCTTAACAGGAAAAGTCTTGCTTTTTATTATTATTATTATTTATTTATTATTATATTATTTTTTAGTGATTTCATTTTAAAAGTGACCTAATTTTTTTTCTAAAAAACTCTTTGAAACTATGATCACTTGTATTATGGAGTATTTCATTACTGGGTATTACTGGGATTTTTTTCCCGATCTAAGTGCAGACTATTAATCTAAAGTAACTGCAGTGTCTTAGAGCAGTGCTTTTGCACTAACTTGTACAATGTTTCATGGAAAGCCCTGAAAGGCTTTAACACATATTCTGAAAGAGAGAGGCAATAACAATCTGTCTTGTTTTAAGACAATTTAAAGAGGTGGACACTCCAAAATGAGTTACCTCCCCTTAGTTTCAACCAAAGCCTTTCACCAATAAGGAACAAATACAAGTAGATATAAGTGAACCCCCCCCCCCCCCCCCCCCCCCCCCCAGTTACCAATAAGCAAAACTGCAACAGGCAAAACGTAACAGTAAAACTAGATACAAAACTGCTAAATCTCAGGAACCCAGCAGAACAAAGAGACACTCAAATTGTTGGGGTACCGCCCCCTTCCAAGATGGCAGGCGCCACTGCAGATCACACGTAGGGACACAAAAGGAAAATGGCGTCTGACCCTACCCACAAGGTGACGGCCTTCGCAGGCGACTGCGTGGCTTGAAAGACAATGGGAAATTGGTGTCAGCTCTCTACCCCCTGATAGCAACCTCCACAGGCAATGTGCCTTTTCTCCTCCTATACCTCTCAGGATGTTCTATACCCTGTGTGTGTCCAGTCTGTGGGCAGAAAGGAGTGATGCAAATCAGATGCAGATCCTTATAGGTTCTTTTAAGGAAATATTCCTTACCTCTTCCCTGCTGTGAACATTTTCCTTTTTAAGGAAACAAAACCAAACCCAAATAAAATCACGAATCCATAAGCATACTCTGGGTGCTGTACACACCTTGAAACTTTCTGTGCTCTCAGCCCTGAGTCTCTCAGTTGTGTCATAGCTGTTTGAACAGGCAGTGCTTAGCACACACAGGGCCAGGACTCCTGGACCAGCCTTCCCCATGGGCCATGGTGCGGTGTGGAATCATCTGAGGGATGCAGTTTTGTCCCAAATACCATTTACTAGCTCTTTAGAGCTGTTGCATGTTTGAAATCTCCTTTGGAGTCTTACAATAATCTTCATGTATCCTTGTTGTAGTCTTTGAGTGCTATTTTATACTGGGTGAAACAGGGTGGAGTTAAAGCCCAGATAAAGGACTAACCTGCAAACAAGGTGTGGAATCATTCCTGCATCTCAATCTCTTAGCCATGCTGAAAGTTTCTAAGGATTTAGAAACAATCTAGGTTTTTCCCCCTTCTTTCCCTGGCTGCCTTGATTTTTGTTATTATCACTTAAAAAGGGAATAGGACCACCTAGAAGAATAAAGCTAGGAAATGGGAATCTAAAGACAACCTTAATTCGTTTAAATATTTTGACCGGAACAAAATTTTATTAAATTCCTTTTATTCCTGGGGCTCTACCAACACCAAGTCGTTCAGGCCTTACATGACATAAAATGTGCCTGGAATTGATGCAGCATGTCAGAAGATGTCTATAATCTTGAATCTGTTGAAGGGTCCTAGACAAATGTCACGGTCCAGGCTACTGAATCTCACTCAGCAATGGATGCTGTCATACCTTCTGCTAAGGTGTATAAATAACCTTACTGACTGTACAAGAAAAAAGAAAGGTAGCCTGGGAAAAGTCTTTTGTTCCAGAAAAAGGGTGAAATGGTAGCACTGTTTATATTGACTGAGGTACTTCCATCTTCTAAATCATGTCAGAGTTTTGAAAAAGAATCTGCAAGTTGCAACAAAACATATGCCAAGTCATGTCATGGAGCTTGTATTAGTCCTTGGTGTAATAATTTTTTACTGATACAGTTTTCTTTCCAAGATAATATTGTGAAGTGAAAGTGAGGGTTGTATGGAGAATCAATGTGTTGCTAATAAACTGTTGGTGGCATTTTGCACAGAGAAAATACTTTCTAGCATTATTCTATACTTTATTGCATCCTAAGTCTTGTAATTTATAATTTAGAAATTAATAATTTTTTTTCACAACATTAAATTACAGATTGTATATTTTAATCAATATACGCAATTTTAATCCAGGTAAACAACAGATGCCGCCAAACACTTGGAGTTACACTGGACAGCATTTCAGCTGAAATGTTCCAAGACTACTAAAATCTGGGAAAGATGCACACCCTCTTTGATATACACTGTTTTTTCTAGACTCGAGAGGTTTATTGTGCAACTGCTTATTCAAAGCTTTTCCAAAGTAGTCAGGCTAACATTGCAGAAAAAGTATTCTATGTTTTTTACCATGAAATACTTACGTTTGTTGCAGTGTTTTGTTTTTGTTCAAACTTCTGTGACTATAAGAAGAAGAGATCACCACATACCAAGCTCCACCTGCTTCCAAACTTCAGCTGGGAAGTGGGCAGAGCACCAATTCACATAACATTGGCTCAAATTGACCTGAAACTCTGAAAGAGTTCTAGGCAGCAAATGGCTGCATATGGTGGATGGAACATTGTAAATGCTGCAGCAATAATTGACTTCTGGGAAAAGAATACAAACATTAAAGTGTTTGTAATTAATAACCATTTCAAGATGCTTGCCATGAACTGGAAACCTTTTTGCAAACTATCCTGCTTGAATAATCATCCTATACTAGTCCCTGTAATTTATCCAGTGCCTCTGAGAGAAATTGCAAAATGACTGATCCATGCCCTTTAAAACATATTAATAATAAAGTTAAATCCAAACATGTTCATTTTAGTTCTGTAGTAAAGCTGAAGCTCCATGCTGAGCACAATTACAAATAATGTATGAACTACCATGATGCTAACTACAGATGTCCAGCTGGTTAAAAAGAGCGTAAGCTATGTTTACTAGCACATATGCTCACAAAGTTTAAAACATATGACTTCTTTTACTGTGCCTTCTGAACAGTGCACAACTTCTTACCACAATGTACTCAGGTGCATTTGGGTATTTTCACAGATAGTCTGCAGAAGGAATGTTCTCCGACTAAGGACAACATCTGTAGAACTTTAACATATCTACAAATTGTAGGGCAAACTCATGTTGTTTAAAAGGGGGAACTCAATAATTCAAATGCAATAACCATGAAAAGGTTGCTAACACAAAATTGTCTAAGTGTTAAGTTTTCTGAAAGTACTGGAGTGAAGCATTTTGTATGTAGTCATTTCTAATTCTTTGATTGAAGAGGGCTTCTCCATTCATTTTTTAAACAAGCATAAGATGAAAGAAAAGTGAGTTTTAAACAAAAGGTGTTGCTCCATCTCATAAAGACAAAAAAATTGCAACACTGAATTGTACAGCTGAAATTCTGTCCATAGGTTATGTTGTGTTCTGAGACTGGTGCAGAAGCACAGAAGTCAGGCTGAAGAAGACAGAGAGACCAAGCACGTGTCAGTGAGGAGCCTTGAGGGAACAGTTGCAGAGACACAGATTAAATTTGAGATGTGAAGCCACGGCTAATTCATGAAAGTTATTTTTTACATGGTTTGTGAGTGAAGTATTTTATCAAAGATAGTGGCTGTTTCATATCTATTTTGTGGCTGAGACCAGAAGGATGCAAAACCTGACGACTGGAAACACTTTTGTTGCACCCTCTCTGAACTCCTATTTTCAGTGGCTTTTGCTTGGTTATTTCAGTAACCCCAGGCTGCACATCAGTGAAACATTTCTTTAAATGAAGGTAGAGCTGGATAGCACAAAGTCTGTTAACAAGAAGTTTAGACTTGTAGAAATTAGCTGGTGGGATCTCCCCTAAAATAAGAAGGGGAACACATGTGTGTGTGTTTTTCCACTGATATGCCCTGACTGGATACCTACCATAGGCACATGGGATGTCCACAGAGAGGTTTTTCTTCTTGAAGTGATAGGTTGTACTACACAGTCATTTGCTGACAGGATAGACAGGAGGAGACATAGTTCCTAGATGGGGATTAAAGAAAGACTGGACAGGCTAAAAGAGAAGTGAATGGGATGGGACTTGCGCAAATATCCATTCTAGCCACAATTGCTTTAGGGTTCTGGTATTATTATTGTTTTTGTGCCTCTCTGGGTTTTTTTTAGGGTCAGGTAGAGCCAGAGGAAATTCCATACAGTGCAAGTACAATACAGCAATGTTGCCAAAAAGCCAGAAGTTTTGCCTGAGGCCAAAGCAAGCAGGAATAGTCATCTAATTAAGAACTTGAACAAATTAATAGTTCAGTGCCTTGTTTGACTAAAGAAAACCTGAGCTCTTCAATGGAAGAGCCTTCATCTCTCCCCAAAGAAGTCCTTTTCAGATCGTCTTCTTCTAAAACTCTCTTTTGAGGACTGTAATGCTAAAGGGGATCATGTGGTCCAGCTGTTGTAAACAATAATTTAATATCATTATAATGGATCTAATGGGACAAATGCAGTAGAATGCCACAGAAATTATTCAATCTGATAAAATTAGTATTGTAAAATATTATAGAACTCATTTCTAAAGATACCTAAAATCAATCTAAATAACTTAATGGAGAAATATATCCCTTCTGCTAAAAGTGTATGCTAGTTCTACACTGATTGTAGCAAGATTTTTCTATAAAAAGAGAAAAAGATTAATTCACATCTTAAATGATCTTTCACCCTTATGACAGTTCTTGTAACTGCTTAAAATTTCCTGTAGTTTCACCCTTTCTCCCCAAACTAGACAATATTAATGTGTTCTGCATTCATTTGCTATACATTCTCTCTAGTCCATATATACATAACAATATTTGCAGGCAGAAAATTCTATGTAAGTAGCAATCCAAAGTTTCACAGCTTGCCAAGAAAACTAAAGGGTTTTCAGTAGTGAAGATTAAAAAGAAGAAATTCCAGCACTGTAAATTGTAAAACTTTACACCTTACAGCTGCCAGCTGTAATCCACAAGGAGACAGTGTTCTTAAGCTCCCAGAAACATAGACTGGGCTATTTTTTAGCAAACACTTTTGTTGTTCCTTCAGAAAGGGAAGGAAGGGGAAGACAGAAGTCCCAAACCCCAGAAGAACTCTTACATACAGAGTACATAGCATTCATGAGGAGTTATTTTGTCCTTGAGTGTAGGATTATGGTGATTTGATAAGATCTGTTAAGATTACATCTTCCTTGTTATTACAGTTAAAATATAACAGCTGAAATGTTACCCAGACTAAGTCACACTAAGCCTGACAGGATTTTCACAATGTAACATTTACATAAGATAAGGACATGGTGGTTTCTTGTTCTTTTTAACTAAAATACCTTCATCTTACTATTATCACGTTATTTCTATCTTAAACCAGCTTTTAGTGTAAGATTAAATATATTTGTTTAAATACATAACAAGGCTTATTTTAATAACCCATTTTCCTAATAAGTTCATTAAATTAGCATCAGACAAAATCCACGATGCAGTTAAGATTCCTGAAGTTACAGCTAACGTACAGAAGTAAAGCAATGCATTCAGCACTGTGGGGTTCTGCACAGCACACTGCTGTGCTGAGACCTTCAAAAAGGAAAACTACATCTTCTGAGTAAATGAGAGGCCCAACAGATGCCTCTTTTTTTCTCTAACAAAAGAAGGAGCAATAGAAAACTATTTTGGGCAGGTCCAGGAAAGCCTCAATTTTAAAACTATGGCAAGGCAAGGGAAAGAAGGGAATGACACAGGACAGACTACAACTCTACATACCTGTTTATCATGTTTTGTCTGCCTGTGTCATGGTGAGAGAGAGAGAAAAAGGGAAGAGAAAGGCATAAGAAATACCAAAGAATCAGTCAAAGGTCAAATCTCAAGATAAAATAGCCACAAATGCAGAGCTCAGAGGGAATACTGGAAGATGAGAGAGAAGAACACCTTCTGAACAAAACTCAGTGATAGCGTTTTCCTTCCTAGATTATAAAGAAATATCTAGATCCAGCATAAGTTTTTTTTCCTAGTGAAAATATCTCAGAGGAGTCTCTGGAAGATCTAGATACTCAAGGCAAGCAAAATAGCCTGGTCTTGTAACCCTTACAGTTCATTAGTTACTGGAAAAAAAATCTGTAATCTTGACAACACTAAGTGCATTAGACCAGAAAGAGGTTTATTTTTCTATGTGTTCACTTGTTTCACACTTGTTTCACACTTGATTGTGCCTTTTAATTGCATTCTTGTTGTCAACTAATCCTGATTTCATTGGCAATTTCTTCCTTGTCCATTTCAATGAGACATACTTTTTGATTGGTACTATAAAACACTTCTGCAAAATGAAATAGAAAACAAATACCATGGAAGAACTATGGAACAAATATTATGGAAGAACTCCATGAAGTGCCTAGAATTAGTTTGCTTTAATTCAGATTCACATAGGTGGTTTAGTGCTAGGCAAGTCTGTGAGTAGAATTAGAAGAGAGATACTTTCTTAAACCATGCTTAAAAGATTATTATATCTTCATCTGTCTTTTTAAATACAGCCATCACTTTATAAGTTTTCTTCTAATTAGAAAAGGGAGGCAAGATTCATATGGAAATCTACTCATATTCTGTGGTTCTTCTGGTCTGATGTAAGCCACAGGAAAACGGAAGTACTAAACAGGAGAGAAAATGGTGTCTTAGGCTTGTGTTAAGCTGTAGTTACTTGGTTTGACACAGGGATAAGCACATGAAATGTAAGATACAAAGGAGACTTGTCTGTATAATTCTGGAGTTTTCCTTTTTGGTCCTGCAATCCTATGAATCGAAGTCCTTTCATGGCACTTTGGAGACGGGTCATTAAAAAGAAAAACCGTCTTCACTGGGCATGGAAGGTGCCTTTTCCCTTTTAGCTGTCCATATGTTGTTACTGTAAAAAAGGTTACTCCACCACCAGGAAGCCTGGCTATCCAAAGAGCCAGTATTTGGAAAAAAGCATTTTCCTTGTAAACGTGAATGAACCTGCTAGAAACGTTGTAATGCTAGAATACAATCCTTTCCAGAAGTTAGATTATTACACAAATTTCCCATCAGTATCAGTCCAAGAGAAGGTATACTGCATTTAGTATGAGCCCTAAAAAGCATGAACCAAAGAATAATTTGAATCCCGTGTCAAAACCAGCTACTCAGTGAGGAATTATCTCCTGGCAATAGTAAAAAGAAATGTAAGAGAGACCCAGATTTCAAAAGACTTCAGAATAGCTATGCTTTTCACATTTTAATCTTCTCTGACACAACAGAGCTACCTTCCCTGCCATCACATTTCATCATTGAGTTACTATGACAGGCAAACTGCATACAGAAGAGCTCTTATCTTCTTGCTGAAGTAATGGATAAAGGGACTTAAGTTGGAATCTCTTAGACTGTAAGTATTTTTTCTACTTATATATTGAGGAAAGTTCCAGAGAATGCACTCATTTTGAAATAATTTTGACAAGGAGTGATAGGTGTTTTGTAGAAAACATTTTTAACATTTTTAAGAAATTTCTGAGAGTTTGGAAAAATATGCTTTTTCTTAAAGTTTGCCAGTCTAAGTTCGGCAAGAGCTGTTGAACGTATTGCTTTTATAAGTGACCACTTCTACTAGATCAGTTTAAAAAAAAGTCATTATTTCTCCATTTATCTTTTCTCTGTCAAATGCAAAATCCTATGCAAGTTTAAAAGATAAAGCTATTTATAATTATTATTATTACTCTTTCTTGTTGTGGCTATGATTTATTCTGGTGACATAGAGAACTTTTACGCTATTGAGATTTATAATGTGCAAAACTTATGTCAGTTCAAATACCTACAGTACTTTGAGTGATGAAGAGCTAGAAGAGGTGTGATATACAAGCATGGTCAAAGGAAAAGAGACTGATACACTCTTTATTTATTCGATACAATTTAAGGCATAATTTGCTTATGTAACAACAGGTTTTGTATATTTTTCAAATACAGCCTTATTCAAAGTTTTTTCAATTTGTCAGTAACTATGCTTCTGTCTCATTTGTTTGATCCCCACAAATTGATCTCATATAGCTGCATTTCAGAAATGACACTGTTAATAATTTTCTACCTTTTCATAAAAGAATATAAAAAATGCTGTATATACATTCTGAAGAAGTTCAGAGTGACATGTCAAAATGACAGGTGACTGGAAAGAATAGCTTCACAGCTGGCCCACTTTCATTAGCATTTCCAGTATGTGAATATGTCTTATTTTATTCAAATGAAACATGTTGTCATGCTAATTTCTTTTAATTTTAATTGCTAATGTTGTTTAAGTTGCACTGTTAATGTTTCTTCAGTAGGTTTTCTGGGGTCATGGGTTTCCTCTTTTCGTACAACTTGTGTCAGTCATCAGATTGCAGGTTACTACAATATCCTGAACATGAAAATAGTCCTAGTGCATTAATTTTTTCCAATGTTGCAAACCAGACATGGGTAGTTTAAGAGAGTATATCTTTGAAAAAAATGGTTCTTTCTTTGACTTCTTTTCCTGTTCACAACACCATAGTGATTTGTCAGCTTTATAACCATATTGAGCATGGATGCCTCTCTCTTCTTTGTATTTCATCATGTATCATTTCCAAATGCTTTGGAAGTACTTAGTAAAGCTGCACAATATCCCTTTTTTGAAGATTTATTGCATGCAGGTTCTAAAGCTGCACATACTTTCTATGGACGCTTGAATGCTTTATCACCTCTCCCCTCTCTTTCCTTCTCTAGTTCACCTGTGGTCCAAGCTGTCTTATTCAATGCACTTTTGTTGGGCCTCATTACACTGACATTTGTATTTTAATGGATGTTTTCCTTTAATGTTGACTGTGAAGTGAGTAGATTTGCTAATGAAATGTACATGAAAGAGTTTGTTCACTCTTTCATGGATGTTCTTTGGAGAGAGATGAGGGAGAGACATCTTGTAAATTAAATTTGAATTACTCCTGAAAATGAATAAGCTGCAAACTGTTCATCTCAGTAAAAGTTCTGGCCAATGGAAAAGGCCAGCTGGAAGAGGGAGCCAAGATCAACCCATGAGAGTGGGAAGATGGAAGGGGTTATTTAGGCCCTTCCACAGCCAAGAGCTTTAAGAGATTTTCGCACCCACTGTCATCACTCTTCCCTCTCCACACCCACTCCAGCTATCCTTGAGCTTTTTTCCTTGAGCTCTTTTCAACCGTTGCCACTTTTTCTTCTGGAGCAGCAGAAGCCAGCAAGCCTTGGCTTTACTTACCCCTTCTGGTCATGCTCACTCTGCCTTGGCCCACTGTCATGCACTATCACCTCTGTGGAGCACTGACCCCTTCACAGCTCACCTGTGCTCCAGGCTGCTTTTCTTCAGTCTCCCCTGCCTCCCATTCTGTTTGCCCTGCACTGTGTTTTCACCCAGCATTTTATTCTTATTGACATAAACTCTTCTTTATGTTTCCCCTGGCAAAATAAAGGATTCACTGTGCAAATAAAAATTATACCTGAATGCATGTCCATTCAGGAGAGACAGTGATAGGATAAAAAGTAAAGAACGAGGAAAGCTACAACAAGGCCTGATAGAAACAAAATCCCCACCCACTAAATCCTTTGTCTGACTTCACTATGCTAGTGTGAAAGAAGACAGGAGACATGGAAATAATTAAAAATGGGAAATAATAGGAGAAAAACCTTAATATGAGAGGAAAAGTTCAGCATTTCATTGTCACAGATTGGTTTATAATACTACATGGAAGACTGAATCAGGAATTTACATTGAAAGAACATAAAATTAAAGGAATATTATCAAGGGTCTATGAATATGGGAAAAAGGAACATGATAAATTCATTATTCACCTGGAAGAATAATGTCTTTAATATTTTGCTATTAGACTCTGACCTAATATGTAACACATTACAGCATAAATTATTTGTCTTATAATAATTCTAGATAAAGAGATTGAATTACATTTTTTGCAAGAATGTAAATATTATAGCTGAAATATAACTTTAAAAGGAAAGTGGAGAAATGTGCAGATTATTTAAATCCATCATTTTTACTTTATAGATAATTATATTGATTACTCAGTTGCAAGTGACACACCTGATTATTTTGTTATGTTAAACTGTAAGTGCTTTATAAATCTAGGGAGTGAATCACAGTAACAACACTCTCCCAACATCATAGACTGGGAGACTTGCTAAAAACTTGTAAAAGTTGCTTTTCTGAGTATCTGCACTGAATATTAAAAAACAACTGTATCACACCTTGCATCGAATAATGTCAGTGAGGAACTAGAAATACCTTTATTTTTACATGTGGAAATTTAAGCTCTTCCATTTTAAATCTGCTTAAATTAAAGTGGGCAATTCACGGTATTGTTCCATATAACAAGCTGGACAGCCTGACTGTGGAGAATATCTGGAACAGAGAGGTCCAATCTTGTGCCATGTTGTTAATTGTGTTCTGTTTAATTTGCCCCAGTAAAGTTGCCCCAGTAGTGATAACTACTCATCTTGGTTAAGTTAATAACTGATAACTACTGTATAATAACTGATAACTACTGATAACTAAGTTAAGTTGATAACTACTCAGTTAACTGCTCCTCTCTGTACAGCTCTCCTTGGGATCATATCTGAGTGGAGGCTCTTAATCGGTCTCCCGACTTCCATGTGGACCTGGAGAACCATTAGGAGACAGAGCTGTTGCTGAGGAAGGGGACCGAGCTGACACAGGTTGAGCTATGGTTTTGAAACAAAGAGGTTTTGTTGCTTTGGGGTATTGACATATGATAAAAGCACTATTTGTAGTGACAGTAGTATCAGAACAAAGAAAGAAATAATATATAATGGAAACCTCAGGTCATATGCTTATCTATCCTAACATCTGTAAAGCGATAGCCTTCTGTGAAATGCAGGTGGTCCACAAAGAGATGCATATGGAATGCCTAAATCAAAATACAAGCTTCAGATAATGGCTGAAATAGGTCCCCAGAAGATCCCCCTTCCTTGAACCAGCTCTGTATATGACAACCTGTAAAAGGGAGGAATGAAACACAGATAATTTTACAATACTAGTTGTGAGAACTGAGCATTGCCAGCAGATGAGACTGCTGCAGACCTATGGTTGTTTTAGGAGAATCCAGCACTAAACAATGCTAGCAGTGGCACAGATGAATCTTATAAAACACATTTAACTATTAAAGGTCTTGACACAATGGTGAAGTAATTCCAGCTGTCCTGCTGGACCACATGAAAGTGATATATGATATCTAACTAAGATATTTGTACCAGGTGCAAGTGACAGATGCAACCAGCATGATGACAGATCAAGTGTTCTTGTAAATCTCATCAGGAGAGTCAATTTATTTAGGGCTTCAGCATCTCCAGCTGTTTCATGTCAGCAGATTTGACTGAGTTTCTCCATTAATAGACCTTACAAAGTTTCTGTGACTATCTTAGTCATTATTCAGAATTTTTGGTTGTGGCTGATGAGCTACAGGAAAGATAGTTGAAAAGTTTCTTGACACACAGACCTGACTTCCACCCCCATTTTGGTTTCTGTTTGGCTGTGTTCAGACATTTTGTGAGGCAAACCTTTTCCAGCTTTTTCCAGGAGCAGAACACAGCACAGGTATTTTGAACAACAGCAGGAAAGTATATGCAGAACTGCTTTTATGACCATGACACTTTTCACATGCAATGGTGATCCTGAAGAGCAAGAAGCTGAACTTAGATACATTGCATGAATCATCTCTTTCTGAACATGTGGAGAGTAGTCTGAGGCATTAATTCACATCTTCCCCAGTGAAGTTATAGTACAGTGGGTGAAAGCCATCGACTGCATTAGTTGCCCTGTGTGACTCTGCAGTCACTTTTCTCATAGTTCCTAGAGAATGAGGTCCCTCTGAACTGGACTTGACCTAGATATCTACTCCAGTGTCAATGCAGACATCTTAAGACATTACAAATTAATGATAATCCCAGCAAAATTTAGTAAAGCTAGTTAGTATAAATTGCACAGCTGGGCTGAAAAATGAGTTTCTCAAATGATATTTGTGCTATTGTTATATGCAATATCTGATTATTACAGATGATGCCATTCATATATAATGAAACAAATGTGCTTTTTCTCAGTGTTCAAGTTTGTTGTGTGTTTCAGTTAAAATCTTTTGTTATGGGAATAGCCACAAAGCAACAAGGGCTGACCTGAGGTCAGTCTGGGGGTTGAACAAATCAAGATCAGGCCTGCTGAGAAGGACTTGGGGGTGCTGGTGGATGAAAGGCTGGACACGACCCAGCAATGTGCACTCACAGCCCAGAAAGACAAACATGTCCCGGGCTGTATCCAAAGCAGCGTGGCCAGCAGGGCAAGGAAGGGGATTCTGCCCCTCTGCCCTCCTCTGGTGAGACCCCACCTACAGTGCTGCATCCAGCTCTGGGGGCCTCCAGCACAGGAAGGACATGGACTTGTTGGAATGAGTCCAGAGGAGGCCATCAAGATGATTAGAGGAATGGAGCACCACTCCTGTGAGGAAAAACTGAGAGAACTGGGATTGTACATTCTGGAGAAGAGAAGGCTTCAGGATGACCTAATCGCGGCCTTCCAGTACCTGAAGGGGGCATAGAAGAAAGATGGAGAGAGACTTTTTACAAGAGCATGTAGTGACAGGACAAGGAGGAATGGCTTTGAACTGAAACAGTAGATTTAGAATAGATGTTAGGAAGAAATGCTTGACTGTGAGAGTGGTGAGCCACTGAAACAACTCTGGTTGCCCAGAGAAGTCGTGGATGCCCTGTCCCTGGAAGTGTTCCAAGCCAGGTTGGATAGGGCCCATGGCAGAAGGTTTGGAACGAGATGATCTTTAAGGTCCTTTCCAAACCAAGCCCATCTGTGATTCTGTGATTCTATGACCCTACTCTGGACAGTGCAGGCTGCCCTGACATGAGCAAAACAACTTGATACTGCAGTGACTTCAGCACTCCAGTACCAGCCATGGCTGGATTATGCCAGCTGCAGACCACAAGATTTCACTAGACACAAGCCTAGCATAATAACTCTATAGGACTACAGTAAGCAATTTCAAGGGCCCAGTGAGAATGACATGGCAAAGAATCAGGAAATGGAGATTTGGAGGCAGCAGGGATAGACCCATTGGGCCCCCTGAAAATCAGTTCTTTAGCTACACTGAAGTAGCTCCACTGACTGTTAAAAAATAAAGGTTAGGAAACTAGGTTGCATCTCTAAGAAATACAAATTAGTATTCTTATTTATTTGGAGTTTTTGAATAAGGGTCAAAGTGAGTATGTTGATTTATACACATAAGGCTTTAATATGAAGAAATTATAAAGAAAAGCAACTGAGGTGCAAATCTGGTCCATTACCTAATGTTATTCTAACCTCCTCTGAGGCTGGTGGTTCCTGCCTAAGCATTTGTTTATGAGCTGGTGATGCTTCGCTCTCAGTGCTAATTCAGTATCTGAGCAATTTAAATTAAAGTTAGCTTGCCTATCATCATTGTATTGCAGTCTCATATGTGATGCCAGTGCAGATGTATACACCTCAGATCTCCAACATTCAGGTCAGTCAAGGTTTGTCAAGAAACTGCTAGAAGAGAATTCACAGTGAAAGACCTGTCTTCAAAATTTCTTCTTTCTTTTTCTGTTTCTTCTTGCACAAAGGGCAGTCTTGTGTTTTCAATCTGCATAGCCTCAGGCAATTCACACGGTACAGAATAATACTGCTCTATTGAAAAATGTGTTATAGTGAGAAGTATTGGAGAGCTCTGTAACCTCAGAGAGCATCAGAAAGTCAGTGTTTCACAAAACTCCCCATTAGCCAGGTATTGCAAAGTCACAGTTATACCTCTGCAATCAAACCTACCTATAACTCACTGAGTACCTATCCAGGTTATTCAGGTAGGACACAGGCTCAGAATTATATCGACTGAAATCTCAGAACCTGAGACTGGATTTAAGCATATCAAGATCCATTACCTGCATATTTTCTAGCCATATTAGTAGCAGTAGCCCTGCTTCTACCCCAGGTTAAAGTCTCTTTGCTCTCAGGAAACTTCTGTTCTCTTTCCTTTTTCAGGGACTTGAACATCCTTAGCTGGGGGGAAGGAAAGGGCAGGTGTCTCACTGAACTGCTGTTAAGCACTGGTTTGGTACATCTACCGACTTTGCCCAGTTAGGAACATCATCATCAGTAAACCAACTGTGTGCTGATAGCTTAACAGGAATTTGTAGACCTGTTAAGGAAACTTTCCAGACTGAGCATTCACGAAACTCTCTGGCATGGCAGTCACACTCCCAATGCCAGAGAGTTTTCACTGCTGGGACTGAAGCCCCTTCACAGGAGTCTGCTCCAGTGAGTCCACAGGCGCCCCACTTGGCTCCCTGCACGCCCCACTCACAGAGTCAGACCAGGTTTCCTGACTGGTTGGACCCCGTATTTCCCACAGCAGTCTCAGATGTCTCTTTGAATAAAGCAATTTATTCATGGTGCAGTAACACAGAAACAGCTCTAGCTGTTGCCTCCAAGGAGAGATTCCCAATCAAGGAACCCCTGGGCTTTTATACCCTTACAATCTACCTGGACGCAAGTCTTGCTTTCCTCCTGAGGCCTCCCTTCATGCTGTGTCTCCCAGTGCTCATCCACCTAGCTGGCACTATCCTCTTTGTGTCCTTTGTTAACCAAAGAGTTGGCAGTTCATGGCCTCTTGGCTCGGACTCCCACCCAGAGCTCAACCTGCATCTCAATCTGCAGATTGCAAACAGAGCTACCTGCATCAGATGTATTCCTCAACAGACCATGTCTTCAGGCCATCAAAACTGGCTCAAAATCAGCTTGGGCAAAAAAATAATTATGTGACCATCTGTGATTGTTGCAGACCCTGTGCAGCTTAGTGGGGAGCTGTTTCAGTCAATTTCCTTCTAGGAGGATAGATAACTTTGTGTAGCTCTCTTCTAGATGACTTGCAGCACTTTGTTGTTTCAGTACCTGGCCACTATGCCTTAGCCTTGATATATCTCTCTCTGATCCTATTTCGTTTCTCATAACTAGTCTCTAGGGCACACCATAAATTTGCAGAGGATTATCCTGTCTCCTTTTCATTTGTCTTTTCTTCTTTGTGCCCAGTTCCCAAAGCTCTGTTATTAGCATTTTGAATATATTCCTTTATACACCTGAGTTTGCACATTACTGGCTTTAGCCTGAATTTCCTACTTTCAGCCTTCTGAAGTCACATCAATGACAAGCAATTAATTATATGACAAAATATAATAAATTAATAACGTTCTTATTGAACTGTCAACTGTTTTTGTCGGCATCATATAAAGACTTAATCTGGCAATAAAATTCTTCTGATTAACTCACTGTCCCTACCTCTGATCCCCATGATTAATTTCACAGGGATTTCTACTGTGCAATCTTCACTGAGGACTACTTTGTTAAAAGTATATTTTTAGAATCTGACCAAATCACTATATGGCTCTTTGTCTCCTAAGCTCTAGTTGTCTTTCACTGTCCGTGCTAGTGACAAGTCAGAGTGGCTGCAGTGGCAAGGCAGAAGGCAGCTGCTCATACACTTTTGGTCCATAATGCAACCTGTAGCAGTCCTGTCCTCCATCCTCAGCTCTAACACTATTTGGACCTGCAGGTGTCCATCCTCAAGCCTCAGAACAGACTCTCATACCTGTCTGCCTGCTTAGTTCCTTCACAGACTTCTCCTAACTGGCATCTTCTATGTGTCTTAGTGCACAGCAAGGTTGCTCCCATGGGAGAATGGTCCACAGACACTAGCACCTCCTGTGGGAAGCTTACAGCCCAGCTGAGGACAAAGTCCCAATAAAGGGCTCTCTAAAACAGACATGGAGAGCCCTTATTGAGTGTACAAACACCCTGAAGTGTCAGCTGCCAGCATTGCTCCGTGCCAAAGACAGAAAGATCCTTTTTCTCCACCCTCCATTACAGGGCCTAAGAGCCAAATACCCTCATTGAACAGACTGTCTCTCACTCTCCAGATGTTCGCCCACTCCTGGGCAGTGACATAGGAAAATGTTTCATGTAGCAGGAACTTTAGCACTTCCTGCACATTTCTGAAAGCTTTTAATGAGGCTGAAGCTCATTAAAACACACCCAGCTCTCACGCCATGGAAGCTGAAGTGAGGGCATAAAATACTAGATTAGCGTTACTGTGAATAAGAGAGTACACCAAGCCTGGTCTGGAAAACCAGGAAAATCATTCTGGCACTACAACATTTAAGAAGTCTTCTGAAGCCCCACTTGGCTGCACAATCTGAAGAAAGAGAAATATGATGGAGGCCATAAGTAGGCAGTAGTATGTCAATGAGATGGCCTGTTTGTCTGTCTCCTTCTTATGCACAAAGCCCGATATCTCTTTATTCTCCCCTTCCATCAAATCACCATCAGCATCTTCAGATGACAACCACTAAAGTCTGCAAATCATTCACTGTGATCTGAGTCTATGAACTTTCTTACCTGAACTGATCACTCTCCTTTTATTTATTATCTAGTCAACATGTACAGAGATCAGCATGGAAATTGAAGGATTCTTTCAGATGCTGCTTCCTGGATGAATGTGTTCAGAATAGGGAAATCAATTAATAGATCTTGACCAGAGGATCCACTTCAAGGGAAGTGGATAAGCAGACTAAATTCTATACTGACTAGGAGGTTCAAAGAATCTACAACTTAGACTTGGGTTATGTATAAGCTGCTCCACATGGGATTCCCTCTTAGGTCTGCCCTGGACCTATCTCCATGACTCAGACAGAGGACCATGAATAAGGGCAGAAAATACTGGGTTCTGCAGTGAGGGAGAAATATGAGAACTTTTTCAGAGTGGCACGTGAGCTTTCTTTCTGATGAAAGCGCCGGGTTGGCGTACTGTATATTTCACTGAGAATTATCAGGTGTTCCTGGCACAAGAGGTTAATGAGTAACTAAAAATTAAAATATTTGCACCCTGCAACCACATTTTCCTGTCTTTCCTACAGTGCCTGCAATACCTCCTCCATGTGCTGATGGAGTACACCTTAGCTGTCTTCTTGTCTCCCTAGATTCTCACCATCCTGCACCTACAGGAGCAGTCATATGTAGCACATTGCTGCAAGCTTGTCCAAACTGGGGGGGCCACACCAAAGTGATAGGGTGTGAAAGCATCCATTGCTTGAAAATCTCAATCTGAAACTCTAGATTTTGAAGGTTAAATTTTAGAGGGTGTGCATCCTTCATTCCTAAATCTTTGTTCCTGCCTGGAGGGCACAGTGGATGAAAGCCACTTACTAAGTCTTGTTTTCTTTCCAAACAAGTCCTGGAGCTTTAAGCACACTTCTTTTTTTTTTTTTTTTTTTTTTTTTTTTTTTTTAAAAAGTAAAAAAGAAGGGGGCCT
>VZRZ01006842.1:66065-85228 GCA_013398175.1 Climacteris rufus | reverse complement strand
AGGTCTGGTGCTTTTAAGCACCTTTTTTTTTTTTTTTTTTTTTTTTTGTCATATTGCTTTAAAGAGTAAGATGAAAGGGGCTGTCTTTATGTTCCCTGTATATCTTTCAGCAATTTGCGTAGCCCAAGCAGGAATGCTAGTATTTATATCCTCTATATTTCACAGAGTACTCACTCTGTGGCCAGAGGGTCTATGTATTGTTATTTTTGGTTCAGCTTTCAGGGCTTGCATATTGCAAACAGCTTTTTGTTTTGTACAGAGACAGTAAAAACTTTGCATCTGACAACGTCTGTGTCTCTCGACTCAGTGCAGTTTTGGAAAGCCATCTCCTCTGGTATTCACACTATATCATCCTCCACCACAAGACAATTTAAAATAAGATATTCCCAGTCCTGCCAGCTTTCACTAAACAAAGCCTGTGAGTCGAGAATGAGCTCAGTATATGCATGACATGTATTGGCATAAACACACCAATGGGAGGGGAGTGGTTAGGGTAATTTGGAATATCCTAGGAGACTTCAGGGAGAACTGTGGACCTCTCAGTGGTCTTCCTTCAGGGACCTTTGTTTTCATTCATTTCAATAATACTCTTTCACCCTCAGAGCATCAGCTTTCACAGACCCCAAATTAAGCACTGAAACAGAATGCCTGGACAGCAAGGTTTGCTATTCCTGTGGCTGCCACAGAGAAATGGGATGAGGAGGCAAAAGCAGACATTTATTCTCCATGAAGTGGTAGTTTGAGCTGCATTTGCCTCTGGAACAGCCAATGCAGGGCCTAAGACAAAGGTACAATGCAGGATACAATACAAGGGTTCTGATGCAGGAGAAATCTGCCTTTTTTTTAACACCCAAAGCTGACCCTGAACCTGATAAGGACAAATGTGGTATTCTTAAATCTTTAACATAGCTAAAATTTATATTTATTGATGATATGAGTCAGTTAATGTGACTAAAATGTATGTCAGATTACACACCTTGGAAAAAATTACTAATCAGACAGCATTTTAAAAAGCACCTAAATGAATAACACAGTAAGATGAAATTCTTATTTCGAAGTGTCTATGTAATTTAAATGCCATTTAAACATCACTAACTCTTTGAATCTTGTACGATGTTTCAGAAGCATTCACGTGCCTAATTTCCTTTAACCTCAGAGACTATAAGGCATACAAATATCTTTGCAATAGGTTTCAAAGATCTCCAATGCATATTAGCACTGAAAACAGGTTTGTGGTTTTGCTGTTGTGAACTTTTATTTACAGGATACCTGTCTTTACCAGAAGTTTGTCCACTGGTTGCTGGCTTTTTTTTTAATGCTTAAGCACTTTGAATAGTTTTGTTTGTCCTTAGTGTAACTCATCTCACAAATAGATTATTAGGCTTGCAGAATTTGTTTACATTATATTTTCTCTCATAGATGAAACATTTTTGAGGGAGAAGAAAGTTTCTGCTGAAACACTCCCTTTCTTTATAGAAAATGTACTTCTGTTTTGTTCGAAAGAGGCCACATGCCCTGCCTAGGCTGGCATGAACTGATGTATGGCTGTACATAAAGTACACAATATACTTTTTTTGGTAGTTTTCTTAATCTCTACCAGTCTCTGCTCCTTTTATACCCACGAATCTTAATAAACTGAAAGAAAAATCCCGTGAAAACTGGAGCTTTCAAACCAAAAATGCAGCACTTGAAATGAAATAGAATGATCTCATCCATCCCTAATTTTTAGTGCCTTTTCTATGCCTAGTAGACAGCTTTATTTTTATAAAGCTTGAGTGCCTGTCAGCCTTGAAAATACTTATTGACTTTAAGCTATTGCTTCTTGTGTATGTCCATACATGATGAGTTTCCAAACAAAATATTAAGTATTTTTTTATCTTGATCAAGAGATCTAATTCAAAAGTCAAACTATTCTCCAACCATGCAAAAGTGAAGGAAAAGTTTAACAACGTACTGTGGTACAGTTTTGCACTCCTGTACATCTGACATTAGAATAATGTGCACTGGACTTGATCCAACAGAGAGTGGCTTTTGTGTCTGTTGATCCTGGACATTTTCAGAGTCCCCCAGGATCTCTAGTCAAAAAGTCTATTTTTGATTCTAATGGGAGAAAAGTGCTTCCTTCTATGGTAGCAGACTGCCAAATTATGCATCCCATGCTGGCTCTTTCCTAACTAGCACTGCACAATAGCTGTGGTAAAGATTTTAGTCTTTACCTCTGATGCCAGTTTGGCATGAAAGATTGATAAGCTGATGACTCAAAAAGAAATGTAGTATTTCATAAGAGAACATAGGCAGAAAGAGCTGCTGAGTGTTTTCCCGTTTTGCACAGTAAATGAACTAACTAGCCAAATCCACTGTTAGGTATCTGCTAAAGGACTTTTGTTTCCCCATAAATAATGCCTGCAAGTTTTCAAAATGAAATCAGCCATCACAAGCAGGCTTTTGAAAATGCCACCAGGGATGAATGCAGTCAGCATGCTCAAGAAATCATTTGTCACAATTCAATCAATGTGCCAGAGCAAAAATCTAAAGAAAAGCTGAAGTAGAAAAAACAGCATCAAGTTCCACACATACAGTCATTTCAAAAGATGATTAGTTCAGCAACAATTACATACTTATAGTACCCTGCGTATTAAATAAAAAAAATTACTGAAATGGGAAGAATACTATATTTATCAAAATAAGCAGAGCACAGCTGCAGCCAGAGATGTAGGCAGCAACAGGAAATTGTTGGACTGCCTCTGTTGATACCTTCCAGTACTGATCCAAAGCTGGAATAGGTGCTCATTTATTGAAGTATTTAAGCATGTGTTTCATTCCCAGTGAGTTCAAAGAGACTTCATCTTGTCCTTAAAGTAAGCATCTGCTTAAATATTTAGCTGAATGAGGACCTGCTGCCTTGATCCCATTTTTATTGGAAACATCCACTGACTTCCATGACTTAGACTCCTAAATAGGACTTGCAGAACTGTGGATCTGGGCTTTACTCATTCACCTATTTTGCTCTAAGCATGTGTCCTGAGTAGAGGATGTACTGTCCATCAGGAATACATATTTATCCAGTCTTGGGATAGCTAACTCTCTTCTCTGTAGTGATCCTTGAAAGGACCCAAGGAAATAGCCTGAAGTCGTGTCAGGGGGCTTTAGGTTGGATACTAGAAGAAAGTTCTTTTCTTGTTGGGTACTGGAACAGGCTCCCCAGCAAAGTGGTCACAGCACCAATCATGACAGAGTTCAAGAATCGTTTGGACAATACTCTCAGGCACATGGTGTGATTCTTGGGGATGTCCTGTGCAGGGCCAGGAGTTGGACTCAATAATCCTTGTGGGTGCCTTCCAGCTCAGCTTATTGTGTGATTCTGTGAATATCCTTACTAGAAATCTCAGATGGTTAGGGTGGTAGACTGACTCAGAAAAGTACTTGAGCATGACTGCACAAACTGGATAATAAAATGAAGTTGGTTGATTTTGTTCTAGGAATGCTCTGAATAAATAACATGGTTCTCACTTACTCCCAGTCCATTTTCCCACAGGCCAGATACTGCCATGAGGACACAATTAAATGGAACAAGGTCAGAAGGCTCATGGGGTTGCAGAGCATAAGGGGCTCTGGCGTTTTGCAAAGATTCAGATCAGAGGCCCTGCTGCAGGGGTGGGTGAGGTGGAAGCAGTGGTGAAAGTGTCACGCACAACACAGAAGGTTTGATGGGTCTTTATGAAGCTCCATTAAAGTCAAAGAGAACAAAATACACACTTTGCTCTACAGAGATGGGATTACTCATACGCCTAAAATTAAACATGTGGTTAAGTGCTCTGCTGAATCAGGGCCAGAGAAATGGAAAATGAGCACTGCCAGTACTGATTCACCCCCATCCTCTTTTCCACACAGCTGCCTCTTGACGCCTGCTGACTCTTTTGTAAATATGGACTGTAGCTATAGTACTATATTAATTACTGAAAGAAACTGGGCCATATCCAAAGTCCTGGCTTCACTGAGGTCTTACTTAGACAAAACTTCCATTAACACCAATTTCAGATTTGATTCCATGATCATAAAAATGGAATTCCGTAGCATAAGAATGGAGTTGTTCCTTATACAATGGATGGAGATGAGGTTTCCTATGACAGAACCAAATTGTTGGGAAAGTACAACTACCAGATAAGTCCAGAGGAAAGGTAAATTTTCTATTGGGAAATACACATCAGAGACCTTTTCCCACACTTTTCTTTTATGCGAACTTAATCAGTTAACTTTCCAAATCTTTTAGCATAAATAACTCTTACAGTACCTGAGAAAATTACGTATGTTTGTGCACAGCAGATTTATCATTAACACATTTACTGATTTAACAGGTCTCTTAATAATTATTAATTTGTTTCATCATACAAAATATTTGTGGTGGCATCAAATTGTTTCTTTAGTTTTAAAATTAAAAATGTAAGCTAGAGAGTGGAATCACTGCTTGAATCAGGGAAAATGTTGTATGTGTGTGTTTGACATAAAAGACGATTCATTTGACAAGCATCTGGAATTTATGTTATGTAAATTAGGTAAATCACCATATCCTTACATTTCCTCACAACTTTCAGAACGACATTCCAAGAGTTACATTCAGCCTTCTTCTAGAGCAGGCTATGCTTTTCTCCATGTAAACATCCCATGAGAAAACAATTGCGATAAAGCATATCATACAAGAATATAAGTGATACTACAGATATTATAGCTTAATAAATGGTGTGTTTTATTTTTGTATAAATTATAAAGCTATGGATTTTCTGATAAACACTGACGATAGGGTTTTGATGTGCATTTTATAATATTTGGAAATGCAGGCATTTGATCTTCCTAGTTGAAATAAGCACTGAAAAATAGACAAGATGTAGACTTTTTGAAAATGTTGTCTTCTCCTCTCACAGTGCAAAAAAATTCAAAAGATTTTAAGCCCACACTGCTTGGTGTGTGGTTTGTCCTGTTAAGTTAAATCAATATTAGAGTTAGGACCCGGGAATTCTGAGAATTTTTGCACAAGCCATTTAAGTTATCTGTTTCTTCACTTGTCACTGTGTTATGATTGTATTACTGATAACTGCCTTTGAACCAGCAAAGTAAAATGGAGCTAGAATTATAAAAAGCTTGATGATATTAGATAAAAACTGATAAGAACAAATTATTGTGCCTAATATATTCTAAATATAATATGTAGTAAAAACTACATAGTAATTAATAATAAACAATAATATTAATGCAAAGAACAACAATCCTTGAAAAACCTGGTGTCTTTCATTACTGGCAGTAGATCTGGATGTACAAGAGAAGATACCCCAGCTACTTGCTTTTAATGGAAAAAGTGTGTTGCCAGGCTGGACACGTAGCGGTGAGGTTTTGTTAGATACAGATTAACCCCAGTAAATGTGGAACTGGGCACATACTTCTGCCATGCTCCATAGGACCATAAAGCCTCTACAACCATACTTCAATAGTTAACTCCTTCTTTCTTGGTTCTTACCCTGATAATCATCATGCAAAACGCAACTCAGGACAGCTGGTTGCTTTTTGTCAATCCTCACATATTAAATGCACAGATGTTAGGTCTGTGGTGTTTTTTTGTGTGAGGGGGATGTGCAAATGTCATACAAATCAGAAAACAATTAATGTCCCTTCCCAAAATGAAAAGGACAACCCAGTCCTCACAATGTTCATATCTTGCAAGAGCCACTTTCCTTTAGCCATTGTGCCATACTTTAACTTATCCAGTTGAAATCTGAAGGTGGAGAGAACCAGATCGATGTTAAACTTCTTGCCTGTAACTGACAGCTGAAGAACTCAGTGACTAAAACTCAAAATGGCAGCTGTCTGTCAGGCTTCCCTGTTGAACCGTAGACCTGGGAGTTTGTGTTTTCTTTTTTTGCCTGTGTAAAATACCTGGAAGGAGATGAAAGAGAACAATGTCGCACTGTGGTGAGCAGCAAGGGATTCCCAGGCACATCCTAGGGGAAATACTGACCTGTGACAGTTTACTCCTGGCACTGGGGTATGTAATTTTTCTCTGCCTACATCACCATCATCTTCTTCCCCACTTCTCCTAACCATTTTACCATGCTGGTATAATGATTTGAACGATTGATGCAGGCCTGTAAAAGGATATCTCAAACTGGGTAGAATAGGACCAGTGTGCAATGGGAAGTGTGGACAGTGTCAGAAAATATATGTATTTTCATGTAAAAATACATATTTTTATGATTTTTTCATATATTTTTAAGACGCATATTTTTGCTGACACTCTAAGGGTCACAGAAAAATCTACTGTACAGGAGTAAGAAGACTGCATGATTTACCCATCCCATAAGTAAAGACTAGAAGATAGAATAATTCTGTCTATCAGTTCTTAGAGTCGTTTCAAGAAGATAAGACCCTCTGTATAATGCAGCTGAAGAAGCCATTTAGCCTGCAAGGCAGACAGGATATGTCAATTAAGAATGACCTACTTTCAATGGCCTGGCAGAGACTATGTGTATTCTCTGAACTAAACTGGAAAGCAACCACAAGTCATATGCCTCTGCTCGGGAAAACTACCCATGAGCAGAGGGATTAATTTTGGCTTGAAAAAATAAGTTTTGTCAGTTTGGAGACCTATCTTGCAGAGACAGTCTGGTCTGTGCCTGTGGTACCCTCAGCCTACCCAGTAGAAGGTGCGGAGCTGAGGGGTCACAAAGCTAGATTCAAGTAAAAGAATTAAATAGTTCACGGCTGGTCATTTTATCTTCCTGATAGAGGGAGAGCAACACAAGAGCAGGAAGTATGAGGTAAGAACCACGAACAAAGCCTGGAGGGATGATTTGTTATGGTTTAGGATCATATGAGAAATCTTGAAAGGGTGTCAGCAAAATCTGGGTGTGGTAAAAGTGCATCCTAGCAGAAGGTCTTAAAGCAGGCAACAAAACAATAGCAGGAGTTCATGTGGTCTAGACCAATGGCCAAATACAGGAAACCACAAAGTGTGCTTGCTGGCAGAGATGAAGAAGTGTCTGAGAGTGGAAAATCACGGTGACGGCCAAGCAACATCCAGGAGGGACCCAGATGCTTCCTCACATAGCACCAGGAACTGTGTGGGCGACCCTGGCTCTGTATTCTCAAGGATGGATCAGGACAGATGCCAGCAGTGAAAGCAGCATCCCTGGGGGAGTGTATGCAAAGGGGGGAAAGCAGAGCAGCAGAAGGGAAAGTTGAAGCTAGACAGAAATACCCATTCCACAGTTACCCATTCCACAAAGTGGTCTGTAAGATCAATTGGGGTCTGAAAGCAGTTTGTCCTGCAAATGACCTTATGAAGGAGAGCAGTTGGCTAAGGGCTTTCTGTCAGTTGAGGAAAACAGAAGTCTTGGGATTATGTCAGAGAGTGATTTGTGTCTGTAGATACTCACCCCTGGATCACCATCACCAAATGATGGAGAAGAAAATCTAAGGGTTACACTGGCCATGAGCCAGAGTGGTCCAGCTGCACAAGAGTGCAGGTGAGCTGATGACCCAATGCTTGAGGAAAGAGTAACCCTTACTGAGATGTCAATGGGACTGAACGGAAGGAATCCCTAGGTGGACTACCACAAGATAAACTTACGGCATATATGTGTGTCTTGTGCTTTTTTGGTAAAAACTAACGTACTGCAAAATAGACGAAAACATGAAGCATGTAACTTTTGTTTTACAAGACTTAGGTAACCCTGCTGTCCTCAGTACATGCAGTTAACCTAATGGTATAATGTCTAGTTGACTTCTCTGATAGGGCTGAGTGGCTGGAAAGCTACAGCATGAGATGTGTCGGAACATCCCTACAGAAAAGCATTGCCTTTTTTGATTGCTGCTAGCAACTTAGCGTTGTCTGAAGCCATGCACAGCAGAAGCATTTGGTATTTTGCCAAAGCAAAAAGGAACGGGTGTTGTTCCTTTTGGAACAACAAAAGTGCTTGGAAGGATTCAACTTTCTTTGTGTTTCATGCATACCTTTACAATGCACCCAGAGCACCATGGAGGCAAAGCAAAATCTGTATGTGAGTCAGAGAGAAGATTGACACTGAAAAGTGATGGAAGTTGGCTGGATTTGGCTGTAAAACAGGGTGGAAGTAGGGCCTAGTATCCAGTCCTTTGCCATGCAGTAGTGACAAGGAAGGAGTGACCACCAAGGGGCATTATTTTCTTGTTATGTCATGTTGTTTCTAAGATCTGCTGCCCTGCTAGCCTTATGACACCATTCAGATATCTGAAATAATTAATTAAATAAATAAATATAGTAGTGGTTGTCAAAATGGCCTTGAGAACCTGTAAATGCCAGTCAACAGGAGAGTGCCCAGTACTGACCTCTCTTTGGAGGTACAGAGTAGAGAGGTCACAGATTCTGGGGAAGATGTGTAAAATGCCTCAACTAATGTGGAAGGTACCATTGATCAGTATTTTACACTCTAATGTCACGCAGAGCAAAAGTGTGATAAATGGAACAATTAAATTCCCTCACTTCCAGCAGAGACCTGAACCTTATTTTTGTTGGCTTTTTTTTTCAGAACCATAACGTATACCTAGTTTAAAAGTATGCTTTCATTTCATTTTGAGCTTATATCCAAATTTTACAGAGGTGCAGTGAAAAATGATGTCACATTGTCAGCAAAAACTATTAGATTATGATCCTTTAATCACTCATATTGAGCATGAAGTTCCTGATTCAGCAATTCATTTAAGTGTGCTTTGAATTTTAATTATATATGACAATCATTGTTATTCAGAAAAGTATTTAGGCATGTGCTTATGTGTTTTGCTGAACTGAAGCTTGAGAGCAGCAAGAAGGCACCTGTCACTTACCTAAGAGCAAATGAGGGGGAGTCATAGTAGTGAAACTGAAACTGTGGCCACAGAAAGTTATTGCATAGAGCAGCCTCCCAACCCTGTACTATAATAATCAAAAAATAAAAGACCTGCTTATCCCAGTCTTCAGACTCCTTAAGTGTCTTTTGTGCTGGTTGAAACTGCATTATTTACCAAGGTCCTTTCATTTATTTTCAATCAAGTATGATGAATATGGGAATATTTGGGGTTTTTATTGCACTTTCCACTGGACAAATAATTCCCAGCACACAGTGGTGACTGTTGAACAAACTCCTGCTGTAAAACCAATTGAAAGGCTCCCATTGATTCTGAGAAAAGCTGCTTCAGGCTCTGGGTGAGTCACTGCATGGGCAGCCCTGGTTTCAGCACTTCTTGTCTTGTCTGTGTAATACAGCAGCAGATCAAGGTCTCCCAGCCAGTGACTAACAAATGCTTAGTCTGGAGAATCATTTCCCGATCCTAAAGTCTTCTGACAGCAGGCTGCTGCCTCTTTTTAGCTGTTTCTTTCTTTCTAGATGTCTCAGTCATCAGTGTGAACTACTCTAAGATGGCAGAACTGTTTCTAACATCCCCTGACAGGGCTCTGGGGTAGATTCTGCTCTGGCAAACATTGTACTTGGATCTAAGGCACCACTGCTCCACTTCCCTCAGCCATGATACTAAGGGAAGAATTTAACCCCCTGCCAACTCAGAGTAATAAATGAGAGAACCCCGCAACTGATTATCAGCTGTTTTACCTGCAATGTCCAGGACCATTTAAATCTTACTATGACTGATTAGAAAACATAATGGAAAATTGATTTTTTTCTGCTTTATAGGGGGAAAATCAATGCAGATTAAGAACAAGAGAAACAGTCAGAGGGAAGAAATACAACTGCAAATTCCACTGGATTCAAACCTGTAACCAAGCATATATATTCTAAACTGCAGGAACACCTGATTTCTAAAGCCTCCTAAGTCTGCACTGGTAAAATAATCTCAAACAAACTTGAAAACAGATTGAAAATAGATGGGGTGTCTCTAAGTGAAAAGAGACAGTTATCCTCTTCTAACAAACAATTCCTTTTTTTGTTATGAAATGTCTCTAACTTAAAATACTGCCTGAAAGTAAACTCCCTCATCAATTCATGATGAATTCTTCAAAGGCATTTTGGAAGACACTCTAAACCACTGGCTTTATTGTAGCTTTATTTAGGATTTGAGGAGAGAGAATACTGCAATCAGAAAGGAAGAAAGACAGACAGAGGAAATTATTACCTTTCAATCCCTGTGATTTAGAAAGAATAACATGCTTCTTTCTTGATCTGTTATATTATATACTTACAGAATAAGATTTGACAATGTGGCATTGAACTGTAACTCCCTGCTGAAGTGATATCATCCTGTACTGTATACCAGGAACTTCTGGACCTGGGACTTCTATGCCCTTTCTAGAATGCCATCCTCCCACTGCTTTTGGATTAATCATGTATGCTCCCCTCTGTACTTTCCAGCAGAAGTGATTAATGCAAAGGGTGGGTAGCCATGTCCTCCCTGCTGTGTAGTCACTTTTCTTCATTTAGAATAAAGGTCAATTTTGACAGCAATATATTTTTTTAAATTATTATTTTTCTATTTTTAAGTTCCTCAAACTCTTTCAACAAACCTAGGTAAGTTTTCTTCCTTTCTGAAGTTGTGCAGTCACACATATTTATTCCTCATGTAAAGGAGAAAAAAGTTGTTGCTGCAGTGCAGTGGTCTGGGCATTTGAAATCTCCTAAAAGTACAGCAACAAGTAGGTATTTTCTCTGGTGGTGATGAGTGCATATCTGTCTAAGGATGTAGAGCAGACTTTGCTGTTCAGTTTTGGAAGCCTTCCCATTTCACCTGATACGGAAAGTAAGCTGGGAAAATGCTAGACATTAGTTGTGGCAAAGATCATCCTGTCTCCATTTTGACAACGGGATTAAGAAAACAGGATTTTAATGGCTACACTGAGAATTAGGGATGTTTGACATCTGTTTCTGTAATTCTGAACTCCCTAAATGCTCTAAAAAACATCCAGAAGCACTAGCTTCTGTGACAGGAACACCAGAAGAAATACCTTGAGAAATATAAGTGGGAAACCGGGCAGTGCATATAGTGGGTACTGGCCTCATCCAGAACTGCCTACAGCAGAACCTGGAGCTCAGCATCACAGAAAGACCAGTCCAACTCTATTCTCCCTATTTTTCCATCACGTCCTCTGCTATGTGAGTGTTTTTGTCTATCCACTGCCAAACTTTAAACATCAGAAAACTTATAAACTCAAACTAAACCATTTGGCTTAAAAAGCTGCAATAAAAGTGAACACTGGAGAATTTGAATCAGATAAATGTGTCCCTGTGTCTGTTTTTTCTACTGAAAAATAATTCATTATTCCATGTGTTTTGCCACTGGTTTGTTTTATGAATGCGCGTTATAGAGACAATCAGATATATTTTATGAAGCCGAGTTCAAATATGTGCAAAAAATTAGACATTTCTCTTTTCTGGTGTGTATATCAATCACATTACAGCAATCTCCCCACAGAGTGTATGGAAAGATGGAAATACATTTACAGATAACCTGTGTAAGACACACAGCCAGCTTTGATGTCTTTGTACCACAGCAATGATGACTTAAGTGAGCTAAGGATTTGCCTGGTTCACAAAATCGGCTCATGCCTCAGTTCCTTTTTGCTGGTAAAGCTCTTAGATTGCCAACAACGCTTTTGGAGTCTTGTTTGGTAGCCCGTTTGCCTGGCTGGTGCTGCTTGGTAGCCCTGGGGCAATGCTTTTCTGGCAGTATTCATGACTGACTTTTGTCAGAAGTCTTTCAAAGTTAAATTCTTATTTAAGGAGGGTTGGAACTGCAAATAAAGAAACTTTTTTCTTGTCTGATTTCAGCTGTGTCCAGGGGAAAAACTACTTTGTGGGTTGTTTGTGGGTTATTTGTACACACGGAGGATTGTGTCACAGGAACCTTTCAGCCAACTACCATCTGCTGCTGCTGCTAATGGAAACTGTCCAAATCGACCCAAATTAGGCAAGTCTCTGAGATCAAACCATATGAAGAATCTGCAGTCAGTTAAATGTTCAAAATGGCATTCTAAATGGGTGGGTTTCTTCCAAGCCCCTCTCTAATATATGCTGCAATGTACAACAGTGCAGTGCTGAGGGTGGGTCCAGGGAAAGAGGGGTAAGGCTGAGGTAATGGAAAAGGCAGTTTCCTCAAAACAGTTGGAATACACCCTGTGATTCGGATGGGTGGGTGCTGGGAATAGGCTGGGGAGCCAGGATTCGCCTGGGAATAGGTATTTCATCGATGGACTTTAACACCACAAGACAACCAAGCAGACCCACCTTGCATGTGCGTGTGATTAATAGCTGTGGTGAAGGGTTAGTGAGTAACAGCCTAATGCCAAATGGATATCAATGGGATCAAACCATGCATTTGGCAGATATGGGAAGGAGTATTCATTGTTGTACACAGAATGAAGGAGAGTGCGGCAGCAACTCCCTGAACCCCTGGTAGAGCTCTGGCATGTGAACAAGAATCTGGCTGTAACCCTGTACAATAAGGACCATGCATGTACACATGTGCACGCAATTACATGCCATGAATGTAACAAGAGAAAATTGAATATAAAATATTACAAAAAGCCAGTAATTCTGGTTTATATCTTTCTTTCTCCTTGATGCGTAAGAGAACCTGGCTATTTTAAAATCAGGGTTCTATTTACGTAGCCAAATTTAATGCTCTTTCTTCTGCAAAACATGGTAGAATGGAATTTTAAATGTTAACGTTTTCTAGACCTGTCTATCTCTTTTTATGCCTCCGTCTGTATTAAGGAACAGACACTAGATGACACAAACTGTGAGGGTTCTGCTGAAGATATGACAAGCTATACCAGCTGCAAATATGAGCCAAAATCTGACAACGTACCTGCCCTACAAAATAAGGATTTAATCACATGGTAGCTTGCATATGGGAAAATCCTTGTGTTGATTGTGCAGGTTGCATCTTTTACTCATTAGCAGATTCAGGAAACTAAATGAAGGCCCTAACACAGAAAGTCTGTGTTTTCCATGAGATGTATTGAGCAGGACATGGTTGTTTTCCAAAAATTCCTAATGGAAATAGAAAGGAATAACATTATTTTACCAGCTTTATCTAAAATTTATAACAAAAACGATCTCATGATGCTAAATTTTCCTAAAGGTCACTAGAGATGGAGCAAAGTCCAAGTTTGCTATTACCAGTGTGGAAAGACCTTGGTATAAATGGGCCAGTTTGGTGAAGGTAAGTTTTATAGGAGCTAGAGCTAGGTATATTTTCCCAAACAAACAAAGTAAGCAAACATTACTAGAATAAGAAAGAGGAAAAGATTAAATAAATTAGAAAGTTTCTACTTTGCAAAGCATAGGGAAATATCTCCTCTCTGCCAATATACATGGGAGAAAAAAGTGCCTGAATAGGGTCTCCAAAGAATTTTATTTTTGGTGTGTACACTGGAGATTATAAGCTTCACTTCACTGCATCCTATGGTACACATCAATGTAACTGGAATCCAGTATCTCTATGTCATAGCTGGTAGCCAAGCAATTGACTCACTGTTCACAGAAAGTATACAATTCTATATCTATCTGCTTGTGTGACACATCAGGGGAGGAATCTGGGTCGCCTGCATTTCCTGAGTCACTGCAGTCACTTGAAAGCTGTGAGTGCTCTATTGAACTGATTAAACTTCTGCTACAAATTTTGTGTACAAAAAAACCCTCAAACAACTAACATTTTGAATTTTACCGTATTTGAAAATCAAAGAAGAAATTGCCTTATCACTATTGTCCTTAAACCACTAAAAATGCAGTAATGTATTTACTCCATTAAAAATTAAATTTAATGTGATTTTATTGCTAGCATGTGCTAATTATATTTTGAAGTATGGAGACAGAGGCCATTTGAGATTTTAATTCAGGATTTCATATATACAGAGAAGGTGTTTCTCAAACTGATCAAGCAGATGAGAATAAATATTCATTCCTGCTAATTTAGTTGCTGTTTCTGCTGTATCGTTCATTAAGAACCTAGAACTCCTTGAATTATTGTTTTTGGGCTTGTCTATATTGCAGTAAAAATGTCATTTGGTTCCAATACTATTATGAAAAATCAAACTGACTCTGTTTAGAGGGGTTCAAAGGTTTACTCCCTATAATAATTTTCCCTTGTTTATTTAACTCTTGAGAATTGTGCTTGTGCTCGTGCTAGACATGTTTTGGTACTGTTGACAGGTTCCCTCTAAAATAAGACTAATCGTGGTTTTCCTGGCTTTACTTCATGCTTGTACAGCAGAAAGCCAAGATTGTAGTGAAGTAAAGAAGTAAATTAGGTTATTCCATAGCAAATCTGCAGGGATTGAGGTGGAAATTACACTTGTATCTTTGGCTGCTTTTGCTCTGCTGTGGGATGAAGAGCTGATCTTGCTGCCATAGAGATGTATCATTTTTTTTGTCCAATTTCACAGCCTATATCCCAGGTTGTACATCTGAAGGACAAATGAAGTAGAAGTAGACAGACTAGAGTAAAAGCTATCTTTCAACATCTGCATCACAGGGGAAGTGTCAATACCCTGAAAAGTAGAGGACTGATGGACAACACAATGATTTGCCTCTTTCTGTGGGAAGGAAGATGACAAGGAACAGATTTTCAGCTGCTGATGAAACTTTTCCATCTAGTGGGCAATACAGCTGCCAAGAAATGATGAGAGGCAGGATATGACATACAACTCATACTCCCTATCCTCCACCTGCACAAAATCCAGGCTGTGCACCACAGGCCTCTTGGTTATGTTGCAGGCATCCATCTGTCAAGTAGGACTTTTCTCAGAATTAGTGTCGTAGGCCAAATTAATCCCTGAGATAATTCCATTGTGTTTTGTCCAAGGAAATATCAATTACTGTGAATGGAAGGATGATCTCATGATGAAAGCAAATGAACAACTTGGAATCATGGCTGGGACCTCAGTTAGATTTTTCTCCTGCTGTAGAGTTTTAATACGATTTGGATAAACTGACACAAATGCCAGCTGCTTCAATTTCCACCTGTGTAAAATGAGGATAATTCTAACTTACTTCCAGAGCCATCTTTTAAGAACCTATATTTCTTTGAGCTGTTTTGATAAAAAGAACTTCAAAAACCCCCAGCCTACCAAAACCAAACAAAAAAGAAAAATTAAAAAAAAAATCCCAAAACCAGGTATATTGCTATTTTTATAAAGTATGAAAGAAACTAGTAAGAGGCTCATATTCTGGGAGATGACAAATAGACATATCTGCATCTAGTAACTTTACACGGTCAACTTACTCTGAACAAGAAGGATTAAAAACTCTTTTTGATCTCTCTATGAGTTATCTCAAAGGACAAGGCAGATAAATATGCAAAGCAGATTAGGATTAGTCTACAGTGGAGTAAAATTAAGAAAATAATCCTTGAAAATTCAGAAGAGACTAAAAATTACCTTTTTCTCTGCCATTGAGATATGCCAACCTATGAGTCATACAAATGCACCTGCATGTTTTGTGCGTACAAGAAACTAAGTTTTTTTCTCTGTAGAAAGAGTCTGCATAATTAGATTAGGTCAAGTTAAAAATGCATTGGTTTTCTCTCTCCCTCTCTCTCCCCCTCTCTCTCTCCAGCTCTGCAGCAATACTCTAGCTCCACTGACTGATCTAAAGTAGGAACTGGTGCCTCCCAGAAAGGTACATCCTTAAGGAATGTGTTCAGTTAAAATCTCTTCGAAGTGCTAATGAAAGTTCTGCATGTGCTTGGTTTTCCTGCATCTGTTTAATTTTTACTGTCCTATTTCATGCAAATTTCCATGAAATTTTACAGTTTTGCAGTTGCACCTTATTTTTACTTTGGCTGTCATTGCTGATATTATTATTATCATAAAACTAGAAAAATAAAAAAACCCACAATTTCTCAGAGAAAGTAGAAATACTGGTGTCTTTGAGGATTAACGTGATCTTGTTAGCATGACAGAGAAACAACAGCTTGGATCCTACAAAATCCAACAACTTTGTGTCTGCGGATCACTGAGTAATTGTGAAAGTAGCACTTGGCTAAAGCATTCTCATCTACACCACTTTCTCCACTTTTCATAAAGTAAGATCACTTTTTCCTTCCTTAGATAACACCTGTTTACCCTTGACTGCTAACAGCAGCAGCTGCATGGGTGTTTCGAAATGCACCAAAGTTTGCATTTCTGAAGTTCATTAAGCTACATTTTTGGGTGTCATTTAGATTGTCTAAAATTAGGCACAATATGTTATGACATTTCTGTGATGATATCTGAGCTGAAAAACTGGCAAAAAAATTAAAAATCCCACTTAATTATTCCTATAGTAACATTTAATATCCAGTTACCTCATTCTAATAAAAAACCCCAGCAGCTTTCAAGGGGTTAGCCTTTCTCTTCTCAGATGCTTTCAGGAAGTTGGCACAAATATTTTTTACAAGCTCCAGCAAATGAACCCAGTGTTTAGAAATTGAAGTGTCTAATCTAATCTGTTGAGGGATCTGTACCACATGCATTACCCTGACATTTAAGGTCTCATAGTCACTGACCGGTTAACCAAATCTGTCATTGTGACAGACATGTATTTCTACATGCTGAGCCACAACTTCATCTTTCAGGCACAGTTTAGGTGAAATATATTGTAGCACAGTGACTCAGAGTCCATAATGTCTTTAATGAAGAAATTTCCCAACTGGTATTAAACCAGATCATTTTTACCGTCATATTTGCAATAAAGCAAAACAAAGTGAATTTGTCTACTATGCTGTGCACAGCAGATCAGTTTTTCAACTATATAACTTTAGTTATCTTTACAATTACTGTTGTTATTATGTGTTGTTACAACTCTACACCTCTTCCCTGATACCAGAGCCTGTGACTTTCTGGAAGTGAAGGCTATTTTTGAAATGTCTGCTTAGTGACACATCTGAATTTCTAAATTACCTCTTCTGACACCTTGTGGTTCCTTTATATCACACTGTAAATCTGCTACCAGTCAGAATGTTGTCTGATATCTTGGGATGATATCGTAAAATATAATGTTGTTCATAACTCCATGCATTTAATACTTTTAACTAACTGAGGAAGAGAAGGAATTCTTCTATCATGATTTGGTTTCTACCCTCTTGTCTTCTTTTGTGATATTGTTTGTTTAACGAGGACAATAATTTTTATGTTGAACTTGTCTCCAGGTTTCTGCACTGGCTCTTTCTGGCTGCTGCCCCCAGCCTGGCCTGGCTTTTGGAGTCCCAGAGCTGACAGGTGGGGTGGTGCATGCACACGTTGCCATCTTTCTACAAAGCAGGTTATCTTCACCTGAGAAAGCTCTTGCCATTGGGAGCAAACTTGTCATTTTTTTAAACAGAGAAATGTCACTGTGAGATACAGATTTTGTAGATTCTTGTAGTGTAGCTAAATGTACTTGGACAGGTTGGTGGAGCCCTAAAGCTACTTCCAGTCACCCTGGAGCACTTGGGATGTCCTGGGGAACAGGTATTCTCTACACAGTCTACACAATTCATCCCAACCGTTTCTTGACATTTGCTTTTATTAGACAGTGTCTGGCTTTGTTAAACCTTTTTTCCTCTAGGATCTATTTTGTTTCTAAAGATTTTCTGCCAGACTTCATCCACCCCAGTCAGTACTCCTACCTCTTTGAAGAAAAAATACATAGGCTTTTGATGGATAACAAGAGATTTCTGCCACTATGACTCAGCAGCAATTATACTGCTTTTTATGCAGAGTTTATTAGGATGTTCCAAAGAAGGAGCTGTACAAATCTAGTGCATTAATTCAGCAATCCCACTGCAGCAAGAAGGACTAAATCGTGATAACTGAGATTTGGCAGTAGGTCCAGAAACATATTGAGAATTGGTGTTTAAAAGGAAGAATCACACGTCTTCTGACAAAGAGTACCAACTCTCTAAAATCTAGGTTACTATGTTCAGTGCTTCAGGCTGAAAAGTTTAATGCCAGATCAATGTGATCTGCTAATGGGTTCAATAAGGCCCCTCAAAGCTTTAGTATGCTGAAAAAAATGCACCCTCGCCCTATGTCTGCAATTACTGCCACTGATGGTGATAACACACTCCCTGAATATAAGTAGAAGCAGCTGAGATGTTTGTGACACTTGGGGCAGACTTCCCAGGAGCACTTTAAGCATTGCTTGAAAAGAGGTCTTAATGCACTTTGTGTATTTTGAGGTTGCAAGAAACAGCATTAAATAATCACATAGGGGAGAAAAAAAACTTGTTAAAAGCTCCCCAATTTATTAGACACAGCTTGATGTACAGACTCCTATTCTTCTGCGACAGCATGATGTGCCACTTGATGGAAATCATGAGGAAACAGTTACATAAAAGGGCTGGCTAGCAGCGAAAGGAGGCAACATTTTAAAAACTCTGTATAAAAAAGAAATAATCAGCTTGATGGACTCAAATCCTTTCCATAACTTTATGCCTCTACATCCCATGAATTCTGGAAGACAGTTTCAGTACATTATTTCCACAGCTGTCTTTCCTTCTCCATCTATAAATCTATCCCACTCAAAGTGCACATATCCAGCTATGCCCACCTCTCCCCTCGTGGGCATCAATTGTGGGGCTGTTCGGAGGAAGCCCCAGCTTGCAGCACTCCTTGCCTTGGGGTGTCTTTCTTTTCACGGCCCCTCTGCCAAGTTTCAGTGATTTTGCTTAACTGTAAGCTGGGCTAAGAGCTCTCCACGGATGTTCACACTGATAGCGAGGGAAATAGCAGGCTGTAGGAAATTGGGAGTGTGGAGCCCCCTGTTCTGGCATCCCATCCTTAGTGGTACGCCCCCTCTCTTTCCTACTAATCTGACCTATTCTGCAGGGCTGAGTAATAAGAAGAAAAGGGAGGAAAAGGGAAAGAGGAAAATGAGGAAAAGAAAGATGGAAAAAGGAAGAAAAGGGGAACAGAGAAAAAGGGAAAAGAAAGGAAAAAAAACTAAGAGGAAAGAAAAATTACAAGAAAGAAAAGGCATCTGGAAAGAGAAAAACGGCAGAAAGAAAACAGAAAGAAAAAAGTCAAAGAGAAAACAGGAAAAGGAAAACGGAGAAAGGAGAAAAGGAGAAAGAAAAGGCCCTGAAGAGGATGGTTGTACCAAGTCAACAGCGGCGGCCGGACGCAGCCCAGGCCGCGGTGGCGGTGGCGGTGGCGGTGGCGGTGGCGGGGGCGGTGGCGGTGGCGCGGG
>VZRZ01006842.1:0-60049 GCA_013398175.1 Climacteris rufus | reverse complement strand
CCTTCTCTCTTCTTTTAATCCTAATTTTTGTATGCAGTGGTTGTTTGAAAAGTGGAAGCATTTTATCTGGAGACCTGAACCTTGTACTGAAAGTTTTGTTCTTTGGCCCTCAGGTTTTAAAATAAATTTTGGAATTTCTCTTGATTATGGAAGTCTATTGTTTGCCTTTGGACTTGGCAACCTTTGACTCCCTCTGCTTTCCCACTTGGGACGACTGATGATATAAACGGTCCTTATATTCCTTTAGAGTGGGAGCTTGTTCTGTGGACAGGTTATTTAAGTCAGGATGGCAGTAGGATTTCATTTCACATTTACTAGTTCAGGTTCATAGGTTGTATTCCTATGGTCTCAGGATAGAGGATCATCCAGACTTAAGGTGTGTTATTGTTTGAACAGGCAGTCCCTCCTTAGTAAAAGGGTGTAAATCATACAATTTCCTTCCCAGTTTAACCCTCTGCAGGGCTCCTTACTAAACCATTTTTCCTCAAAGGCTCGCCTGTTGGTGAATGAAACTCGAAGAGTCAGAGGAAAGTGTTTTTTTGGAATGGCATCCTAAATATTGCTTAACATGTCAACGCTACTGCTCAATTTGTTACTTCAGGACAGTTGAAATATTTTGCGGACCTGTGAATGCCTTATAACAGACGTCTCCAAAGGCAGTGACATGCGCTTGGCTCTGTCTTCAGAGGATGCTTCAGGCTAGCACAGGGTTGCTGCTGTTTGTGTATGACAGCTGATTGTGAAACAAAGAAACAAGCTGGATCAAAGGGGCAGCAGCCAAGGATGAAGTAATCTATCAATCTCTGTTTCACTTCAAGGAAAAAGAAAATTGATAAATTAAACTGTTTAAAGCTGATAAAATTTTGTGACCCAGCCTCTGTAACTGGGGACGGTTCATTGATGATGCTTCACCGACTATTCCTAGTCTCGTTAAGCTTTGAGAGGGAGTGGCTTCCTTGAATACTAATCTTTGTGTTCCCTAGGACAATGTGAATTAGATTACTCTGTTAGCCTTCGTTGTCCTAGTGGCTTCATGAGGAAATTTTTCAAGAACAGTGGGAGGTTTCAGTTGGAGGTAAATAATACTCATTTTACTGTCTTCATGTGCCTTATTTTCTTCATCTCCACCTTTTTGATTGCTTTTTGTTTTATTGGAAATATCGTGCTTCAGCATAAGATGTTTTGTCTTTTATATCTTAATTATTTTGATTTTTTTGTCCGGTCGCTTATTCAAATGGCCCATTTTAATGATTCAAAAACTGTTAAAAATCAGTGTGACCTCTAAAAACACTGTGGGTGTATATGCTATCATTATATTAAATAGCAGAATTCTGTTGTGTACTAAAATTGGAGACCTTGCCTTTTTTTGGCATCTTCCTTCCAACAGAGAGCTAGACAGGCTTCCCATTAGTCTGTCACAAAGGCTCCTTAATATATTTGTGGGGTCACTGTTGACTGCCTCAGATCATTTCCTTCTCTCCAGGATTTAAGCACATTGGCCTCAGCAGCATTCCCAGTCCCAGCTGGCCCGGGAAGCCAGAGACTGACAGATAACTGAACGTGGATTTTCTGTATGATGGTACAAACCATTGCTTCTAGATGACTGGACTAGTTTGTGGAATCTGCTATTATTCACCAGCTTGTCAGTAGACCCAAAAGGCCCTGCCCTGACCTCTGACCTGTGGTTCAAGGGAGGACAGGTTTTTCTGAATTTAGCATCTTGTGTCCAGGATGGGTGTTTCTGAATTTAGTGTTACTCTAGGCTATTTTGCTAATGAGAGGATTGTATAGTTTTTAGCTCCTGAATGTTTTAGTCAGCTGGTCCAATTTCTGTTCGGGGGAACAACGTGGTAATTGGTAGCAGAACTGTTGCTGTAAAGTCTCTGCCAGTGCCTGGATGTTATTTTCATGCAGCTTGGTAATTTTACTTAAATCCTAAAAAAGGACTTGAACTCTTGAAACAGGGTCATGATTCAGTGACCAAAATTGTCATGGAAACAAAGTCACTCAACAGCAGCCTAAGCCCTTTCTAGGTGTCTGTCCAGTCTTCTCTTCCCATGTCTTTGGCTTTATACATATAGCAGTTAATAACTGGTGCTGGGCCCAGGAACCAGACTCCAGTGTGCCACTTCCCCATCGTTGCTGTAGAATGACCTGCACCCAATGCTTATGTTGGAAACCAGTCTTTGAACACTCTCAAATACCTAAGTAAAAGATCCACCACAAATGTTTATCTGCAGCCCCAAATTAGAGATAGCATTTGGTTTCTGTACATAGTGTTTCCAAATGCTTGGCTACCTGCTCTGAGTAAGTGTAACTTGAGTTTTTAACTTCTTTTGTAAGATTTTTGTCTCCCTCTGATACAAAGGAATGTAGCTCGAAGTTGGATGGCTCTTTGTGAGGCAGGTACTTTTCTTTAGGAGGCAATACCTGGCTAAGTGTGTAGACTTCCTATGTCATGATGCATCAGGAAAGCCTTTGCAGCTTTCAGCCTCCAGTTTCTGTGCAGGAATATTTCTGAGTTGAAGCTTTTTAAAATAGTTTTTATGTTTTCTCAGCAACTACTGAAGCTGGTAATAGTTATTTACATTGGTACTAAAAAAGCCAGCATGGAGTTCCAGTGTATGAATAAAGCACTAAGAAATACTCTTCCACTGAAAATAGTCTCTTAGTGTTTGGAGCAGTTTTAAGGTGACATAATTACTTTGGGGAGGAGGGGGGAAGTCCCAAAGCACTGGATGTTGTCCATTATATAGATCTTTAAGAATTAAGGAAAATAAAAACCTGTCTGTAGATAGGGGTCAGCCAAGCCCTTTATTGTGGAATATCACAGTTAAAACCAAACTCCAAAATCCAGCCAACCAACACGAAACTGTTTGGTTTTATCAAAAAGCCCCTTGATATATCTTCATCCTCATTCCAACAGGAGATGAAAGACTTCAGGAGGAGACAAGCATGTGTATAAAAAAAGATTGGTATGCTGGAATTGTCTCTAGAAGGTAGGCAGAGGAGGTCTGTCCCATTGTTATTTAAATTTTAAATATTCAGTGTGTGGCTGGTTTTGGAATGTGTCTTGTGGTAACTCCTGTGCCTGCATTTTACTCCAGGATGTTTTCTTGAGGTGTTTTTTAGCATGCTCAGAGTTCAACCTGCTGTAAGTGAGGTTGTGAGTTGTCAAATTGAAGTTCTTTGTTATATTAATGCTTATACACTTGATAGGCTTTTAGTAGACCCTTTGCATTGTAACATACCATTCATTGGATTATAAAGTAATAACCATCATTTTGTAGGCGACTCAGGAAGAGCTGGAATTCTTAATCCAGAATAATTTTTTTTTTTTTTTTTTGCAAATTACTAATTTTTTTCAGGTCTCATACAAAATCTTGAAGTGGGAATTTGTTTCAAAAGTCTGCCACTTCTGTGACTTTAACTTTGGTTTTTCCAAGTCTTTTGTGTGTGTATAGTTTGATATTGTTTTCAGAGTATGTTTTCAGTGGTGGACCTTTAAAAAGACAGGGGAGGATCTTGCTGCCCAATGTGCAAAGCAGCACATCAAACAATACACTTAAAATCTTCTTTTTAAAGCACACAATGCCTGTGCCTCTATAGGCTGTTTAGTAATTTCTCCTCTGCAGACTTATCCTGTTGGTGCTGTTAGTCTTTATGTGATATTGTAGCACTTTGGAAACATTGGCATGTTCTTGGTTTCATTTTACAGCCTGTCTTACTTTCCTGGGTCAGAATCAGTTGTGTTTGGCTGGCTCCTTTGTTTGAGGGGACTTGTACTGGGCTACTTTGAGAAGGGGATTATGTCCAGTTGGAAATTCAAATGAGATGCCTGTAGTCACCTCTGGCTGTTAGAGTGACTTTTCTAACCCCAAATGACATTGTGGATTTTTCTTACTGAAGTGGAAGGAGCCCACAGTGTGTTGAGTGTGACTCTGTGGCTGGAACTTGTAGCTGTTGTTCTGTAGGTTATGAATCTTCTGCTATATACTCTTTTTTTTTCATGCTTCATATGCTTTTTTAAAATAGATTTTTTTCTCTTCAAATAGAAATGTATGTGAGAGAACACTGTGCCTTGTTTTATCCTCTCACTTCCAACAGTTATGTGAAGGAGAAGATGCTGTCATGCCTTCTCTTGTATTTGATACTGTTTTTATTTGAAATTACTGCTTAGCTTGGCAACAATACTGATTTTTTTTTCATGATTTTAAGAAGATAGAGAAATTAGACTCAGATTTGAGGCAGGATCTTAACAAGCCTTATTTTATGTATTATACATCAGCACTCTAGACATCACTATAATGAGAAGAATATTTGTCTTGGATTAAGCCTCTTTGTATCAGTCCATCTGACCTTGTTGTGCCAGAATTTAGTTAGTGAATCATGGGCAACTCTCTGAAATAATTTCTGAAGCTTGGTTTGGTAGTTTGGTTTTTGAGACTCTAGCAAGGTTGCTCTCATACTGTCATCCTTTCTCTGGCTTTTCAGGCCTCCTCCCAGCTCCATGCCAAAAAAAACACCATACAGTTCCTGGGAAGGTACTTCTAAGTGTGCTATGCATCTATCTATGTATTTCCTTACTGCAAAATCTTGAATTATAACAAGAATTTCGTTGTAATAAATCCCATGAATTTTCAGTGTATGTGTTTGTAGTGGTTTAGCCCCGGCCAATGGCCAAGGCCCCACTAGGACTGCTTTTTCCCCCTTCTGAATTGAACTGTGTTACTAACCATGATAAGAAATGCTGGTAGAGGAGCAAAATCAGGCTGAGACAAGGTCAGAGCTTCTAAGTGATAAAGTGAATTTATTACAGAGTCAAAGGAGCAAGCAAAAAACAAAGGAACATTTTCTAAACATTCGTTCCTCTGCCGTTCTCCCATCCCCCCCACCACCCCCCCCACTTGCAAAGCTTCCCAGCCCTCTCTCTCCTCCCAGATCATAAGGGGAACCCGGGGAGGGGGTTTTATCTCTAATGAGTTTAGTCCTCAGATGCTCAGTTGTTTCTTCTTCTTAGCAATTATACCTGGAGGTCTCTCTCTCTCTCCTCCTCTGGCACCATAGCACGGTTTGCAGAAGTTGGCACGCAGCCCGCCCGAAACTGCCGCCGCTGTTTCCTCCCAAATCAGGCCGGTCCACACTTAGGGTGGGGGTGACTCAAAGCTTCTTTACCTCACCGACTCCTGCAGTTCAACTCTTTTAGGAGTAGAAGCCGTTACTGACTGTGTCCATTCCTCACCAGACCAAAGCCCCTTCTGTAGGAGATCACTCCTTTTTACATTGTCTCTGCTTCATCTTTTGCCATCGGGCTGGTCTTTCTCTTAGGATAGGAATAAAACCAGGCTTCTTTTAACATAATTGACTCCCTTATTGACTCAGGAGCAAAGTCCTTGGTCCCCACCAGACACAGCTACTCTTGTGGGAGTTCACTCCCTCCTGCACCGTCTCCGCTCCAAGTTTGATTAAAGTCTCTCACCACAGGCTTTGAAGATGTATCAGTTCCGATGCTGCAGGAACCTCCTCCTCCATTGCTTCTCTTCTTTGGCAGACTGGCATCATTTGCTGGCTTTCATATCTGATGTTTCAGTTGTTTTTCCTAGTTATTTGCTGTACTCCTTCTCCCCTGCCTAATCTACTAACTACATGACTACATGGCTACATGGCGCGCGCCTGCGTACTACAGAGATTGCTTCTTAAATTTACTGTCGCAGAGGCGTTTCTGTCCTTCCTAATTGGCCCAACTGTGGAAAACAGCACATCAATCTCCCAGGAGCCATCAGAGATAGGCCCTGACTGGACAGCTGTGGGAGCTTCTGGAAGCTCCTTACAGGAGCCATCTTTTGGCCCCTACCACACCCAAAAAGCTAGACCTCCCAAACTTCTCAAACCACGACAGTGTTTCATTTTCTTCAGTTTCAGTTGTACTTGAGGAAACTTTTAAAGGTTGTTTTTTTTGTGAGGCTGTGTTTTTTTAGGAAGAAAAGAGGTTTGCTCTGACAAAATTAACATTAGTTGCAGAAGAAAGGTTTCCTTTTTTTACCAATTATTTGTAATTAAACTTCTGATCTGTTAAAGTTTTATAATTAAAGGAGAAGAAAACGTAGGCATTTTAAATCACTTTGATCTGATTTAAGGTTCCAGTGCCAAAAATATAATTTAAATGCTGCGTGGCTGGATAAATAAAGCCTGCTGAAAGAAAAAGTACTAAGAGAATAATGAAAAGATTTAATCAAATAAAATGGCATTTTTGTGTGTAGCAGCTTTTATTTTGTAGCACAAACAGTTCTTTATAGCTTCTTTGTAACACCGGTGTACTTGAATAAATTTTCTATTTGTGTGAAAAGTTGTAGTTATATGTTCTATTGTGTTTCACAGTACATTTCTCATCTCTTTCATGTAAATCACTTGGTTTGTTAAAAATATTACTATTTGTCTTTAATAAGCATCACATTTCTGGAGAGTTCTCAAAATACACTTTTATCCAGAAGATGAAAAGCTAGAAAGAAAATGGTTCCGTACATTGTTGTGCTCACGGTAAAAAAAGCCAAGCCCGTGCCGGATTACCCCAGAGTTCCATCTGTGCTGCTGTTTGCTGCCAGGCACATTCATGTGCTGCCTGGGCTGGAATGGCTGTTAAGTCATCAGGTCCCGCAATGGAAATGGCTGTGGTACTGTGGCTTATGGAGTACGGCTGGCAGGTGAAGCCTCAGCTGGACGCCCGGTTGGGCCCTGAGTGACCCTGCAAGTCACTACATCTCTTACTGTTTCTGCTTCTTTCCTGCCTGTTCCTGCTCATTATGTGATGGCAAACTCGTGGCAGCTGAAGCCACATCGTTGGCAGGTCTGTTGTGCTGGATGGTGCTGTGTGGCTGAAGCCTTCATAAAAGTGTCTGGCTATTTTAAAATGATAGCATGGGCTTAAAGAAAGGAACTTATTTTGTATACTTCCCCTTTTCCCAAAAACTGTGAGGTGTCTAGATGCTGCTTAGCCACAGCAGGTTTGGTTTCATTGAGTGTGTTTTGCTGTAGCAGTGTACTTGCTTTAATTAAAAGATGAGAGGTTGTGGAGAGTCTCCTTCTCTGGAAATAATCAAAACCCACCTGGACACAATCCTGTGCAACCTGCTCCAGATGCAACTGCTTTATTTGGAGGGAGTGGGGTGGGTCTTAGACTAGATGGTCTCCAGAGGTCCCTCCCAAAGCTAGCAATTCTCTGTAAGTCTCACTAGATCTGTTTTGTTTAATGAGTAAGTTTGTGTGTGTTTCGAGCAGAACCAATTACCCTGATGAAGTTGAGTAACTGGAGTTTCATGTCTGACTGATGCAGGGTTAAAAGCAAAAGGAAGGACTGAATTCCAGTAAGCAAGGAAGCTAGCTGGTTGTCTGGAATTTAGAGCTGTTTCTAGCACATGACAGAAGAAAATAATATAAGGATATTAATGAAAAAAGTGGAGTCTTTATGTTAAAAGAAACCTGATCTACTAAGCTACGGTAAACCTGTGAGAATTTTCAGGAAACTCTTCTCTAGGGGACAGTCAGCTCTTTCTTCCATTTTTTTCCTAAATGTTCTCTTTTCAATCAATATGAGCAATTCTGTCCAAGAACATTTGAAGGCAACCTTGTTTAGGGGCTGGACGAGTGTACGGTGAGGTGAGGAAAGGATCCCACAAAGAAGAAAGGCCTTAAGGTATATTGACTTTAACCTATTTGTGTGCTACATAGCTAGTCTGCTAGCTTGCAATACAAATAGTTACTAATATTTGGTATTTTGATCTTGAAAAATGAAGAAAATACTGATTGTCTAGGAATACCTTTAGCGTTTTGTCCATATATCACTAAGATATGTGTTAAACCTGTTGTAATTCTGAGCTGTTGACTTGATGTTTATGGAAATAAGCTAGTTTTGCAGGAAAAAAGGTTTGCTGCTCTTTATGCCGCTCTAGATCTCAGTACTCTTTTGAGGATAGTGTTGGAGAAGACAGCTTCTCTAAGCAGGAAATTTGGATAGTACAGATCTGCAGGTACCGTGGTGATGAATATCTTACGTAACTTGAAAGGCTCTGATGCAGTAGCTTGGAGCAAGATACCACCCTGTTAGGCACAGTTTCCAGAAACCACATGCTGCATGTGATATTTCAGTCTACCAATCTGGCTCTGTACTTGGCTTGTTCTGAACATCTTGCAGACTGAAATTTGTAGATTTTGTTGAGGTTCTCTGTATTGTAGCTTATAGGCAGGGAGTTTCAGTTTGTGTTCACACTATGCTAATTGTTAATGATGTGAAAAAGCACGAGTTTATTTTACAGCAAAAAGATTTAAAATTCAATTTCTTACTATTACTGTTTCTTATTACTGAATCCTAATGCTAAGGTACTGTTTTCTGATTAAGTAAAATAACTTAAAGCTGAAAATAAAGAAGTAACACACAGGTAAATGTAAGTATGAGAAAGATTACAGTATTCCAGAATAGAAAGTATTTTATTAATGCCTGTGCCTCAGTCTTTCTGTAAATATTTAAAGAAAAATGCAAGTGATGTGGATGAGAATTTTCAGTAATAAGCATGATTGAAATAATTTATAATTTTTTTTTCTGCTGGCTAGTGTAATTGAAAAAATTCTGCTTAAAAATACAAATTGCACTGGATCTTAGTGTGGGCAAGGATGTAGGGACATCTGTTCTTTGTGTAGTGTAGTGGGAGTGATGGCTGAAGGTTTTTGCTTGAATAAGGGCACTGAGAGCACTCTATTTTGCATACTTCTTTCAAGATAAGAAATTGTGGGGAAACATCTGTGTATAGAGTATGGAAATGTACAGTGTTGTACTTTATATGCTGCTGTCTGCTGTATTAGTGGAGAGTATTTATTTTATATCCTCATTTTTCTTGGGCTGAAATCCTATATAAAGTGTGTGAGGTAGCAGAGAACAGTCCTGTTAAGGAAGAGCAGATACTGTGATAATTCTAAGCATGAATCTGAAATTATACCAGTTAGTCCTTTGCCAAGAGTAAGTGAGCGCACTCGTAGAATAAGCTGCTCAAGGAAGACTGCTTATCATGCTGCCTTTTGTGTTGTAAAATGCAAAAGAACCCTTTTCATAACAGGATGGTTGCATTTAATATGCATATTTAATTGCACATATAATAATACAGATATATAAAAATAATAAAAGACATAGTTTTCATTCTATCTGTACTTGCATGTTATCTTATATCTGCACCAGCAACACAGGTCATGGATAAAGTGAAGGGATGGACCCTGCAATCTGACTCCTCCAACAGAGCGATGAAATTATTATCCAGTTATGCCCTTGGGAATTTCTGAGCTTCTAAATATAGTAAGAAGTATGGTAATCGGAAAAAGCAAGTTGGGTTTTTTGTGGTTAAAGAGTCCTTATTTCTTCAGTCATTGTTCTGACTTTCATCAGGAACTGCTAAGTTTTTATCTTCTGCAATAAAGGATATTTTCAGACTTTGCAATATTTGGGTTTCATTCTTTTTTGTGCTGAAGGTTGGAAGTTAACTACTTGGGTCAGGTTATACTATCCATGTTTCAGAATAAAACTAAATGAGGAAGCAAATGCAGAGATTATATTTTGGCTATTGCTTCAGGTACTGACTAAACTTTTATTTAATTGAATTCAATTTAGATTGGTTGAATATTACTGCTGTTGTAATTAAAGAAAGAAAACTGCAGCTTACTAATCCATTTTTCTTGTACCTTCCTGAAATCTATTATTTTTTGAAGTACAAATGAAAACGTAAACTCTTCAGCTAAGCAAAGTCAGGATTTGTGCCTAGACGATTGTGCATGAACTATTTCATGCTTACTGGCATGGAAAAAAATGAGCAGGTTGGAGAGGATGAAAAACCTGATTAGTAATATCCAAAAAGAAGGAAAAATATAAACTAATAATCTGGTTTAGTGATATCTGTTTAGTTTGTCCTTAGTTAAAATCAACAGAAAAACTTATAATTTTGTAGGTCTGACGTGCTAGTAAGAGATAAAATGGCAGCGTGTGCCTTGGCTTTGCTGTTGGGACTTCAGTTTTACAAACACTTGGACATGTGTTCAGCTTTTCAGATGTAAATAGTCCCATTAGATGAAATCTGGGGCTAAGTGGAATCAATGGTAAAACCTGTGGCAGTTTAAATAAGGCTAGAATTTCATGAATGAGTTCAGTGATACTACTTGTATACATAAAGTTAAACACATGGCTGAGTGTTTGCAGGATAGAGGGTCTGCAAGGATACGAGAATAAGACCCTTTCTACACAGTTAGAAGTCTGACCTGTCTTGCTGCTGAATGATGGAGAGCCACAGTGAGGAAGCAGGCGAACATGATGTACATAAACAAATGCAGTATATAAAACATCATAAATAACTACAATTCTTAAAATGCTTAGTTGGTCCTAAATAATGAAGCAATGAAAATGTTTATGGGATGTGCTTATAATATATTTTTATTTTTTATTTTTTGCCACAAATACATGCAAGTATCATTATTATGTTTCATTATTCCAGAGAACTTAGTAGCAGGAGACTTTCTTTTGGAAAAGGAGAGGTAAAATAGAAATTACAGGGCAGCCCCCTTACCTTGTCCTTGCAATATTTCTTTGATAATTATGTCAACTGTTTTAATCACCGTGTATATTAACTACTTAATTTTACATTACACTTAGCAAAGAATGGGTATTACCATAATTGTGATGGTTCTCACCATCTGAGGCTCTCCCCTCCAGATGTTTCACCAGTTTGCAAATCTGATTTGGAGCTGTATGTGTAGCAAAGCAACTGTTATATACACTGACAGATCTGCCTCTCTTTGTGCAGAGCATCTTCTCAAAGCCTAGTTTCATGTTTCTTGGTGAGAAATGTTATTTGAATGACTGCCCTCTTACCATCCTGTGAGATTTAGATAAGTGCAATTTTCCAGGTTTTTGAGAGAGTCCTAATTTACATTTCATAACACACAGAACAAGCAATTAGCATGAAGTCTTATGGTAGCCTGACAGTTCTTTGTGCCTATGGAAACAGTTACACAATAGTGCATGTGCGGATAATGTTATCAGGTGCCCTTTGTGCGTGCTCACTTGTTTTACCTGGAGCATACTAAAAAGCTGCAGCCTAATTCTCAGCCTAATTTAAACTTAACCTGCTCTATTGTACGATGAACTTGCATAAAGAGAGACATTTTGAGGTCTTGAGAAAGTAATAGTTACTGTTCATTGTTCTAAGTGGCCTCATTTTGGCATGTTCAGGCTATTTTTTTCTGTATGCATGGCTTTAAATGCCAGCGATGGGAGGAATGTGACCTCCTGGGTGAGGTTAGATTCAGGCTGCAAAGTTTCCTCCTATCTTTGCTCTCTCTCCTCACAGGTGAGTGTAGAACCTTGTCTCTTCTCCAAGTTGGAGAGAATAGTGCCTATGTGTTTGGAGAATGGAGAAGCACACACCAGCTGTGTTGTCCTGCTGATTGTGCAATCCAGTTGTTGTTGGGGAATAGACAGGAGAGACTTGGTATAGTGGGCGAGAAGGAAAAGAAGTAAAGCGGCAAGGCAGTAGAAGGTTTGACACTGGTACCAAGCTCTTTGACTGTTGTGTGCACAAATGGATGAGGCAATACTTCTGTACTTCTTAGTGTTTGTTGGGGGTGTTTTTAAGGTTTAAAGTGTTTTTGTTTTGGTCTGATAAGCTACTGGTGCCATTTCATTCACTTTGGTTGCTTTATCCAACTGCGTAGGGAGCGATACCTTAAAGTGCTTTCAGAAGCTCTTGAGAAGAGATTTTCTGCCCCAAGGAGTTTTGGACTGAAAGGTATGAGAAGAGCAATGCATGGAAAAGAGGTGGTGTATGCATAGTGATCCTGTGTATGAGACTGAGTGGTGTTTGCAGGTACAAGATCCATCTAAGTATTATGGTGACAGTGAGGGAAGGTCTGGAGAAAGAAAAAGGCAAGGCAGGAGGCATAACAAGAGAAGGGTGAAATGAGATATAGACCTTGTTTGCTCTTAGGTGCATGAGATGCAAAAGATCCAAGCCCAGTACACAAGCAGTGAGAAAATTGCTCTCAGAGTATGAATGCTGCTTCTGCCTTTGCTGAGAGACATTGTCCCCAGGCTTTGGCAGTCTCAACTGTTTCTGTTGTAGCAAGCCAGGCTGGGTCAAACTGCTTTAGCCTGTTTGCTTGACTGAAACAAACCTAAGATGGATCACGCCATCGGCATGGTCAGCAGGTCTGAAGGGATAACTGCTAGTGTAGAGTAAGTAAGGATAAGCAATCAGTGCTGATAATCTGGTCAGAGGGTACCAGGGAGGCCTGTCCAGAGAGGAGTCTGGGGATTTCACTCTTGCCTTTCATGAGTATTCTGCTTGCTCTTCTTGCCTGTTCTTACTGTCTCCCTAGGTGGTTTTCTCCTCTCATGTTTCCTACAATGGAAAGCTAATAAGACATATACAGAAAACAGATGCTGGAACTGAAGGAGGAAAAATGGGCAATGATTTATTTAATAGATTTAGGCCCATTCAAGAAGAAAGACACAATATGGCCTAAAAAAGGAGATAAATTGGGAAAGGAAAATGGGTAAAACATTGTGACTGAAGACAGAGACTTAGCTGATGCTGTGCAAAAACTACATTGCTACAGAATCTATGGTTTTGTGGCTGCCTTTTTTGGCTATTCCTCACACTAATTCCTAGTTTGGGACAGATGGTGATGATGTGGAGCACTGCTGCTTTGAGCTGGCCCTTGCTAAGACTGCTGTGTGGCTAATGAAGCGCGAGGCTTTAACTTTGTCTTGGCAATAGTGGTTTGGAAGGAAGTCCAAGCTGAACTATCATCAGAGACAATACTATTTTTAGGGCTATGTATATGAAGAAATAGTTGATATAAAGCTATGGAAACTCTTGAAAAGTGGCCCTGTGCCCTGAATACTTTGCACTGAAGAAGTCTTCAAATACCTCTCAACATGAGAACTGACTGTGAGTTTCAAACATAGCACTGCACAGCATGTGGCATTCATTTATTACCCCATTATTAGATTAAATATTATGAATTAAATGAGCATTCTTTTCTCTGTTTGCTTAGGTTATTGTTGTAGAAGAGATACATTTTTAATTACAGGTAGATAGGCTTTTATCTTTCTTTCTGGGCTTATTCTTCTTTCCTAACATGTCTTACCTTCAAGGACAAAGGAAAACTTAATTTTTACATTAAAGAAGCAGTTATTTGTAAAGACACATTATACTCCCAGGCTTCCCAGACTTGTGGTCTGAAACTGGAAATGTAGCCACATCTAATGTATTTAGAGAACAGCTGCAGTTTTACTGAAATGTTTAGTGAATGCTCTCAAGAGCAATGAGTGAAGCTGTGAAAGTTTTCTTGTAGTTCCCTGTATACTTCCTGATTTTGATGGTGGCATGATCTTGCTAGAAATGATTGTATAATTAGACTTACAAATTTATCATGATAAACAGAATAACAATAGTTTTTCACATTCCCATTTGCTTGTTCATATATCTCCCTCCTTCATTCTAAATCAGGAGGAAAATACTCTGAGATTTTCATGTTGTTGCCTTTGTTTTAACATAGCATTTTCTTAGATGAGAGGAATGCTTTAGAAGTGCTAATGGCTGTGGCCTGTGTTCATCTTTAGCTGATACAGCATTTCTTATATAAATTTCTTTCTTCATCCTGTGTGTGATGAGATTGGCTTTGTGCTTAGTGGCAGAAATGGTGTGCATGTGGCATGGGAGCAGTGTGCTCACACAGGTGAGCCAGTAGCAGCTACAGAGAAAGTTTTCTTGCACCCTGGAAGTGCTGCTCCCACCAAAGCTGTTGGTCAAGGCAAAGCTGTGAAAACTATTCAAGTGGTTGGTAGATAATGACAATATTCAGAAGACAATAATAAGACCTATTATATGTAAAAATAAAAAAAAATAATTTATATATAGTGAGCAGGATGCTAATACTTTTCGTAATGATTTTATCACTTGTTTTGGTTAACTGTCTGAAGTCCATGTGGCAATAATATTCCAATTTCAAGGTGATTTAATTGGCTTTTTGGAGACTCTATGAATATGAGGGACAACTGCAATCTCTGTCCAACCTAGGAAAGGACTAAAAGCAGGAGATCATCCAGTATGACATATAGGCAGTGATTACTTTTGAGATCTTCCAAGATGTAAGTATACTCAGAGTCTGAGCTGAAACAGCATTGTTTGTGTGCTTCAGTGTTAATCTGAGTTATATTTCTGGCATATGCTAGAGTTGTAGCTCTGTCTTCAGGGCAGATGTAGCCAGAAAACTGAGATGGAGACCAGGACCAGACTTGGTCAATAAATGGCTTGTCTGCAGTATGGGTGGTTCAAAAGTATAAACTATATAATTTCTAATTTATTATCATATCACAACATGGGTTCTGAAGCATTCTGATCTTTTTAGAGTTGGGTCCTCACTATTAGAGAGACTGTATAAATAGAAGCTGTCCCAGTCCTAAAAAACTTGTTGTTCCGGCCCCTATTCTGGAACAAAAGCCCACAAGAAAACCAACATACTTCATATCTACCCCTGCCCATTTTTTATTTTACAAAGTAGGATTGCTTGTATAAACCTAAACATTGATATGGCTGTCTTATTTTTTAGGAACATAAAAATGTCAGAGATTTTGCTCATGTTTTATTTCTGATTGCTTCATGCTGTGGATATTGATGAGATACTGGCAATCTGTATTTGGAGCATTGGTGTGAGGAAAGCAAATTGTGTACATTGTTTCTCATCAACTGTAATTCAAGGATTGACTATTACAATCAAAATTAATTGTGTATAATAAAGGATTGCTGTACTGGGTTTTTTTTGTAATGTATTCAAATCACACTCTCATAACTTTCTGTTCATGTTTCAGAAAGCTTTAGGAAAATTCTGTTTTCCTCCTTCAGTATAACTATGCCTAGGAGAAAATGGATTCAGTATTTCCTGAAGGTAGTTATATTTCTAAAATCATTGAATCAAAATGCAGTGGTTTATGTTAATAAATATTTACTTTGGTTTTACGCTTGGAATCGTCAGCAATGCTACAAGCTAATCTGTGGATTTGCCTGAGGTGGTGGTGAGCCTTCAGAGTTTTATATTTGAAGTTCTACTCATCTGTTGATTTACTGAATAAAATTTGCATCTTTAACAAAGACTAGCCTATAGCTTTGTCTAGGTAAACAATTCTATGTGTATATTTTTAGTAGTATTTTACAATTTTTTTTCCCTTTTAATTGTTTTAACATTACTTTCTTCTGTGTTTGTTGGGTTTTCTTGTTTTTTTTTCTCTTTTTTTATCTTTAGGAAAGCTCATTTTCGATATCAAACAAAACCCAAACCCTATCAGAAAAATGTTTGGATTAAAAGCAATTTCATATCATCATAGACCATGAACTGTGAAAGTGATGAAAGCTCAACTAATCTTCTCACAAGTCAATATTAAATTTGTTCCACTGCCTGGTTTTTGTGGTGGTGTGTTTTTTGTGGGTTTTGTTTTTTTTTTAAGTTGTTGTTGTTTGTTTTGTCTGTATTCACTTACACTTTTGTACTTCACCCTTATGTTATACCTCCTATGGGCTAAGGACAAACCTGCTTAGAGCTTGTACATGTCTTGTCTTTCATGAAGGTGTCTGCCGTGCTGGATTGGATCCTTCAAATGTCATTAATCTCTTCTCTAAACCTAATATTTTTGTTCATTCTTATAATTCATGTACCCTGCTGCCTCTTGCTTTTGTAAGCATTTGGTCAGGTTGAGTGTCAGGCTAGTTCTTGAACACTATGAGATAATAAAATAGAAAAATAGTAGGAAACAATGGTGCTTATGTAAAATATGTTCTATTCATCAGTTTTGCTCATGAGCTGCAGTACACCCTCTAGGGCACTTTTGCCAGCAGGGCAGATCTGTGAGAGTCTTGCCCTTGTCAGGAGTCAGGGCCCCTGTAGGTGTGGAGCACTGGCAGTCCTGAGGATGTGCTGGTTTCTAAGTATTTTAGCTGCAGAATGGGTGTGTCGGCCTTGCTGAAAGCCTTTGGCTTTTTGTCCCCTGCCTACTTTGCTCAGATAATCCTGCAGCAGCTGTCGGAGTTTCCCTTTGATTCCTCTGGCTTCAGCAAAGCTGCAGGGACACAAGAAACCTGGCCCTGACCCCTGCTGAGCTGGTAGAGATAAGAGCAACATTATTCTCGTTGAACCTGTGTACCACTGCCCTATTTCAGCTAAGTGAACAGTCAAAATCAAATCCCTGATTTGATTTCCAAGGATGAGTGACAGGCAGTTCTGCCTCCATTGGTGATCCCTCAGTGATGGCAGCTGCATGTGCCTTCTCCCTGGTGTCCCCCTGGGTGGGGTGTGGAGTAGTGATGTGCTGTCAGCAGTTCGCTGTGATTGCATCCCTGCTTGTGAGAGCTAGAAGGAAAAAGTGGGTGTTTGTAGATGAGGTTATACTCAAATTTGATTGAGACCTGCTGTCTGTTGTTGTGATCCAACGCAAAAATTGTTGTCAGAAGGTGCCTGGGAGGGAGCTAGGGGGCTAGGCAGTAATGAGATCAAAAATACAGAGCTGCCAAGTTAGTCCATTGTTACTTGGAATTGTTTGCGAGGCTCAGTGTAACACACATCCCTTATTTTAGATGATGGCTCACTGTCCCTGAAAACATATCTCTTAAAAGCTTTCCTCTTATTATTTTTAGCTTCAGCATGCATTTGTGAACTAGCTGTGCTCAGAAAGGGTGCTCCACAGTTGATTTAGTTCTTTTCCTACAAAGCATCCCCACTGAGTTGATTTGGAAATGGCTTAACGTATAATCTGCATGGTAAGGAGGCTGGCAGTGAAAAGGGTGGGTGATTAAATCATTCCATAAATAATGATAGACAGTTTGAACATATACTGCTCAGATTGACTGCCTCCACTTTATGTATGTCATTATCTGTTAAAATAATTTGTTTCCTGCAGGTAAAAAGTTAATCTTCTAATTTTAAATTGATCTGGGTTAACTTCTATTTGTGTAGTCTATTTCTCTTTTCTTTTTGACATGATGTTCTACTCTGCCAGGCAGATCCAATAAATAGTTCTAGCATTTGAACCTGGCACATGAGACCTGTTCAAATGTATAGGTATTGCAAATTTGACATTTTTAGAACTTCCATGTCACTCTGTTTAATAGTAACATTTTTAATGTCTGGAAATGTACAAGGGTGATACAAAGATTATGCCCTATTATTTCAACCTACAAACACTCTTCTTTGAAGAGCTGGACTTTGGCAATAACCCTTGCACCTTCAGTGCCTTTATGCAATATTAATCCCAGGATAACTGCTGAAGGGTACAGGTACAAGATTGAAATGTATTTCTGCAAATACTTGCAATGTCATGAGATTAAACGTGTATTTCTCCCTTGGTTTTTGTTCTTATTAATATGTCTAGATTGTAGCTTTTTTACCAGGTGGCTGTAACAAACTAGCTTGGTTTTGACCCTTCTGTGAGGTGTCAGAAACTGCTGTCTGAAGATGTTTTCAGCTCTAAAGTTGCCTAGTCTTGAAGCATTTTTCTCCATCCTGCTGCTGGTGGTACTGGTCTGACAAGCTGCAGGTGAAAGCAATGGGCTGAGGTCCCCACTCGCAGTGTCTCCGGGTACCTTGGGGGCCCCACTTGCTTCTGCCTGCCTGAGAGCTAAAACCCAGGCATGAGCATGGGAACCTGCTTAGGGGTGCCTGAGCTGCTGGTGCATCCTGGAAGAATTCGTACTTAAGTGCTTTTTACACAGAGTGTTATGAATACCATCCTATCAGCATTTAAAAAAAACAGAGTGAAACAGAGCCCTTTGTGATTGTTCATTCCTTTGTGTGCCTCATGGCTTCCTAATTAATAAAAACACCTAATGTGTCTGTTCTATTCCTTTTTTTCGAAGCATGAAATACGCATTTATGTATTGGAAAGAGGAGTCTGTCTTTTGTCCCTTTCCTTTTTCATCTGAAAAAAGTGGTAGGAAAGAACGAAATACAAATGCAGTGTTTGAATTAATTTTCCCCTGATTTTGAAAAGGGATTTTCTCACATATTGACTATAGTTTGTGCTTTGAAAAGTGATGTTGTGTGTGTAACTCCTAGTGTGCCACACAGTCACTCTGGAATGTTGGGTGGGGACTAATGTCAAATCCTCCTTTAGCCATTCGTTACTGAGCCCAGTCAAGCTTTACTCTGCTATCCAGTGGATCTGTTTGGGTCTTCCAGATTTACAGTCTCTAATCCAGGGCAATTTTCAGGAGTTCCAGTTTGTAACATTCTTTCCACCGAAAGAATTACCCAAATATTAAACTTCTAAATTCCTGTATGTTCCTCCTGTTTGAGGAGATAATGTACAATGGGGAAGAAGGTATTTTTAGCTTCTCTGAAAAGCAGTTTCTCGACAGCTTTACTTTCTGTTTCCAGCCTGATATTTCATAGATTTTGGTGTTTGGTTGTTGTTTGGTTGTTTTTTTGTTGTTGGTGGTGTTTATTTTTGTTTGTTTGTTTATTGTTCTGATGTGGGTATTGGGTTTGTCTAGGTTTTTCAATTGTGTTGCATTTCCACCTTCCTCTTCTGGAAGATCTTTCTTCTTTACTGTGGAAAAAGTAACTGTTAATTCCCTGTTTTTTTTTTTATGACAGTTTTGAAAATGACCCTGAAACAAATGTCACAGAAGTGCTTTCTGTCAGGCAGCTTTACCTGAGTCTCTACATTGATGTAGCTGGGCACTGCTAGCTATAACGCAGGCAAACCTACTGGCAGATACTTTAAGGGCAATGCATTTTTTTTTTTCTCTTTTCCAGGTATTTTCTAGCTTTGATATTTACTCAGATATTTTTTTCTTTGTAGTGGTTTTAATTTTGGATTGCTGAGCAGTGTTACTGACAGTGCAATCCCTGAAGAGATCTGCTTAGTTATTGCAGTATTCTTGTTAATAGTTGGCTATATATTTGCCAGATCAGCCTTTTGCAGAATGCCTCCATTTATTTATTTGTTTTACCTATCAAGAGAACAGGCTAAGCTCACTGTCAGCTTTAAACCAGCACTGGTCCAATGCACAGATGGAGAATGCTTATTTTGTGCCTGTGCTACAGGGTGTTTCCACAGCAGAAATGTGTATAAGCAGAAGTCATGGATATATTTAGTTAGTTTGTGCTTTTCATCAAATTCTGCTTCTGTTTGAGCCCTTTCTTTCTAACTCTGTGGTGTTTCTCTCCTGAACAGGTATGTAGGAGAACCAGGAGGTGAACCTCTGTTTTCAGAGTGATGTACTTTTAATTGAGTGGTATTGTAAGCTATTAAATTGTGTATGACCCGTTTGGCCTTACAAATCCAGTCTAGAAGAGATAGTCAGCACATGTATTGTAACTAGACTCTATTGGAAAAGGTTACAGTCTGGAGAGGGATGTCCACTCTATACTTTAAATCTCTTTCCATTAAACGTTTCCTTTGTTGCCAAGGAAATAAAGGAATGATTATGTTATGGGGCTGACAGTTTTGCTAATGCTTCACATTTTCAGAATAAGGCTATTCAGTTGTTGAGCATGATGAGCATGATGTAAAATTCATTGCTAATGTTTTTGGTGGGACTAAAATATGTTTTTACACCTCCTTCACTACCAAAACACACCCTAAACCTCTTTTCTCAAGGTGACAGAGGAATGGACTCCCTATTTTATGGATTTTGGTAAGTATAGCACGTACTTAGGCATTAACCCTCTGGTGATGTAAAAATCTCCACAGACACTCTAAGCTGGGCTCCCTTTACTGAGTATTAAATGTGTTGGGGTTCTCTTTGCTGCGTTCCCTGCTGCTGCTCTTTACTGCTCCGTTGGTGTTGTAGGTGGTTGCTGGAAGGAGGTGCTGTTACCCATGTCCCATTCATAACTGTCCTGGTCCTACTTTGTGTCTTCATAGTGAGAAGTGTTATTTTCATTCCTTTCTTTTTTTGTTCTGTCCATGTACTTAGGAAGTAAGATACAGAGACTATGGCTGCTCTCTGTTGCAATAACTTTTGCTTGTTTAAGGGCATTTGACTGAGGAGTTTTACTACATGCACAGGGTATCTGTGCTTATAGGAAAACTATATGAACTCAGATACTGTTCACTCTTTCTTCCTCTTCGAATTCAGAACGTCAGTGTAAGACTCAGGAGTGACCAATCTGCAGTGATGCTGCATCCTCATCCTATTCCCTCAGCTGTTTCTGAGAAAAAGACAGGACTATTACCGCGATGCCTGTTATTTCGGCTTATCCCGGTAATCAGTCGAGACGCAGAATTAATGAGAGCTGGAGTCCGAAAGTTCTTGTTCAGAGCAAGGGCGGAAAGGGGGGGAAACCCCTTTCGTTTAATTCTTATATACACTTTTAGAAATCACAGATCATTGGAGAAAGTTAACACTTCCGTCTCTAACTATATTGGTTAAAAGAAGTGTCCGTCAAAAGGATCTGTGTCCATGGGAAAGGAATGCAAAAAGATAATTTTTACAATAACATAGCTATGTTTACAGAAATCGTCCTTGAGACTGTCTAACAGAGAAAACTAGCTATTTTACAGTGAAAAATGGGCAACACAGGACGTGATATTCTTCCTTACATTTGATGTTGGCAAACTTGGTGTTGGCTTTTTCATTAAATAAAGAGGAAACACAACTGGAGGCAGCTTGTATTTTAGTATTTTGCTGCCATGAGTGTTCTTGGTGCATGTTTGGGTAGGTGGTCCTCAGTGGTGTCTGGTACAGACAGCTCTTGCTGTGTAACCCCTTTCTGATTTAAAAATGTAAGCCTGACGGCATACTAGTGCTATGAGCAAGATTTATTTTGCCTAACTTCATCTTCTTAAAATATTTAGGTCTAGTTGAAGGTAGTTATGGGGATAAAAATACTGCTTGGAGGGAATGAAGATGTGCAGCTCGTGCAGGCTCAGTGAATTTCATTACCAGAGAGACTTGTCCCCTTCTCTGTCTCCATTCATAATGGTTTAGTATTTCAAGTGAAATGTCTAAAATGTTTACTTCTCCTACATACATGGTAGGATTCTCTCTTTAACTTGTGTATGGTCATTTATTAATAACCTTTAGAAATAATAATCTTGTGGTAAGGAGTGGATTCTTGGTTTAAATGACAAAGATATTGAAGATGACCAAATAGAATGGCTAAAATATTCAAATGTCATGTTAACCTTTGTTTTTTTAAAAAAATCTTCCTTTGCCTGTAATACTTAATGAGAAAACTATCTTGTAAAATGATAAGGTAGAGAGACTAGCATTATTTTTGATCTACTGTGCACAAAAATACCTCTCATTTTTAAGCAAGATTACTAGAAAAATATTACAAAATCAGTGGCACATCTTTTATCCTCCTTCCCTTCCCCCGTCCTTCATGTTTAAAAAAACCCAACAAAAACCTGAAGAAAATACCCTGGGTGCTATTATCTCTGAACTAGAATTTTAGCTGCTATAAGTTAATACATAGCTAATAAACAGAATTAGGCTGACTCACAACAAAAAAAGAGACGTTCCTTATTTTGGCTTTTAGATGCAGGTAGAAGGCAGATTGATTTTTAAAACCAGTTACAATTACAACAAATTAAAGAAATCAAAATATTCTGTAGAAACAAAGTGAATTCATGGAGTTGTCTTTTCCTAGGCATGCAGGAAGAGAGATATGATGCAAGTGAAGTGGTTAAATTAGGTCGTGGCATGAGTTTTAATGGGGATTGCTAGGAAATCATTTGCGCAGTGGAGGAGAGCTTCCTTCCTTAATTGTTTCCACCTGGTCGCAGGCTATTGTCAGACCAGGGACCCCTCTGCCCCTTGGAGCAGCACTCTGAATGAGAAATATACAGTTTTCTGTAGGTAGTGTTTGGATAATAACTAATTCTGTCTGGCTTCGTTTCCAAAGCTGTTTGGAAATGTGATAGAACAGCATTCTCCTTTAGGAATGCATGCTTTCCCATTGTAGTCTCACTTGGGAGACTGTTTTTCTGTGTTTTTATTTTTGTGTTGCTGCTTCTGCTACTGCAAGAACTGTATGTTTTCAAAGTTCAGTATAAAAATGTGAAGTGTTACATTGCCTGTTAAAGCACTGTGACTTCTTTGTTCTGGAAAAATGCACCCAAAAGTTGTTTAGGAATTCACTGCCTTAATAGAAGATTAAATGAAGGGGAGAGTCCTTTATTATATTCTAGATTTAGCTACTAGGAAGGAGAAAAAGCCTTGCCTAACACTAAAAAAAAATGAAAGGAGCAGGCATGCATGTGAAGTGATATCACCATCCTATCTTGAAAAAAATCATAATGACTTCTAATGCAAGCCCTCACTCTTTGGAAATCGACTTGTCACACCTAATGCTGTTCAGAAATTCAGTCCAGTTTTAGTAGCTGAAGGCTGGAATGTGAAAGTCCCTCCTTTTGTAATCTATGCCTCTTTAAAAGTGTCCTTGATTTCTTCCTTCAGAGTCTGAAGGACTTAGAAGTGAAATGGGATAAGCTTTCATCAGAAATCAACTGAAATGTAGTGTTTCAAGGTAAGTATATAGGATTACTGCAGGCTGCCTGTGTACACCTGTTGTAGTTTGTCTCATTTAATTTCTCTCAAATGATGGTACTGTATGCTAATTAATAGTTTGCTATATTTGTTGATGGACTTGGGAATCAAAAATACAAAATTAAATTACAGTGATTAAAAATGTGTCAGCAGTGAGCCTTAGGACTCTCTGGATACACCAGTAAGTGCAGTCCTGTTGGTTGCTGAGAGCCCATGGCTGGAGTTGCACAGGTAGCTTTGTCACAACTGAACATGCACATCCCTCACAAGCCTGCCATCCCTAACATGGAGCAGGAGGCAGACAAATGCCCACCCACTGCCGGGGAAGCTTCATCTGCCAGAGCTACCCCGGCTTCCAGGAGCTGCTTGGTACTAGCTGCGGAATATTAAGCAGGATTGACTCTGCCTCAGTATGTTGGAATGAGATTTCATATTTCATTAAAGCCTAATTTGTTTTTCAAGGGGAAATACCAGAGGCTTCAGCAGTTATCGTATTTTAAAGATTGGGAGAAAGATGCTTGGATGAAATTTAGCAAACAAGGCTGTCAGTGCTCATTTAGTAAATCCTTTGTGAACGATTCTGCACTGAATTTACATGATTGTAGCAGACCCAGAAAACCTTTTGCTGCAAGTATTCAGTGATACCCACCATATAATCAGCTGGAGGTAATGGGTATTGCCGCGGGTAAAAAGCGTGAGTAACTGGAAGCCTTCGGCAGTCATTGCCTGACCTGAGAGAAGCAATTCAAGCCTCGCCCAGTCCCCTTGGTGGGAGTCGCAGCTGCCTTGATTCTTCCATGCTGGTGTTTGCAAAATTCACGCACGTGGTTTAATTGAGGCAGTAGAAGTGAAGAGATGAGGAAGGGTTCTTTTCTGCTTGAGTCCAGCTGATTTTATTACTGGAGTTGCAGACAGGGAGCGGATAAAAGACGACCCGAGGCTGGCTGGAGCCAGTTGTTATACCAGGGAAGTGAGGGGAAGGGAGTCAGGACAGAGCCAATGGCTGTGGAGGATTGGAACGACTGACAGGGGTATTGGCCAGCCACGTGGCTGTCCGCACACAGCAGAGTAACCAATGGGCTGCCCCTTCTGGCACGCCCTGCCCCCTTGCTGCGCACAGGGCGGCCCCGTGCCTGGGCTGCCCGCACATGCCTGGACGAGGAAGGTAAGCAGGGAAGAAGGTGATGAGAATGCCACACGCCCGCAATCCCGGAAGTGGGGAAGGGGGGGGGGGGGAAGCGGCAGCTGCGCCGTCCGCTGTCTCTGGGGCCCCCCTGGCCTGCCGGCCCGGTGGGTGGGTGGGGGGAAAAGTAGGATCGACTGCTGGCCTTGCCCAGATGCAACACAGCAGGGTATGCTTCTTACAAAGCTTTTTTCACCATGTCTGGTCTTTTCAGTCCGTTCGTCAGCCTCCCTGGGTGCATTCTGAGACAACCTGGCAGTGACCCAGAGAAGATAGATATGCGAAGGATCAGTGGGTTGGATGGAGGACGGATGTTGGCCTTTTGACAGAAGGATACGTTTCTGGTTTTTTCAGATTTGACCCTGCATTTCTTGAAATCTGCAAAGTTTAAGGACAAAAATCTTGTGAGTTGCTCAAATTCCTCATATTGGAGCCTGGATTGAAAGTGCTTCATACATCTAGGGTTCACAGTCTAATCTAGGAGTTGAATTGAGGGCATGTAACTTGCATGCTAAATTTTGAAGTGCTTGCCAGATGAAAAAAAAAAAGGGGGGAGAAATTGGAAAGTAAGTAGTGCCAAGTAAGCTCTACAGTTGTCTCGCTTTGCTCTTTATTTCAAGTAGTGGAGTAGGAAGCTGAGTCTTGAGTTATAATGAAAAAGGAATTTGTGCTTTACAGTTAGTATTGTTGTGAAAGTTAAGTATTTGTAAATGACAGAGTTCAAGCCTGACAGAAAAAAGTACAAAAAAATCTGAAATAGTAGCACAGACACTTTTGATGATGATGGGCTAGACTGGAAAGTATGTGTGGAGCTCTGTGGGACAATGCAATTTTTGTTCCCAGCCTATGGAAGTGGTTAGCTGCTACTTAATGACCTTAACAGTTTGTTTTTAATTGACAAGGTTCCCATCTTGAGAGTTTTCAGTTGTATGTTCATATCTCCTCAGTCTTGATTTTCTCTAAACTGTATAGGAAGCCTGGCATATTTCTTCCACGACGGCAGCAGAAATCAAATTGCACCAGAACAATCAGACATTGTGAAGTGAGTTGTTAGGAAGTCTGTTTGTCTGAGATACAGCTGTTTCTTGAGCATATGTTATCACAACAGCAACAAGTCTCAGTAATGCTGCGTGGCAAAGAAAAAGAAACAATTATCACTGTATTACTATTCAAAAGAGGAATAAAATCCAGTTGAACACCCATCTTCAGAGGAGCTGAAATTCAGCTTGGCTTGCACTTACTGCCTTTTGGGTGTGCTGGGTTTTTATCTATTCTACAGCATAGATAGATGGCCTGAGGAAAAAAACATTAAAAAATGCACAGAACCACTTTGAAGGATGATGTTACTCCTTGGACTGGGTAGTCTGTTCTGTGCAGATGCAGTTCAAGTATGCTGTTGCACATGTGTGTGCTCATGCATGTAGAAAATTTACTTCAGAAATTTAATGCAGTTTTTAGTCTATGGTTGCTGTCGTAATCGCTTGGTATGATATTTGGTATCAAAGCTGGGTGGGAGTACCTTTGTCAGTGTGCTTGTAATGTTAAATAACACACTCCTAGTGACTTTTTTTTTTAAGAAATCAGAGGTATTTTATAAATTTTGAAAGATAGCATCATTGCTATTTAAAAGATGTGCTGACTAAGTTAAAAGAAGGAAACATGATCGATACTTTGAATACATACATCTGAGCACTATCTAAACCGTTTCATTTTAAGAGGTGATAACACTTTACCTACAGTATATTGGTTTCCTGAATTTCAATAGCCTTTGGTCTGATCCCACCATGAACAAATGAATCCTGCTGGCAGCATAGGGATCTTCTCAAGCACATTGTCATACTCTGTGCATGCGTTTCTGTATTGTGATACTGTTGCCTCCAGTAAGGTTTTTAAAACTATGCCTCCATATCTAATATTCTTGGTTAGTAATTTAACCAGTCTCCTCTATAAATGTGATCTTTTTGTTTCCATGTCATTGCTATGCAATTCCATGGCCTACTTAATTTTATGGTTAATGGACAATCTCTCTTCAAAGGATTTTGGAATCCCTCTACCAGCTAGATAACATCTATTTTGCCATTGTGCTCATATAATTGTGTATGATAATGTAAAACTGAGACTCCTAAAGCAATTTGATTATTCGTTCAGATAAGAAGTTTTACTAATGCTGGCTCCAGGGGCCTGCTCAAGGCCACTCAGCGTTATTCTGGGAGTGACCCTGGTTTCCTGGGGGCTGCAGCTTGTAGTTTCCCCAAACACAGGGTGTCCTCTGGCAGCTCTGTTAGTGCAGGCTCCTCTGGGCGAGAGGGAGCCCCGGGCCGATGGTGCGGGTGCAGGCGAGAATAAAGGCCAGAGAGAAGGGCCTTGGTGTGATTTCCAGCTCTTTTATTTACCAGGGAGAAGCAGCAGGAAAGGCAGGAGAGGTTCTGGGGTCCAGGAGAGGTGGCGTGAGGATCGGGAAGAGCTGAAGGCTTCAGGGACCAGAGACGAATGAAGGGGAAAACCAGGGGTATATATAGGGACACAGGCAGGGGTAAGGACCCAATTGGGGTACAAGGATTTACATGTAACCATCGAGAACTGAAGAGCAATGAAGTTTCGAGAACCTAACCGTATACAGAACATGAGGTAATATAGTAACTAACCAATGAACTGAAACATGTAAACAAAGTTGCAAGGGATGCTGGGGGTGAACCAGAAAGCTCACCCTAACAACCAGTGTGGCTCCGACAGTAGCAGGGTCAGGCTGATTCCACCAGTTGTAAGCCTCTGTGGCTGTGGCTTTTGCCGTAGACGCTGCCACATCTTACCATAAGTCCTTGTTGACAGTGAAATGGAAACAGAGTGGCTTTAGTGGCTTAAGTGAATGTACACTCACTCCAGCATTCTTGGAGTGTGCTATGAAATGGTTTCCTATAAGAGAATTCTAATAGACGTGTATATATAAGAGAATTGCTTATAGGGTACCATATGGCCATATGTTCTTTTGTTCTTTTTTATGGAAACAGTTTCTTGTAAAGATGGTGGCCTCATATCTCTTATGAGGCAGAAACATCCTTTTTCTCTCCTGCAGAGCAAAGATATAATGAGGGAATGGGTTTTGTGGCGGGGACTCTGCTTTTTCTCTTTGAGAAGACGGGGCAAGGATGTGAAGTGCAGAAGAAATGGAGATGGACAAAGTCCTTTAGGTGCTTGTTTTTCTGTAGTGAAGGAAAAGCATATAGCGTGAAGAGTGCCCTTGAACTTAATGGTGCTCGTGTTGTTGCAGAATAAGACAAAAAATGACCTTTTTGATGTAAGCATCTTTCTCTTGAACCTTGAAGTTTCACAGCTGGTGGGAAGGGAAGGAAGCTGCATGTGGCTGTTTCAATAAGCAGAGAATGTAATTATGACTTGTATTCTTGATTTATTGTTGAGCACTGATAGTGAGTGACAGCATGAAGAATGCTCTTAGAAATGTAGTCTGTCTCAAACTTCATGGCTGAACTTCAGCTTGTCTTTAGCATCTGTGTTATGTGTGTTGGGTGAATGCCCAGGTTGTCAGAAGTGTTGGTGACTCTGCTCTCTGCATCTTCATCAGAGTATCAGGCAACTGAACAAGAGATTAGGAGGGCCGCCTGACTTTCTGGCTTCTCCTCCTACCTTGCCTTTGCTTTTTTTTTTTTTTTTTTTAACTGAAGGTATCCTTAATTACAGCTGCAGTCTGTGCTCTGCTGTCAGAAGAGGTGCTTGGCTAGCAGGGAAAGTATCAGCCTGTTTCCTACTTGCTGCCTCCTGGAGGTGAGGTGGGACAGAAGTGAATCAATTAAGAGATGAAAAAGCACATTTTAAAATAAACTGAGTACATGAAACTCCCAAAAGGATGCACCTATTTGCAGGACATGATGAAGGTTTCAACATTTGCATAATTACATTAACATTTGTAAATCAAATGCATTTATTGCTTCACAGTGAGAGAGGCTGGCTTTAAATATTCTATGAAATTTTGTTTAATATTTGATAGTGAAAGAATTTTTTTAGAGCGTGTAATTGAGTTGGATTCATGGATAAACCAGTTAAAAGTGATTTCCGTCTGTGTTTCTTGTTCCACATAAATCCCCAATTTTCTGTGCTCTCTTGAGTACTCTTAGCACTTTAGCAGTAAAAGCTTTATTTTACCTGGCATTAGAAATGGTTTATCAGTGAAAGCAGTTTCTGCTATTAAAGCACCATTTTTTCATCAGTAAGAATATTGCTTAATTGAAAATCCTGTCTGGACATACTAATTAATGCTTCCAGGTGACCTCCAGGTATGCTTCTAATCTTCTTTTCAGTATGGAGGAGTGCTTAAAGACCAAAGACAAAAGGGAACATTTTTAGAAGGGACTGTGTTCTCACTTAGTTATCCGAAGATAATTTCTTTTGTATCATTTGGGACTTAGTGTCCTTGGTGCATTATAGTAGCATTTTTCTTCCAATTTTGTTTTGTTTTGGAAGACTGTTAAATGATGTATTCATGATTTGTGAAATGTTAGGCATCTGTTGCATATTATGCTTTTATAGACTTCTGTTATTTTGACAGTATTGTCACCACCAGTAATGTAAGACTGATTTGAAATTGAATCTGTACTGTGCCAGTGAGTAGTGCATCCAAATTGCACATGAACTAATCCATTTGTGTTCTGAACTTAGGGAAAATACAACCTTTTCCAAAAGAAGGTCTAATCTCCTAGATGTTAATTACCTTTAAAATATCTTACAGAGCTGTATGAACACAACTTAATAATTATGCAGATTTATTTAGAAGCAAATGTGTTGACTTCCTTGATGGAAGCCTTTCGTAGTACTTGAACAGAGATTTATATCACACACTTCATCAAGCTAGGCTTCCGTGGATTGTTCTGAGCTGCAGACACAGGAATCGGCTTTGTAAATGGATAGTTTCACATTTGCTTCAAAGGTAGCTTGCAAATGAAGTGGTAAGTTTTAGTTAAGACATCAAAGATTTATGTGCTTAAAGGAATCTTGAAATTGCTGAACTCTGATGTTTGAGGCTAAGTCCTTGCAACATTTTGCACTGACAAGCAAGCCAAATCCTTGCCAGTATATCACATTGCCATTGTTTGATGTGGAAGGATTGGAAAGTGCCTTGCTAGGAATTGTTTGGTGTGGTGTAGTGTCTCAGTCCTCTGCTGGAAATTATGCTTGCTAAGTACAATAATGTTCTTGGTGAGGACAAATAATATGTGATAAGGAAATGACTAAAGAAAACTGTATAGCATACCATATACTGTAGGGGGAGGCAAATTATTGGCAAGGAATTTTGGAATGTTTCCATTTAAGGCTATAAAGGTCCGAATATTTATTTTTCTTTTCTTCCAAGAGGGAAAAGAAACATTCATTTTTTAAAAAATGTTAAATATTTTGTCCTATTTTGTAAAGTAATGTTGTTGCTGTTGACTCTCAACTGCTGAATGTAAGATCTTGCCTGTCACAGATATGGTACTTAAGATACTATGTACTCCACATGTTAGTCATAGTTTGAAGTTCCTATCAAGGAAGCCAGCAAGTGAGGAGATAAGGTTGTACTTAAAATGTACAAAAACGATCTTAGACTCATTTCTCTGACTGCTCTGGTACACACTGCATTAAAGTACATAATGAATAACTACATCATGGTTCATATGGGGTTTAACATTCTTAAGTTAGGCTTTTATCAAAGGCATTAAAAGAATGAATAGCTATTGTATGTATAAATCATATGGATAAGCAGAATGTAAAGTAGAAGTGAAGTATGCTGTATTCCTTTGTGGCTAATCTGCAAAGGATAACAGCATACTTTTCCTGGATGGTTATATAGCTACCCCTTCAGTTTGCATAGATTCCTTGAATCCTCAAGCTTCAAATCATATTTGTTTATTTATAACATTTTATTTTTTGTCTGAATTTGAAGCTATTATCTGAAGATAATGTTGAGTTTTCTCTGTTAATGATCAGTGCCTACAAGTAGTTAGGAAGAGTGTAGTACAGTGCTGTGTTTTTTGTTTTCTCCTCTTCCCTGCTCTCCCCCTCCTTTCAAAAAATTTTTTTACCTTTAATTTTGTACTGGGTAAGAAAAGATCTTACCAACTTGTTTAGTGTTTGCTTGAAACAAAGGACACTTCTCTGGTAGGGTTTGGGAATAAAAGAAAGTACATTATCAGTATTGATGGATAGTTAACTGGTTTTTCAAGACACACTGAAAACAGTGAAGTAGCTATCTATTAGTCATATATTTTAATCTCCTTGGCTTCCAGTCAGGGAGATGTGACCTTTAGTTGTGACTGGTGACCTTTCACCTGTGCATCATGTTTTGGTCATTAAGTTTAATCCAGATCTAGATCCTGGTCTTTATTTCTGTGTTACTGTACTACTGTTCTGAGTCACTCCTTAAATCTCTTGAAAGAATGAAGTTACTGCAAGAACAAAAATGTGTTATTTGTTAATAGGGTTCCTTACCATTGCTAGGTGGCTCCTACAACTATGTATGAGTGCAAAAATGTAGCTTGTATTTGTGAAGTCTGCAAGAGAATCTGCAAATGGGCTCTCGGAAGGAGGTTCTGCTGGCTATGCTATTGAACATGTCTTCAGGAGAGGTACCCAAAACTCAGGCTGCTTGGAAGGGGATGGGCTGTTTGATTTTGAGGGTCTTTTCACTTTGGAATTTACTTAGTTTCTTTTTCCCTGACTGGTGAAATAGTCCAAACTAGGATTAGCACTGAAGCAGGCTGTGAAGTCATTCTGTTTTCCCAGACTTTAGCCAGAGAAGGTTATGTTGACTTTACTCTCCTCAAACTCTGTTCTCATCCATAGTCAGTGTATTCTCTGGGTTCCTGGCAAGGAGCACACCTTATGGAAGTGAATTTCTTTAGCTGCTAACCATTGCACAAAACCCTGAGCCTCTGGCTATGTATGAATATATATCCCCATACGTTATCCTACCTGGGGCAATGTCTGAAAATTACTAAGGAAAAAAATAAAATCTTTCTACTCACTGAATCTGGTTGTGATGATAATAGAAAGAGAATTCTATTGAAGCAAAAAGAATGGAGACCTTTAAACCTTCAAATGATATTAAAAATTAATCAAGAGGAGTGATATTCTTCCTGTGTTCTCCTTCTGCCTCAGAATTTAAGATCTAAGCATTAGCATGATATGAGGCTGTGGGTTGTGTAAAGACACAGCTGTTTCCTTTTGTACTTTTATTTTATTCTGTTTCAGTTAAACAAATAAAATGAGGACTGATCAAGTCTCTAATGCTTCCCCTGAATTATTGCAAACTTAGTTAAGAGGTATCTGTGACTGCACTGATATTTTGATAATATGAAGGTGCTTACAGTCTGATTAACACATGGTGCATTTTTTTTCTCCCCTGCTGGGAATAAAAGTCTGGGGCTAATAAAATGTTTCCTGACCTTGAATAGGAGGGTATAGTATTTTCTTTCTTGATAGACTTATAACTCTGAGTGCTGATATTTGCTGATTTTGTTTGAGAGGTATAGTAAACAATTAAATTAATGAGAAAATATGCATTGTAAGTTTTACCCACCTCCTCTTTTTTTTTTTGTCATGAGAATGTCTTATTCCATGAAGGAGTAGGTTGATAAAAAGTAGCTATGTATATAGCTACCATGTAGCTAATAAAATAAAGTGCTTTTTTGGTTTAAAGGGCCTTATGTTCAAAGTTTATACCTAAAGCACTGAATTAAAATACTTAGGATAATTGTAATTGCTTTTTGTGAATACAGCATCTGGGAATTCTACTTTGCATCTTCGTAACACAGATAGTAAAAAAAAAAAAAAAAAAAAGAAGGAAATAGAATGTCTGGCTTTAAAAGTTTGCTAAAAATGTATCAAAAAATTTATGAAGACTTTATTTTTTCCCCCCATTATGATTTCCCAAACACTTTTTAATTTAGTGGTTCTTCCAGTTTTTTTTTTGGCTGTTTGGAGTTAAAGGGATTTCCTTTGGAGCTTGCAATGACACATAATAAAAGTATGCCTACAACTACGGTTGAATTAGGAAGTGTTGATTCACTTACAGAGTCAGAAGAAATGCCCAGCTGAAAGCTTTTGAGCTAGTAGAATTTTAGCTTTTCATAACAATCAAACAGAAAAAAAAAAAAAGTGATGTCACGTTCTTCTTTCCTGGTTATGCAGCTCAGATTCCTTAAGAGCAAAGGTTACCCTAGTATAGCTAAGGTCCGCTCCTAAAGCAGCAGCTTTCTCAGCTGCAGGTGGTAACAGATGGAGATGGATGGATGGAGATGCAGATGCAACTCAAGCTGGGAAGCTGTTTGCCAGTCACTCTGTTATTCCCCCCACACACTGGTATCCACCTCTTTCAGGCACTGGCTCCAGATTTTGTCAGGAGTCCCATTTGGCTTCTATTCAAATCTGATCAAATAAAGATGAGAGAGAAATTTACATCTTTGTTATACCAGACATTCTCTTATGGGTATTTGCTTTTGGTGGTTGGCACACCATATTTGTCAGGAAACGGTCTTTAAAATGATATTTGCACTCAGCACTTGACATCTTTAGCACAGTACAACCTGAGACTTCTCTAGCAGCCTTCAAACTTCTTCAGGGAAGGTGGGAGCATCTTCAATGTCTTGAGAAACAGGTGGTCCTTCCCAGCCCTAAAAAAGGGATTAATGTCACTATTTAAAACCAGTGCAAATAATAGCTAGCATAGCCTTATGGCAGTCCTAGAAGTGGGAGGTTGGTGATCACCAAAGGCTGAATCTGAAAGGTGTCTGGTTTTGTTCTGATGTGTGGGAGATGGCTGCTTGTGGGCACCGCCGGTGATGTTGATTTTTCTGTGGGTTAAGGAAAGCAAGATGAGAGGAGGAGCTCTGGAAGGAGCCCTTTGTTCCCAGAGTCTTTTGGCGTTTAAGTTTATGGAGAGCGCATCTATACCAGAGATGATAGCTGAGCAGGAACTGTGACATTTCTGTTGCTACATTGTTTTTATAGTTGGAGCAGGAAGAGAGGAGGGATGCTTGTAAAAGGTGCTTTCCTTCTGGGGAGCATGTTTTTCCTGTCTGAACCTGTGACTACAGCAGGATGGAAATAGAGGCCATAGAACATGCAGGAGACAAGTTTCTCCAGTAGAAAGTTGCTATTATGCAACTGTCAGCTTGGCAATCTCCTAAAATGCTGTGCTTCCACCCTGGTTGCTCCTTGTTCGTGGTGATGAACAGTTGAGCTGTCAGCTTCTGTCTGTATAAGTAACTGTAACTAGCTTGTTGCCTCCTGAGGTGGGTGGGAGATAGACATGCAGACATGGCTACAGCAGTCCTCTGGTATTTATTTAAACAGTTGAGTTTTTGACAAGGGAGGGCAACATTTATGAAGAAGTTCAGAAGGATTTTGCTAAATGTCATCTACAGCCTGTGCCTGGAAGGTGGAGGGAGGGATTTTAGGATTTGCTATGGGTGATGTTATCCTGCACATCTGCCTGGTTTTGCTATGGTGAGGGTCAAAGGCTGTTTCTGGATACATTTTGGGGGCTTTCAAGTGGTGGCCTTGCTTAAGTCAGTAAGCATTGCCCATGTAAAGGTTATGAGGGTCAATCATGTGACACAAGACTACAAAAATGAAATATACATTATTTTATATAATCACACTGTGCCTGGTACACTGGTGCTCTACTTATCTAAGTCTTTGATAATGGCTGGGCAGCCTATTCAAATAAAACATGGTCTGACACTGTTCACTGTTTTAGCTTGCTATTATCATAACAACAAAAAAAAGGTTAATTCATGTACTTAAAGATGTGTCTTTGAAAACACATTTCTAATCATTGTTCAGTCATAATTTATGCCTTTGAACTTCTAATGTGGTATTTATTAGTAATACTTTAATGGTTTTTCATTTTTTCAAAACAGACGTTTGGTTTTTGCTTTTCAAATGTACAGTGGTTTTTGAAAATCATCACCCTGCTTTCTTGACTGAGATTACTTCATGCCCACCTATCACCTTTCTGCTGTGTCTGAAATTGTTGGTGTTGGGATGGAAGTCACTCTCTGCAAATGTACTATTTGTTGTAAAGTCCTCTGAAGTGATAAAGTAGTTTAAAACATTTTGTTGAGAACAGGATTGTTTCCCTCATAAATATAGAAAGTAGAAGAAGCATTCTATTTTCTTTTTAGTGTTCACAGAACAGCATCAAAGAATTTGATATGTGTTTAAAAAGCAAACATGCAGAAGAACAAAAAACAGGAAACAAGGCTTTGATTTTTTTTTTCCCCCCTGGACTCTAACATTAACAGGCAGAAATAGGGCTCTCAGCATTATCTTGTAGGGATTTACACCTGATAGGAAAACAGTGCATTTGAAAGGACAGAATTACTTTGTTGTCTTTGGAACAGTTACTAAGCCAGGTAACAGCATGACTGTTTACAGGGAATAATGCCTCCAGGCTTTAGGCAAAGCAGTGTGAAGGATGTGAGAATAACTGGCACTGGAAGACACTGGAGAAAGCCGAAGCCTGTTGGATAGGCTTCAGCATCCCTAGGCATCTGATCCACCACGAAACTGAGCAAAAATAATGGTACTTTGTAACTCAGGTAACAAGAATTTAGGATCCAATGTTGCTGCTTATTTCTTTCCTGAAGTGGTCTGTTGACATTTATGTTGTTTCTTTTGTGTGCAGATGTGACTCTCTGGGTCTATGGGGAGGACTGGCAGTAAGATATGTATGTGTGCTGTTTATTGTGTCTCTGGCTCTGTCGCCTTACATGTTTCTTATTTAACCCATTGAACTTTTTAGATGGGAATTTTTGCTGTGAAAGATGTATTCAATTTCAGAAATTGAGCTTTATGATTGAGTTAGCCTTATTAATGTTTGTGCAGTTGTAATGTACTGTGACTTTAATAATAGGATTTGCAGCTCTGGGCTGAAGATTTTAGTCCTGCAGTACTACTTGGAAATAAAACTGCCTAAAATGATTAGAAAAATTATTTATATGCTCACTAAGCATCACGTTGGAGTCAAGATTACCATCCTGTAAGTGAGCATTGTGCTTTATCCAGTCTGGCCTTCTGCTGCATTGCATCTGGGCAGGGCCAGCGGTTGATCTTGCTTTTCCCCCTGCCCTCCCACTGGGGTGGAAGGCCCAGGGGGGCCCCGCAGACAGCAGACAGTGTGGCCACCTCTTCTCCCCCCACTTCTGGGATTGTGAGCACACAGTATTCACGTCACCTTCTTCCCTGCTTACCTCCCTGTCCAGGTGTGCGTGGGCAGCCCGGGCACGGGGCCGCCCTGTGCGCAGCAAGGGGGTGGCACTCGCCCGAGAGGGCAGCCCATTGGTTACTCTGCTGTGTGCGGACAGCCACGTGGCTGGCCAATACCCCTGTCAGTCATTCCAATCCTCCACAGCCATTGGCTCTGTCCCAACTCCATTGCCCTCACTTCCCTGGTATAACAACTGGCTCCAGCCAGCCTTGGGTCGTCTTTTATCCGCTCCCTGTCTGCAACTCCAGTAATAAAATCAGCTGGACTCAAGTGGAAAAGAACCCTTCCTCATCTCTTCACTTCTACTGCCTCAATTAAACCGCGTGCGTGAATTTTGCAAACACCAGCACGGAAGAATTAAGGCAGCTGCGACCCCCCGAGGGGACTGGGCGAGGCTTGAATTGCTTCTCTCAGGGCAGGCAATGACTGCCGAAGGCTTCCAGTTACTCACGCTTTTTTGCCCGCGGCAGCCTTCCAGCTCCCTTCCCACCTTTTTTATCTCTCGTCTGACTGCATGTTTAGTGTGTTTTGGCAATAGTTCCAAAAGGAAAGAGTCTCTCCTCTTCTGACCCCTGGAAAGCCTGGAAGTTATAGCATTTTGCTGGAAGGTAAGAGATCATATTTAGAAATGGAAAAAAAAAGAGAGTGGTCTGGGTTTGAGTCTGGCTGGGGTTTGTGAAGGGAGCACTGGCAACTGTGCAGTGCAGTGTCCTTCCTCACGTTTCTCAGCCTCCTCATGCTAGGCAGCCACTGGAAGGATGGTGGCTCTCTGAAAGGATTGCTTCTTCCATGAACCAAAGGAGTGTGCCATAATATTTTATTTAGCCCTCAATTTACTTATATCAAAAGTGTGAAGGATGAATACAGTTTATAATGACCTAGGCAAAATAATCTATTCTTCATTTCAATATGGCTCTGCCATTAAAGTTGATGTATGACAGGGCGTCTGTTCCCTCCATATAGTAAACTTGAGCATCTTTGAAGTCCTTTGCACAGAATGAAAACATGAAAGTGCTCAGGTAAATATTTTGTAACGAAATTACTAACACTGAACTTTTATTGCGAAAGCATTATTCTCTGTTCAGGGTTGTGCATGAGATGATTCCACTACCACCCTGTATTTCATATGATCTTGTGTGTTTGCATTTGTGGGCTCTCCTGTTTCTTCCATTCACATCTGAATTAGTGACATCTCATTGATTTATGTGTGCAGGGAATCCTGTACAGGTAACACAATAGCTTCAGTAGGAATGACACTTAAAATACATTCTTTCAGACAAGTGACACTTATATGAGAATAATATTAATAATTAAAGTCTTTCTGAAACACTGATTTGAAATTGGTTTGAACCCACACTCAATTAAGACAACTATGCTGAGAAACTGTTTAGTTACGAGACTTTGAACTAGCAGCTATACACACTCTACAAAAATAGCTATGCTATTATTTCCTTACAAGTAAACCAAAAATCTTCTAACGTATACAGATTAAGAGGCAGATGCTTCTGTAGCAGTCTAAGTGAAAGAACGGAGAGTATAAGGCTGGTTATGCTTTTGTGGTGTCATCAGTTCAGAGCCACATGATATTGGGAGTGTGTGGGAATGGCCACAAATTGTATTTTTGAGATGGAAAAGGTCATCTTTCTGCATTTGAGTGTGCAGGGATGCTGAATGCATTTAAACAATGGGTTGCTAGTTAACTGGTCTGATTGTGACCTTGAGCTTCACTGCTGTAAATTCAGTTTGTTTTGAGGTGTGGCAGGGTTGAATTAGCACTTGTGTTTGTGAGGGAAACTTCTGGCTCAGCATTTGCATTTTAATGCCAAAATCTAGCCCACAGGGGGAAAAGCTTCTGTTCACTAAATCCCCAGATGCTATTTTCTGGAAGAAGGTAATATGCAGATGCAAGAAAGTTGTTTTTGAGTATCTGCTGCAAAAGGTTGTATGTCAAAAAATGTTATGGATATCTAGTGCAAAAAGAAAAGAGGAGACAAGTATGCTGTTGCCTGCATGTTCTACTCAAAAATATTAAAATGAAGCACTTTCAAAACCAAGAAGGACTTTCAGTAAAATCATGATAAAAATATGTTCTCACATAAATTCACAATGTAAGGCATGAAATTAATGTTAGGACATCCTGTGATCTGAATTATTCTAGATACTTTTAACTTTCACTCAGTTATCCCTTTTGCAAGATGTTAGATTAGTGGATGAAAATATAACCTAGGGTTATGCAACACTTCTGCTTAACTACTTTGCTACTTTTTCAGTTTTTGTTTTTAATCAAGACTTGCAGTCTGTGTGTCTGTGGCTCCTGGAAAGCTGAAGACAGATATATTTGCTTCTTCAGCTAATGCTTAATTTCCTGCAGTTGTGATTATTCCCACTCACTTCACTTGTCATCTTTGTATAGTGTGAAAAAGAGGTGAGTTGATTTCTTGAACATTTTTCTGTTCAAATCTATAGACTCCAGGTTTTGGATGAGCTCTGCATCCACACAAAATGACACTGGTGTTTGTGGGAGGTGTCTTAAAAGAGCTTGAGGTGAGTTTAGGAGGTGGGTTGTGCTTATAACGGCTCTCCCTGCCATTCTTTCCTCCAGAGGAAAGTCAGATTTTGGCCCAGAGAAAAAGGACCAGCTTTTGCTGTTGGAGGAGTTGAAAAGCCAAATTCTTTCCTCCACTTCTCTTGAAGTGCTCCTCAGTGTTCAGTTCATCAACTTTCTCAGCGGAGAGGGAGAAGGTGATTTAGACTGCCTTGTAAGTACAGCAAGTTTCTATTTAGCTGATGTTTGAGTTGCAGTATCTATAGCACAAGTAATTAAATAACAATAATAATTGCAGCCAAACAATGCAGTTAGAGGGCAAGATTTCACAGTTTGACTCTCTACAAGAGAATTAGTACATCAGATAGCAAACCAATCATATGCATCATCAGGCTATTAAAAAGCCTGATGATATTTGCAGTTTGTTTATGGCCAAAACATAAATCCGTAAAATCTGGTTTCCACAGAAAAGTGTCAGACTGTCAAAGCAGCACTTGTGTGTAATGTGTGTAGTGTTGTTGCTTTTGCATCTCTTCTTTTTTTTTTTTAAATTGCAAATTGTTTCTAGATTTCTGTGATGATGCAAAATGCAATAAACCTATTGAATCCCGAGTAAACTGCATTTCTCTGGTTGCTGACTAATTGTCACTTTTAATTGTACAGGAATAAGGGCACATCAAAAGCTAGAAAACTAGAAAAAAAAAACCTAGAAAAGGGAAAACAAAACTACTGTTGAGGGTTGAGGACATCATATGTATGAAGTGAGCTTCCTGTACTGTTTTACTGTATAATAAAATGGTTTTTATTACAATATATGTTTAGTTCTTGACAATGTAGATTGTCAGAGATACCCAACTGATATTGCTTCTCATTTCTGTATTCTGAAACAAGTCTGCTAAAATCACTTACAATATTAAGCTAGAACTGCAGTGTGTCTTTTAGCAGGACTTTCAGCGAGAAGCACCTTCAGAGCAGAATCAGTGCTTGATACTTCATGTTTCATGAAAAAATTACTGAATGAGAGATTACAGACTTTATCTTTCAAAATGTGGAACATACCATTTGCAACTGTCATACAGTACAGAATCTTATCCTCCAAAATGTCCAAAATCATTTACATCTAAGGGATGGAAATGTTCTTTTTGTATAATGAACAGTACAAAAAAATGACTAGAAACATTTGTTGTGAGAAAGACATGGCAAATCCTTTTTGTCTGATTTACTGAATAAATATTGCTGCAGCACAACACTTAAATATCTCAATGCTAATATTCTAAGCATCATCAGTAAAATCTAAATTTTAGAATGAATAAAAACATGTTTGTTGTGAACTGGTGACATTCTAGAAAATCACTGATGCAGTGCATCATCAATATGTCTCTATCAAATCCCAGGTTAGTCCACTGGTACATACTCATGTGATTTCCAGAGAAGTAAACAGACTGCTTTATTATCTTGCCAGATACTTGTTTTCTGTAAAATTGGCAGGATTGCTATTCTGACACTTGCTGAAAAGCATCTGTAAAGAATATTTTCAGTTCTGCTTTTCATCTTATTTTTCTCCTGTGCCAGTACTGTGAATGAAGAGAAGAATATGAAGAATGAAGAATATGATTTTGACTCCTCATTGATGATGATAAACACATGATTTTCATACTGAATCTGTCATCCTGAGCTCAACCATTTGCAAAACACTGCTCTACAACACCTAAGTGCTATTCTCATGATCTCATGCAATACTATCCTGTTTCATTTAATTTCATCAGGATTGATTTTTGAGTAAGCAGATGGCTTAGTCTTCTCTAAGAGTCCATAAGGAAATGCCTTTCCGTAAATACTTTGTGTTTCATGACATCTAAGTTTGCTGTGATTTAAGGGTTTATAAGAGCATATTCAGCTTTTTTTGTGCTGTTCATCAGTAGGGTTTCATTGCTGATCCTCAGACTCATAAATGGAGACCACAATTCTATTGCCAGATGCCTTTCAGAGCAAAGCCTGTTTGGCCGACAGGATGCTGGTTCCATGTGGTACTGTTGCTTAGGCTGCTGATGCAGTCTTCAAAAGCTTAATCCTCTGTCTGTTTTGAGGATCTGGATATACCCAGTGCAGTTAATATGAACTGAAGAAAAATAGCACAAAAAAGACAACCTGGTTTAGCAACATTTTCTTTTTTTCCCACACAAGGGATTAATCTAAATAGAATGCTTCTAAAATGCTATTTTAATTGCCCGAAGAATTATTTTTTTAAAAAATCAAGAAAAACTAAATTTAAAGTGTATTTCATTCTTTTTGACGTCTAGCTATCATGACATATTGGATGGTGACTAAGTATATAATTATTTAGTATGAAAATTTACTTTGTATTATTTAATATTTGTTCTTTTTCCAATGTATATGTTCAGCATTAATTTTTCTTTTGTTGTAAAACAGTGAATGACACTTCTAATTGCATTTTTTTCCTAGGTTGTTTTTTTTTTTTCCAGCCTTTTATCAGGTTACTTTTGGTTAAGTATTGTTGCGGTATCTTGGATATTATTGTGTTGTGTTCTTGAGACAAGGCCAACCACATAGTGTTCTGTATTTGGAAAAGTGCAGCCAGAAGGTAAGGGGAAGCAGTGGCTCCCCTCTAGTTGGTGCCTGGGAGCTTACATCTGGGGAATTGCATCCAGTGTGGGGCTTCCCAGTGCAAGAGAAGAGTTTATGAAGAAGAGCAAGTCCAGCAGAGAAATGTTGGGATGGTTTGGCAGTAAGGTTGTAAGTACAGGAGGGGAAGCTGAGAAAACTGGTTTGGCTCAAGCTGAAGATGAGAGGACTGAGGGGGATCTTTCGAAAGAAGGGCATTTAGAGGAGATAGATCTTCTTGGATATGTTTGGTGGAAATGGCAGACAACAGTTGCATGTTGTTGCAGGAAGATTCTGATTAGGTAGTGTTGCCCATTTTTACTGTTAAAAAATAGCTAGCTCTTTCTGTTAGACAGTTTCAAGGACGAGATTTTGTAAACATAGCTATGTTGTTGTAAAAATTATCTTTTTACATTCCTTTCCCATGGACACAGATTCTTTTGACGGACACTTCTTTTAACCACTGGAGTTAAAGACGGAAGTGTTAACTTTCTCCAATGATCTGTGATTTCAAAAAGTGTATATAAGAATTAAACGAAGGTGGGTTCTCCCCCCTCCCGCCCTTTGCTCTGAACAAGCTCTGACTCTGTCTTCTCTGTTCTGCGTCTTTGGCTGATAAGCCGTAATAAGCGGGTAATAACAGGCAGCCCGGTAATAAGGTAGAAGGTAAAAAATTATCCACAATGTATGTGGCTAAGCACTAGAAGAGGTTTCTCAGGTTTCTTTGCTCTTGGAGCCCTTAAGCAGCCTAGACTGGTCAAGGTAATGGAGCAAACTGATTTTTCTTTGAAATAGGCCTGCCTGGTACAAAGACTTGGACAAGATGGCCTCCAAAGGTCTCTTCCAACCTAGAGTACTGGTTATTCAGTGAATATCCCTATGAATGATGGATTTTTTTAAAAAAAATTTTTTAGTTCTGTTGCCTTATATAAACTGAATAACTAAGAAAAATTATGTTTATGACAACCTGCCCTCTAACGTCTACTTACCAAGGGAGATATTTGTAGTTAAGGGACTAGACTTCATTGATTTTGCTTACTATTGTCCCAGTTTTGTTTGTGGAACTGAAAGAGATCACACTTTCATTTTACTGATGGACTGGAAAATAAGCTCTCCTGTTTATGAAACTCCCTGGGGTTTCATCAGTTTTGAATAAATTGGTAACTGAATGGAGCTATTTGCATGAATCAAGAAAAAAGAAAAAAATGTAGAGCCTTACTGTATTCATAAAATATGCTATAGCTGTCAAAGCTGGTTTCTGTCTTTAAGGAACTATGCATTCTTAGAAGGACAAACATATGAGTTTTTTTAATAAAAGTTCCCTGTAAAGTTTTCACTCTTGTATAGCATGCAGTCAATATTGTTCTTAAGACTGTTAATACATTTTATATGCATAAAAATTCATCTGTCTTGGTCTTCTCTCTTTGCCAGGCAGACCAGGTGCATTATGTGTGATGAATAGAAGTATAAAGAATATGTATGGGGAAAGGAGCTTAGAAAGAAATTGTTTTGAAAATTTCTAGCAGCTAGTGTAGTGTAGCCTTTAAACTTGGGCTGTTTGATTGGATTTTGTTATATTTTCCCTCTCTGTAACTCCTTGCTTTTGAATTGAATGTTTGCTGAGATGGAGGGAAAGTTTTAAGTTGGTGTAATAAGCAAACTTACCTGAGCAAAGTTTTGCCTCAACAACACAATAATTATGGTTTTTTGACTGTGAACTAAATAAAGGTGAAGAAACTGGAAAAAATCATTGGACAGCACTCTTCATCAGTACATCCCCTTCAAAAAACTGATAGGGCTGATCATCAGCTCATATTAACTGTCTGTGATTGGGATTGTTTTCATGTGTCGCAAATCTTACCTTTTCAAAGCAACTCCCTGGCAGGACTGTAGAATGTTAATGACTTTTTAGAGTGTGTGTGGAGTGGAGCAAGGGATAGGATTGGAGGAAAAAAATACGCATGAATTATTTTAGAATCTTTTCCATTACCCATTTTTTTTTGTTTGTTTTGTCTCTTAGTTGGTAATCCCATTGGTTTCTCTGACTTACTCGAACCAAGGTTATGTTCATTCATTTCCATCTTCCACCTTCTTCCTACTTCTCCTGGGTCTGAATCACTGTCTTTCTCTGACTATATGTGTAGCTCAAACTAAATGCTATGGCTCAAACATCCTTTCCACATTAAATGCAGTTTCCATGGGTGGTGAAATTAGGAGGCATATATGGTGGAGAAATAGTTCCTTAGAAATGAGTATTCACTGCTTTTTGTTTCTTCCTTATTCAGTTTGCACCATGTGTGTTTCAGGGACAGTCTGGGGTGTGGAGGTGCTGGTGAAAACAGCACTGCTTCCTGTGCTGGTTTCTTACATTGAATATGAGATGTGTCTTTAAAAGCATTGATGTGTACCTAGAAATATAATAATGATAGAATCATTCCTTTCTACCTTAACATGGATTAAGAACACAGGACAACATCATAAAACCTCATTTCATTTGTTTATAGTCAGGCTATTGCCATATATACACTCTTGAGCTACCCTGCTTGATTCAGAGGGAAAAAAACCCAAACAAAAACCCCAGCAAAACAAAACCACAAACAAACAAACAAAGCACCAAACCCTCTAGAAACTGCAAACAAAAAGCCTGACACCAGACTTCTGTGTAGTCATATTGTGAGTGTCCTGAGGGCTCACAGTCTGGTGAGAAGAGTGTATAGGAAGAAGGGTTTGACTGTATGTTGATGTGTGATCTCATGCCTCCCAGCCATGCATGTATATTGTGGACTGTTTCAGCAGCACATTTTGCCCTCTGGTCATGTTCAATGATTCGTTCAATGGTGTTGGTCGTAAATGCTCCTTACTATTAAAAGGTAAAGCTTAACTGTGGATGAAACATGTTAAGTAGAAAATAGACCAGTGATTTCACCGAGAACTGCTTTAGCAAAATGGTACACAGTGTTCTTTTGTCTAGACAAACTGTCCTTTCTATTTCTTCTTAATATAATTAGGAATGGAGTTCTGTTTTGTTTTATCTAGTTTTGAAATATATTCACGGTATTATGTTTTTTTCTTGTGCAGAAAAATAAACTGCATTTCCAGTGACAGATCAGACCACAAACTTAGAAACAATGCAATTAGATTATAAAGCATATAACTGATGTAATGTGTTAGTAATAGTATTTTTCTAGTAGATAGCTTCACAGCAAAATGGGAATCATCATAACCACAATTACATATTCCAGATGCTTTAATGTATGTCTTTTACAAGTGAAATCAAGCAGATGCTATTTTGTATCAAGAAGTGCATTAGACTGAAACAAGGTGTGTATTGTAGCAATGTCTCTGGTCACCCTGGCCTCGGTGCTGGGGGCAGCACGGGTGCCAGCACGGCACGGGGGCTGGCCCTGGAGCTGGCGGATGGCGAGGGAGGCCCCTGCTCCCCTCCGCCAAAGCAGCTGCCGACGCCACGCCCCAGGCGGCAGCCGGAAGCCGCGGGGCTGCTCCCTGCCCGAGAAGGCGGACTCCCATTGGTCGTTCTGCTGTGTGCGGACAGCCATGGGACTGGCCAATACCCCTGTCAGTCATTCCAATCCTCCGCAGCCATTGGCTCTGTTCTGACTCCCTTCCCTTTCCTGATATAACAGCCTGCAGCACTGGCTGTCCCTTGTCTTTGTCCACTCCCGCATGCAACTCCAGAAATAAAATCAGCTGGACTTAAGCGGCAAAGAACCTTTCCTGTCTCTTTACTTCTGCTGCTTCAATTAAATCTGTGTCCGTGAATTTTGTTAACACCAGCACGGAAGAAGAACGCAGCTGTGACCAAAGGGGATGGGGGGAGGCTAGAATCGCTTCCCTCAGGTCATGTGACTGTGGCTGAAGGCTTCCTGTAACCCATGCTTTTTACCCGCAGCAGTGTATTATTGGCCTTTGCGGGTGTCTCTGGGTTATGAATAATGCTGAATTCATTGGTCTTCCTCTTGGCTTAAGGGGTCAGCAGTCGTGCTAGGCACAGCTTTGATGCTGTGAGATTTTTTTCCAGCTCCACTGTGAACTCTTCCTGCAGTGGTGAGGGGGCTGGGGATGATGTAGCTGAAGGTCAACTGCAAAAGATGCAATCTGCTGGAAATGTTAGCTTATTTGAAGAGCATTTTTATCCCGTAACGACTAAAATGTTGGCACCAGACGCAGAGTAGTGGTTTTGAGATGGTTTGTATTGATCATCTTTGCTGGTGTCCTGTTTTAATGTCTAATAAGTACTGCTGAGCTTTATTGTCCTAAGCTCATGATAAGATGTAAGCATTGTCAGTAGCTTTCATTATCATTATTTTGAATTTGCATATTAACACACTTATCATATTTACCCGGTTCTTTGTGACTGTTTGCTGTATGTACAAGGGGAGAGGAAATAAAAAAACCTATGTTTTTCATTTTGGTCTTGAAATCTGGACTAGAATATGGATGCAGTAAGATATAATCATTAGAAAGGGCTATAGATAGCAGTTTTAGAAATTTAGCATTTTTTTGCTTTGTTGTAACGTGACCTTTTCATCTCTTTGATCTGTTAAGCTGTGTACTGTATAACCTTGGATTAGCAGAAACAAGAAAAGCTGTGCATCGTCTAATGACGTATTTCTCCTGGCTACATCAAAGAAGGTTAGATAAGATCTGTTGTAGGAAATCTTTTGCGTCGTCTACAGGAGCAAAGGTTTGTAGCCAAAGATACTGTGACTTCCTTTTGCGAAGAAGGATAAAACTGAAACAATCTGCCATGCTGGTTTATCTTAAAAAACTCAGGGAAACCTTGAACATAACTGTAATAATGTGGGCAGTGTGAGAGCGGATCTCATATGTTCTCCTTTCCTACACACTGACACTGGAATACTAGTAAGAAGTTACTGAGTGTTCATACAATTTCTACCCAATTTTAGAGAAGCTGCTTTTATTTCACTTGTTTTTGACATTGTGGTGTTCAAAATTCTTCTCAGGTAAAAGGGGTGAACAGTATTTTTATCTTCCCTCTGAAACTGAAATAGTGGTAATGTTACTTTTCAATAGGTGTGGTTGTTGTGTAGCCCTGAAGGTAAATAGGGGTTACATTGCATCCTGCAATAGGAATGGTTGGCAAATCTGGCTTCATTCCAGCATAATTTTTAAAATGGGAGTAGTGTTTTTATAGTTTGGAGATGGTAAAAAACTGGCAAAACATGATGATGTTAGTTTTTAACCATACATGGTGCTCCTCTCTTCATCTTTAGTAAAACGGTATTTGCTTCTATTAGGAAGAAAAATAACCAGTGTTAGAGGGAATCTTTAAGTGAAATGACTTCTCTCTTGAAAGGTTAAAAACAATTACATTTTCTGCTGTAGTATTGCAGAACAGAAATATGTAGGCATAGTGCAGAAACATTTGGGGTGCAATTAATTATTTAAAATATTATATACAGGGGCAGACAGACCAGTCTCATTTTGCGTACAATTTTCAAGGTGCTTGTAGTTGGTTGGAATTATTGTGTGTAGGTACAGTAATGACAGGAGCTGGCTTTGATGCCAGGCTGTGTCTTCTGTCCTCTGTTTCCAGCTCTTTCCTCCTGCCCCTGGCACGGGGAAAAGTGACACCTATATCGAGTGAGCATCCCAAGAATTGGTGCAGCGTGCTGAACTGCCCTGCAGTGAAATGCTTCTCCTTTGACAGTTTGCATCAGTTGTACATTGGCCAGTATTATTGAGTGCCACAAATCTATGGTGATGTTCACGTTTAATTAATGGCTTTTAAGAAATCTGTGTAAAAGTGCCTGTTTCAACTATACTGTGTTGTGAGTGATATTCACAGAGATGTTCAATTGCCTCCTTCACAAGGTCGGCTTGAAGTAGAGGGAAGATACCAATGTAATTAAGTACTTATTATTGGCCAACAGAATTAAGGATTTTTGAGTATTTCCCATTATTATAACTGAAAGTAACACATTTTCTTTCTCATATCAGAGAATGTGTAGTGATTGTAGTGAGTAGCAATGAGATGATGCTACGAATGTTAAACTTTCTGTACGTAAAGCTATTTGACAGCCGACCTGGCCTGAATCAGCATTTTCCTTTAATCTCGGTGTACCAAAGGGATTCTGCTCCCTTCTGCCTGCCTCCCATTCCCAGCAACTGATGTCCTAACAGAGATCAGTCTTTGCATCTACTAGGAAGAAAAATAGTCAATGTGAGAAGCAAGTTAGTTTGCTACAGCTGGACCCTTAGACTAGGAAGAGACCAAAATAGCTTTTATATGAGACAAGTATCCTTCAGGATGTAGAGAAGGATAAAAATTAACACGGAAAAATTTAGTCATTGAGCCTAGAATTTTTGTAACAAATGTTTTCAGAGGTAAAGTATACAGGATAACAGTCCAAGAATTCAATTTGAAAGTGTTCTTGCAAAGCTTCTTGTGGGAGAAGTGAGGATGGACTGCTATTTTTGCTCTGGCATTTTAGCAAGTACAAATCTTTAGCTTTGGCATTTCTTATCTTGAAAATCTATTCTTAGTTTAAACCTAAATAGCAAAACTTATATACATGCACTGAAGTATTGGCTGTATGTGACATAGAATAAAAGTGCCTACAGTAATAAAGGATTTAAAATAAATAACATATTTAGGATTTGTTTTTCCTTGGCATTAGATCTCCAGTTACCCCAGAGCAGTAACTTTTCATCTCTATTCCTTGTGGACAAAAATGCTTCTGATTCATTGCTGAAGTGGAAGCACTCAGTAGCCAAACTGCAATCCAGGTACCTGCGGTGTGAGATGAGACTTTTTGATGAAACTTTTTGTTTACTCCAGGCAACTGAGTTATAAAGATGTGAAAATTGCTTAAAATTTGGCCTTTCATAGAATTAATGTCAAACCATGTTATGAAGTTCCTTTAGAGTCCAGTGCACTATTTAGTAAGTGTATGTAGAAGCTAATCATATTGGTTGTAAATATAAATGGCGCTCCTGATTTCCAAGCTTGATCACTGGGAAGAACACATGAAAATACAGTTAAGACTGTCTACATTTAAAGCGTATTTCCACTCATACTAATTGAAATGGTGCAAATGGTTGCAGTGGTTGTAAATCACTGCTAGGTCTTTAGAGCAAGTTCTTAATCTCTTTTGGCTGGTCAAGGAGCCCTCAATGTATCTGACTTCAGTATTTCAATTTAGTACAGAATGTAGTGGAAATATTTCATTAAAATGCATACAGCAAGAAAGCAATTCATGACAGCTAATAGAAATTTATCTCTGAAAAGATTTTTGTAAATAGAAAAAAAAAGCATAGCCTCAAGAATGGGTTACTTGGATATTTATGGAATCATTTGAACAAGTTATATCAATGTCCTGAAAAACATCTTTGTCACCCCCTAGTTGATGAAGTTTGTACTTCTGCAACATTTCACATGATACAAACAGGACAAAACTCTTGGTATATAGTAATTAAAAAAAAAAATAAAATTTAGAGTGAATAAGCTTTTTATTGTACTCTTTTTTTCAGTCTGTTCTTCAGTTCATTCTCTAGCACTGAAAGCCTTTCCTTCTGCAAATTTGCATGGAACCACGATTTGATCATATCCTTTCCAAGCTTCTACTGTTTAAACAGATGGGAAAAAAAAAGAAAGAGCAAATAAAGCTCTTTGCAGCAGATGAGTCCAGCCAGTGTGTTTAGAGGAAGTCGAGCTGCTGGAGAGCTTTTCTGTTCCTTGGTGATTCATTGTAGAACAGCTCTGACTCAAGCACTAGTGGTGCTTGCTGGATTTTGTTCGTGGGACTTACTAGTTTCAGGTTTCTTTTCTGTGTACTCTTGTAACCTTAATGAGACTTCTCAGTCTGCAGGGACCATAAAAAATTGGTATTGTGCTGCTAATCAGGAGGGTATAGAGATGTTTGGTGTGGCTGAGGCTGAACAATCAAGCAGTTTTAGGGAGTGGTCAGGGTCTTGGATTGCAAATATCTACCCTCATAGATCTGTAGGAGTGAAATGTAGGCTGTGGATATTTGTAGTATTCTGACATTATGTTTAAGTATGTTGTCACTGCAGGGCTAGGCTGAAATTCCTGGTTACCTTCTTGTGTGATATTTTGTCTCATCAGAGTTGACCCTTCACTGATCTTCGGCTGGTGTGGTTGATGTTTGTCGTTGTGGAGAGTGCCTGCTCAGAGGTAGTTTAGGAGCTTTGCTTTAAAATGTGGTTCAGAAGTATTTGCCTTTGGAACTGTGGCCCTCTGCAGGGTAGCCCTTAGAGGATGACAGGATAAAGCTCGGGGGTCATGATACATTGCTCTTAAACATGATACCATTATCAGGGTACAAAAATGTTCTTTGGTGACTGAGATGAAAACAAGCATAGGAAACATTTAATGCTCCTAACAAACTGCATCTTAGTAAAACGTAGTTCTCTGTAATTTACTTAAGTTTTGAGATTTGCAAAATCATAACATAGAATCAAAAGACTATCATAAGTCATAGTTTTGGAATAGGTTGTTACCTCTTATTGTACAGTTTGCTGACAGAACTGGGTAAGATGCCATTCAAATGTTAAGCATGATTTTCAGTATCAGCAGTGTTAGTGAAGGCTTTTTGAGCATCTTACTGTTCTAAACAGTCTAGCACATAATTTATTTCTCAGTCTTTGGACACCAGGAACACTGGAAAACTATAAGGAAATCAGTGTGAGGTTTCTGAGTAGCACTCTAAAAAATGAAGTTCTAAAATAACTTCTCATTGGAAATTCATTATTCACATTAAGAAAATGTGCTCAAATTTGTCCTGTGATTTAATTTTTTTTCCTCCCATGGCAATAAGTAAATAGCTGCTGTCAGATTTTTGCTTTATAACTTCCTTAGGTAGCATCTACTGGCTACAGCAACTTCTGAGTGCTTAAGTTACAGATTTTACTTTTTTGGTTGACAGTGACTTTTGGCCCATATCTGGTTTGTGCCATGAGGCTCTATCTAATGTGGCATGGAAACACTCCAATTCAATGCAAACTGGACAACGAGTTCTTCAAAAGATGAAGAAGCAGAGCTGAGTAAAGCTTACAGAGTCCAGAGCCAGCTGAGTCTTACAAGCTGAGCTGTTCACTTAGCAGTTGAACTGAAATGACCTCCATAATTTGTGGCTGGGTTTTCTTTCTGGAAAAGTTGGGCTAGAATCATGTCTACTACTAGAGTGTGTAGTACATGGCTGGTCTAGAGGGATTCATCTGCTTTGCATGCCAGTATGAAACCACAAACCATATGCTCTTTGCTATTGAGTACATATCTTACGAGTTTTAGGAGTTGGAAAGGAACCATTAGCCTCAAAAAAATGAGACTGAGGTGGGGGAAATATCTCTGCAGTGGTCTGTTTCATCAGGGGGTTTTGCTTAGTAAGCATACATACCATGTTAAATAAGGATGTGGAGAAATATGTACCTATAAATCTCAGTGGCACTCTGCCAATCTGATTTGGGGAAGTTTTGTCGTGACTCAGCTGTGGTGATTTAATAAGATATTAAGTGCTTGAACAGGGCACATCAGCTTAAGTAGAAACATTAAAGCATCTTCTCTGTAGTTGTGATAGATTGCTCATGCTTTGGAAGAAGGTGAAATCTCCCCCCTCCTCATTAATCTAAATTAAGTAATCTTCCTGGCTTGTTAATAAGAGGAATAGTGGAGCATTGAGTGTTGTCACCTTCCTTTAATGTCTTGGGTAGAAATTCTGATTTGCCCCTCATATTGCAGTGCATACCTGAAAATCCTCCTCTGTTCCCATTACTAAACCTACTAATAAGTCCAGGACAGATAAGCTGAACTTTTTTTTTTCCCTGTGCAATTTAGGAGAGGCATAAAGGGCTCTGTATAGAAGAGATACCCTTTAGAGGAAATGCTCTGAATTTCTACTAGTGTGTTCCTTAGTCTTCCTGGTGATCAGTGGAGTAGCTTGGCCTGTGTGGAAGAAGTAAAAACAAATGTGGCTTTACCCATTTAAATATTTTTGAATGTGACTTCTAGCTCATAGGTGCAAAAAGATTTGGATACATGATACAGTTCATTTCTTAAATTGGTACCAGTTTCTTTATTATGTTAATTTACTTCTATTGTGGTATGTTGTGCTGACCACAAGCCGCCCGGTGGCCCGGCAGGCAACAAGTTCTGATGCCCCAGCAGCGTGGCAATCAGAGTCCTGTCAGCAGCTGTCAGTGCTGCCTGCAAGTAGCTCAGTGAGAAGGCTGGCTGCTGCAAGGTGTTGCTAGGCAACAGGCGAGGGTGAAGGAAAAAAGAGGGACTCTTTCCATGTCTGTATTCCCAACTTTATTCCAGCCCCGAGGGGCAGAGTTCCAGTCGAAAGGGGGGAACAAAGGAGAAGACCCCTGGGGAGCAGCTACAGCCCCCTTTTGAAACGGGGGCGGAGAAGGGGAGGTACAAAGGGATAAACCAGTAAGGGAATGATGAGGGGTGACAGGGAACAAATCACAGAGGGTTAGGGGAGGAACATATTTGAATCAACCAATGGGGAACCAAACTGAACAGAACTTTCCAGAGCTCAATACATAAGCAATGAAACACATGAATAAACATAGGAGTCTAAACCAATAGCATTACGGGAACAGAGAGGTTTCTAGAAGGAGAGGAGGAGATGCTGCTAGAGGGACACCCAGGGGGGAGTAGCCTTAAACCTTGGTCTCGCCCTCAGATCCACCCTCAGGGTTGGAGTCCTGGGCAGGGAAATCCACCCAATGGATGTCACTCAGCCCCAAGGTGGGCTGGGTCATTGCAACAGTGGTACATGCTCCATTGTGCACAAGAATCTGAATAAGGGTGCTTGGATAAGTGTCTGAGTATCTACATATTTTGAGATTTAAAAAAAAAGTAATTTACAGACAGAATTGTACCTCAAGGTCAGCTGTCAGACAAAGCAGATGGTAAAATTGAAGCATTGACAGGTGACAAGGGAAGTGAAAAATTTGTCTTCATGATGCCAGGTTATTGTCTGCCTTATAGTAGATGAAATCACTCTTGCTGAATTGTATGAGTGTTGCACCTTATTGTTCCTGATCCAGACTTTTCCTGGCATATTATAATTTTGCAGATCTCAGCATGGTCAGAAGGAAGAGTGATTAGAGGCCTGTTTTTTTTTTTAAACGTTAGAATGGAGAGGCCTAATAGTATACATAATTTGATAAAATGAAATGGAGCAAAACCAGTTGGAATAGTTAGAAGTCTTGTAGATCATCAGCCTTTTCCTGTTACTGTATAAACCCAGAATATTTACCTTTTTTTTCTTTCCTTTATCAAATGCTCACAGTGTACACTACTAGTTATCCAGATCCAAGACTGAATAATCTTTGTAATTGTGTGCGAATACCTGTTCTTGCTTTTTGACTTCCACCTTCTGTGTAAAATGTAATACCATGGTGATTGTCAGGCTGTATCTGCATGGTCACTGTGATATATCAAGATTTGTAAATGACTCTGAGTGGAGTGACTGCAGAAGACAAATATTAGAGGTATTTAATGCTGCCATCTGATATCTGAAGCAAGCTAATGCTACTGGTTCATGGTTTTCCGTAGATGAGCAGTAAAATAAACATTTGATCAAAACCTGACAATGGAGAGCAATAGCCTGTGTGAATGCTAGTCAGTATTACTCCCTTGGGCTAGAGGTTTTAAAAACAAACTAACATGTGAGAATAGTTCTTAAAAGGAGAAGCAAAAGTTGGAGAGATGAGCTTAAAGTCCATTAAAACAGTAAAGTATTTGGACTCCCCAAATTACATTTAATGGATGCTAAAATTGTGGCTTAATTTTAAAATTTCAAGAACCAAAAACACACATGAGAGTATTGTAGCTAGTATATGTAACCCAGGTGCCAATGGCTGTTGTCTCATGAGTACTTAATTTGTAACTCTTCTGGAAGCAGTCACTGTTTTTTAATTTTATTTCTAGAATTTGGAAAGGAATGTGTTTCTGCATCATCTCAACTGAAGAGGCAATGAAAGCTGAAGAATTGCTGGAGTTAGGTAGCTGGTGAAGAGATGTGCAGGCTTTGATGGAATCCAGAGTTCTGTGGGATAATAGCACAATGGACATACAAATGACAATTTTCAGTTGTGCTTTTTATAGATTAATCTCTTATGTTGCCTGATACTTTGATTGTGTAAGTGGTCTTGGAAGAAACTTTTTTTGAAGGTTCTTGAAGACTAAACTATTTCAGAAAGTGTGTTGAGCTTGCGTATGGAAGCTTGGCAGTTTTGAAAATCTCTACTAAAGAGCTACTGTTATGAATGCAGTTTGTTACCAATTAGCTGCATTTTGTTGGTAAAACTTCATTTGCTATTTAGTTAGGTAAGCAATGTATTTTGTTTAGGCACTTTCCAGTTAAAACCTCTTGTAGTGTATCAGTGGATAAGTACACAAAGCATTGGTCTGTTAAAGCAGCAAGGCTGTCATTGCTACCCTGACAATTGGTTCATGTTTATGGATGTTGCCCTCTATTTGACTTGTTGTCTTAGTTTAAGATTTTTTTTTTTAATGCAGATACAGAATATGGCTAGTATATACTTTGTTTTCTGAAATTTGGGAATACACTTTATTTTATTTATCTCAGAATACTAAAGGATATCCTTCTGTCAGTGGGGACATACAGTATTTAGAAGAATTGCCATTCTCATTCCCTTAAAATGTCAATTTTGTTTACAGCAAGATGATAATAATTTTGTTACACATTGAGGTAATTTACTCTCTGAATAACTAACTTGTTTAGTAAAAACTGCATGAGAATTGCTGGCTTCCTAATTCAGTAGTTTTTAATTTTTATATGCTCAAGTAAGAAGATTAATAGCTAATCTCAAGGTTTGAAAAATGAAATGCCTGATCTCTGATTTATAGGGGTCACAGCATCTGTTCAATCATAATCTAAAATGTAGGCAACCATGATATGCCTCCTGATGGACTGAAGGCTGCTTTTCTTCCAGATGAAGCTAGTAGGCTTTGCTGTACCTTCTTAAAACAAGTTCCTGCAGTGATATAGGTGTACTATTTTTGTTTTTAATGGTCTTTAATGCCAAAAATAGAAGCAAATAATGGATTCTTACAGTATTTAATGTCTTAAAAGTTTCTGGTTTGCTTTCATGCAATATATTCTAGTGTTTAAAAGTAAGCAGAGGTCTGAGCTTTCTGCAGTTCCTCTCCATTTTGCATGATTTGCACAAACATCTTCACCAAGTAATTACTTGAAAAAATTATGCATACTAATTTTTCCTGAAAATATTGAATGGAGTATTAATTGGATTGTTTGAATTTGACATATGAGTTGAATTACAAGTGTTGAGCTTTTGTAAGTATAAGCAGGTTTCCTGTGTCTACAAAAGCTTGCTCACAGTTTGTATGATTTGATGTAGCTTTTGGAGACTGCAAGAGCATTTGCCTGTAGAGTTTCAAATGAAATTAGTTTTCTGCAGCTGCTGGCTTCCTGATGCCAAGAGTCCCCGTATTAAACTGTTCCTTATTGTTTTAAAGAAAGATCTGCAAGAAGACTTGTAACCTCCTATAAAACTCCTCACCCTTGATATTAGCCATATCTGAGAATGAAAGCAAAATCTGTTAAATGAAAAATATAAAAATATGATCTTATATATATATATATATATTTATACTTAAAAGTTGATGTTGAATGTACCAGTCTTGTTCCCATCAGCTGTCTATATTGAATCATGTAGCAGTTTTGGCTTTATATTTAGGATGGGGAAAAATAGTTCTGTCAAAACAATATGGATGTTTATTATGCAGATATCCAAGTAGCATATTCTGAACTTTTGACCTGTAGATTTGTCAGCTTTTGGTGTGCGTTGTGTAAACAGGCTCTCAATAGGATGTTAGGATCCTGGATTAAGAGGCTAGGAAATAATTCATTCTTCCTGCAGACACCACTGGAGCAAGAATGCTCAGAGGTCTTAACGTGTGTGGTTCAAGTACAGCCTTTCCAAACTTTAACAGCCTTTATGCTCCTTTTTCTTTTTTTTTAAGCTATGTGTGTACAAATTAGGGCAGAATAATTAAAATGCATGTACACATGCATGGGTGCAGATACATTCACTGTCCCCATGTATGCTTTTATGAAAGACTTTTGACAACTAAAACCTGTTTTATTTGGACAAATTTAAAGTGTATTGCTGTGTTCAGGTATACATACCTGTCTTATCTCCTCACTTATTCATTTAGTTATTAATGCTAAATGTATGTATTTCAAAAGGACACTTAAGCTGCCTAGTTTCCACTTCCTTCTTCTTTCTCTCCCTGTGGATTATTTCAATTCTCTTCATTTAGCAAATGAGCAAAGCAGCATTATTTAATACAGCTCACCCACATTAATGAAATTGGTAACTAAAGAATTTACATGTTATAATGATGTGCTTGTGTACAGAAGGTTTTAAAAGAATATATAATGAATTGTAATGGAAAAAAGGTATGATGGAAACAGATAATACATGTAGTGAATGTGCAGTCTGTTAAGACTATAGAAGGCTTTCCCTCTGAGGATGGTAGTTTCTTCAAATATTTTAAATTTTATTCTTTTGTAATCTCAGAGGAAAGAGTTTTCATTTCTTTGCTGTTGTTTTTCTTAAATGCTGATCAATATTGTTTTACACTTTATTACAACAGATGGAAGTCTCATGTAAGTCCTCAAAACAGGTTAAATGCCTATTCATTTAATGAATTACATTAAATATCAGATAAAATGGGTTAAACTTCAAACTTGCTTCAGGGAAAAAAGCTTTCTGAGCTTTTTCAGAGCTGTTGTTAAAGTATAGTAAGCAGTGGGAGGAAGTGTATTCCAGGCAAAGATTGCACCAGTGGAGGTATCTCACTCCAGGTTTAAGCTTGTTGCAGTAATGACCTGGAATTCTTCTCTACCGCTATTCATTATAAATCTGAACAATTATGTTGTTAAAATAGGATGAAATGAAGAGCAGTATCATACTGTCTGGGAGAATCTCATCAGGGCTTGGGTTCAAGTCTTCATCATGTGTGCTTTGCAGAGAGGGGCAAGTGCTGAACAGGCTTTGTGAGAGGAGGGTGTTCTTCAAGCCGGGTTGAGCCTTGCTGTGCGAAAGAGTCTTATGTACTCATGTCGTTACCTCCTTGTGGCTTAAGGCTGAGTAAAGAAGAGAGATAGAGAGTTTCCGTGTCTTGTCAGTATTTCTAGACTAAGTGGTATCCTTTCTTACTTGTTTTGTTGGTTAAAAAAATGAAAGCAAACAAAAAGACAGGTGCTATTGGGAATTGTGACCTGGATTTATTCACCAGATTACTTCACTAATCTGTAAATTCCTCAGATCAACCTCATTAGAGATCATCAGGTTAAAAGAAATGTCAGACCTTGACAAGGAGGTTAGGGTTAGTTACAACAATGGTTTTTATGGTAGAAGAAATTAAAATTTTGAAGCTTCATGTTGATGTAGAATTCCCTACAAGTTGTCACAGCCTCTCTCATTTAGAGAAATAAATCCAATTTATGCTGATACTTAAATTTCAAAGCATATTGCATGTTACAGTGATGTCTTTTGATCTATACACAGAGCATCTGAAACTTTGAATGCAAGTTACATTCCTTGCTGTTATTAAATTAATAAGAAGGAATCAACAAAAAAGTAATTAGCATCTTCATGTCCTCAGTCTAAATTCAGAGGAACTGGCTTGCAGAAACAATATGAGTCAAAACTTCTTCCTGTGTGCTGAAGAGCTGCAAATCAAAAGATGTAACGCTGAACATACTGTTATAGAGTTTTTGCTCTTGGAGGATCGTGTAATGAAATATAAACAGCTGTAAATACATTTATGACTTTAGTGAACTAGAATAAAATTTTTACTTCCTACTTGCCAAAAAGTGAAAAAAATATCCCCCCCCAAAAAAAAGGACACCCCAAACCAGACCGAAGCCTCATAATACCTTACCTTCCCTTCATTCAATCTGTTTTTTGTGATACCTTGGGAATTCTGGATATGCTCTGTAATCTGGCCACACAAGTGTTTCTCATCTTAGGGCTTTATTATAGACCTAGTCTACGTGCATGCTTAAGAAACTAGCCAATTAATTTTTCTTCTTAGAGTTGCAGTCTGTCTTTCAGATTTCCTTGTGATCACATTCACCTAACCTGAGCTGAATTTAGAAGGACAAAGAATTGGAACTATTTGCTTCCTCCCTAAAGACCTCTCATGCAGTGAGGTTGATTTTGCTTAATCAAAATCAGGCCTTACAAATTTAAGCAAGTGCTGTGATTTCAAAAATGGATTCTATATTGTCCAGAAGAAAAGTAGGACTGAAACACTGGACTCTGTCCAGTCTGTCTCTGGTCCATAATATGCAAAATACAAGTTCAGGGAAAAGAAGGCAGGGTGTGAGCAGTCACAAGGTAAAATTGGTTAAATAATTAATTTTTTTTAGGAATGTTCTTTTGTAAACCACTTTAAGAAAGGAATGTGTTGAGAAAGCTGTACCAGCCACAAGTAAAACTACTTGTCATTTAAAGGAGCTGAGGGGAGCATTTCCTTACAGGCATGAATGTATAATCATGTCTAATGAAGCAAGACAACCTAGGGCCGAGATAAAGACATAGTATTGCTCAATAGTCACTTTCTGTAACTATCAGTATATAAATTGTTTTGTTAATATATATAAAATACTTCCAACAGAGAAAGGAATTTTACAATACCATGTTAATTGACCAGTGAGTAAAATTCTCCACTAAAAGTCTAGCTGTAGCTCAACTGGAGTTCTAGGAAACAGTGAAATGTTTAAATTTCTCAAACCATGCAAAGTTGTATTTCCAATAAAATATGCAAAAATCCTCTTTATTCATTTAAAAGTGGGATTGATGGTTTTTTTCCCACTTGTGATGGATCTGATGTGTGTATTTATTGCATGAACGTTTATAGAAACACATACTAAAATCAGAAATGCCTTGTTCCTTTTGGGTGTAAATGAACTGTGTAATGTTTAAGAAACTCTTGGAGTGCTTCAGTGCATTGCAAGGTGTGTTTGTGGCATGTTGTGCTGTGAAATCTTGCATGTGGGGATTGTGTGCATCTGCCAGCAGCAGGGCTGTCTGATTTACTAGGGGTAATTGAAGAGTAAGGATAATTCATAATACAAAGTAGAAAACATCCAAGGTGATGTTATACATCATGATCATACATATCCCACATTTCTTGCCTTATTGATACACTTTTTCTGTACCTTCCTTTTCCAAAATAGGAGATAACCTTGATGTGCAACAGAGTGCCAGTGACTTAGCATTTGTCATCCATGTCGTTTGTACTGGTGGGTCTGTTAGGCTGCTGGCTTGCAGAAATGTTGATGGTTTTGTGGTGTCAAACGTTGTTTTATAGTCTGAGCAGTGGCCAACAGATTTGCTTCAACTTTAACCAGAACCTGATTCCAACCAATTACCCCAGAGAATGAATCCTGGCACCTTGTGTCAGTTCTGTTACTAGGATAGACATCAAGAATAGATCCAGGCATCTCTGCAGCTTCAAAATTGATATTATTGCTTTCTTGTGCAGCACTGCTGTTGCTGTAGACGCATTCTTGTTCCCTGTGCTTGCTGAAGGAAAGAAAGGTGAGGAATAACTACTTACTTAAAATTAGAGGAAACATTTTCAAGAGAAGCACTCAAAATGTGATTCACATCCAGCTTGTTTGCCTCTTGTAATAGTGCTTTTCATTGACTGACTGTTGTGTGCTATTTTTGCTGTGTAGACCTCTAGGGAAAATTTACGTTAACTAAGAAAAAATGTTAATATAAATGAAATACTTCTTTTTCTTTCCTTGGTTAACATGCCATCTTGCAATCTGCCAATTGCACACGGGTATTGAGTTTTTCAAATGTCTAGTTTTTGATTTTTTTTTCTTTAGCATAGGAGTTGTTTCAAGCTGTTTCTCAAGAGCTGAGCCCCTGTGTTCTCTCCAGAGTAGCTTATACAGCGATTACTTTTTTTTAAATCAACTGATAGGTTGTTCTTGGTTTTTCTTCCGGCTCTTGCACTTCAGCACTTGCAATTTTGACAGTGTTTTGGCTGGACTTCATGTGCATATTAGTTCTGTGCAGTCAATAGTCTCTTAGCTGTGTTATCTACAATATTGCCAGCTTTCACAGTATCACTGGATATGTTCCTTGCTGTCTTTTTCTTGTTTGCTTGCTCGTCCTAGATCAGGTGATGTACAGTGTAATAATTTGCTTGGAAAATTTGATCCAAACTCCAAAGTTTATAAAGAAATCCATATTCCAGGAATAAAGGAACTGTACTCTTATTACATGTCTGTCCCATGATGTATTCTTGAAGACATTTATCATTCTGTTTTGATAGTTACTACATTGTAGTTGCTTGGTGATGTCATGAACAACTAATGTTCTAAACTTTTTTCTGTCAGAAGGGCATTTTGGGGAACGCGAGCTAAGGATAATTGTTGCTAGTATGCTACAAAACCTTGTAGGGACTATTTTAATGTTGGAATGCTTCCTGCTTTTTCTACTTCATTGAATTGATCCAGGGAAATTATGATTCTAAGCATAGGAAGCAGCATATAGCTATATATAGCACTGCCATTGGTATTGTGTGCCTCTTATGAGAACAAGGAGAAAATGATGTTTGCTGAAGTTTACTGAAGCTATGCCTTCATGTAGAGAAGGAAAAGTTGAAAATGACCAGTTCTGGCTCTGCACTAAGATAGAGTTTGAGTAAAATAGGAGAGTGTTCCTCCTGGAACTACATGTATAAGTGAACTTCAGGTAATGGTGGTGCATGTGAGCCTCCTAAGAGAGTCTGGAAATGAAAGAGCTAGTCAGGGGTAGGAGAAAAGCCTATCAGAATGGTCCTGCAGTCTTCAGTATTTCAGCTCTGGATCCCCATTTCCAGTTTTGAGGCATGGATGTCCCAGAAAGCTAAAATACCCTCTTCTCTTTGTAATATGCTCATCAAAATGTACACTGCTAGTGTTAACATTTCTCACTGATCTGCCATTGCAATAGCCAGCAACAACTCTGTCCTACTTGTTTGAGGAAATGCTGGAGTTTGAGAGTGGATGAGTGTCATTCGCAGTGTCTCTTATTTTCCTTATTATTCCTTACCCAGGCCAGAGCAGATGGCATTTGGATAAAAACCTTGAAGATTCATGGTGGTGAAGAAGGACATCATGTTCTTTATTGTGAGAGCCCAAACTGACATACCTGGGGATACACAAGAAGTAGAGCGGGAAGGAAGGGAAATCTTTTATCTGGTCCTGAGGATGATAACCAACAGTCTTCCTGGTTTACCTTGGCATCTGAGATTTAAAGTAAAATTCTTGTGTTTTTCATGATTTCTCCTCAAAGTGAAACAAAATTTCTTGTTTGCAAGAGTCTCAATGAAAGTTTTACCATATGTATTACTTTTCTTTTTAAACCCATCTGATGCTGTTGAGTGACTGAAGCACTTAAAGACAGAGCTTATGTTGGAACTGCTTAGTAGCTTAAAGTAGAAAGCTTTGTGGGATCAGGAATGAAAAGGAAGGGAATAATGTGTATTTCTCCCAGCTTTCAGTGAAACTAGTGTGATGCAGAATTTCCGGGGAACACTAATCTCTTTTTAGGGGAATAAATATGAAATACTAATGTGTTGGAGTGCCTGCTTCTTCCCCGTAATGATTCTCTGAGAAAAAAAAAATTAATATCTGACACTGAGACTAGATTCTAATCTGGTCTCTGAAGTACAGGGGCTTTATTATTATTGGTTTATATTAATGGCTTGTGTTGTCTTTGAAATGTAGATTTTTTTTTTTTTAACTCTTGATGATGTGTGATTTATGTTCTAATGAGGTTCA
>VZRZ01006841.1:144140-160250 GCA_013398175.1 Climacteris rufus | reverse complement strand
TGGAGGATGCTGAAGGATACAGGAGGGTGCAGAGGGAATCAGGAGGGTGCTGAAGGATCCAGAAGGACACAGGAAGGTGCAGAGGGAATCAGGAGGGTGAAGGAGGATTCAGGAGGGATCAGGGGGATGCAGGAGGGATCAGAAGGGTGCAGAGGGAATCAGGAAAGTGCTGAGGGATCCAGAAGGACACAGGAGGGTGCAGAGAGGGTACAGGAGGGTTCAGGAGGATGCTGAGGGATCCTGAGGGATCCAGAAGGACACAGGAGTGTTCAGGAGGATGCTGAGGGATCCTGAGGGATCCAGAAGGACACAGGAGGGTGCAGGGAGGGTGCAGGATGCTGGAGGATGGAGGAAGATTCTGGAGAATGCAGGAGGATGCTGAAGGAATCAGGAAGATGCTGGACCAACCAGGAGGGTGCAGAGGCCCCGGAGGGCAGCACAAAGCCCCTGGTTTGGGTTGGAAAGGACCTTAAAACTCATCCCATTCCTTAGAACTCATCCTGTTCCTTAAAACTCATCCCATTCCTTAGAACTCATCCCATTCCTTAGAACTCATCCCATTCCTTGAAACTCATCCTGTTCCTTGAAATTCATCCTGTTCCTTGAAACTCATCCCGTTCCTTGAAATTCATCCCTTCCATTCTCCCAGCCTGATCCAGCCTGGCCTTGGGCACTTCCAGGGACGGGACAGCCCCAGCGCCTCTTGGAATTCCCTCCCAGCCCCTCCCCACCCTCCCAGGGAGGAATTCCATCCCAATATCCCTCTCTTCCCAAGGTTTACAGATCCGTGGAGCTCTCAGGGCAGCCGTTTCTCCTTGAGGGGGGATGAGGAATTTCCCCTGCAGGGATCAGGGAATTTTCCCAATCCCATCTCCTGGGAATGGGCTGCTCCTCTCCAGGAATTTATGTGGAATTTCCTGGGGGTTTTGGCTTTTCCTGGGGCTGGGAAATGTCCAAACTCCAAGGAAAAATGGGAGACAAACTTCAAGGGGAAAAAACTCCGTGGAAGGAGATGAATTATTCAGCTGCCAAGTGAACATTATCAGCTAATGATCTCTAATTATTAATAAATAATTGAGGCTTTAATAGCTAGGAAATGAAATGCTTAATTGCATCATAACATAATTAATGGAATTAGTGGCTGGGAATAAAATGAGTTACAGGGGTTTGGTTTTTTTTTTTTTAAGGAAAAAATCTTATTTTTCCACGGTTCTGGTGGGGATTTGTGTTCCATTGAAATGCTTGGGAGGTGTGGGAGTGGAGGAGGAGGAGGAGGAGGCGGAAAACAACCTCAGGACGGGGATCAATTCTTCCCAATAATGTGGAAAATCAGGACATGGATTTGCCGAAACTTTGCAAAAGCCCAGACTTGAAAATATTAAATTTAATGGGAAGCAGGTTATTAAAAAAATCAATTTCTGGGCTCAAAACACAAGTCCAGCTGAGTTTTCCTCCGTGGGGATGGGAGGAGAAGCTGCCAGGGAAAGCTCGTGAATTACGGAGCGACAACGGCGGCGCTCGCTGCTCCTCAGGGACCCTCGGCCCTTCCCATCCCATCCCATGGGTCCCATCCCATGGATTCCATCCCATCCCATGGATTCCATCCCATCCCATGGATTCCATCCCATCCCATGGATCCCATCCCATCCCATCCCTGCATTTTTATGGGATTTACCGATTCCCCCCCATTCCCTGTGGACAAAGGAGACCCCAATCCCCCCTCCCCAGCCCGGAGCCGACACCTCCCCTCCCTTCCCAGGAAAACGCTCCGGGAATCACAAACAGATTTGACTCAGCCCGGAGTCTTTTTAGGGTTTGTGGGGTTTTGTTTCTGCTTCCCTTTCACGGCAGATTTTCGGGAATGCTCAGCCAATGGGGAGGCAGGAGCAGGATTGGGAAGGGATTCAAAGGAACCTTATCACGGCAGGGCCAGGAGCGCACGGAGCCTTGGAGATAGGATGGGAACGCCGAGCCAGAGGGGCTGCTGTGCTTTTTCCGTCGGGTGGCAGCTTTTCCCACTGTTTTTATGGTTTTTTGGGAGTGGGAGCCTTGCCCAGCCTGTCAGGGGCGGGTTTGGGATCTGGGAGTGCGGGAATTCCACGCATTCCAGGGTTAAAGGGATGTGGAAACGGAGTGGGAAAACAGAGGGTGGTTGCTAAAGGGAAAATGGATGGGCCCTGGGAATGTCAGGAAAACTTGGGAAAGGGTTTGCCGGGAAAACTTGGGAAAGGATTTGTCAGGAAAACCTGGGAAAGGGTTTGCCAGGAAAACCTGGGAAAAGGTTTGTCAGGAAAACCTGGGAAAGAGTTTGCCAGGAAAACTTGGGAAAAGGTTTGTCAGGAAAACTTGGGAAAAGGTTTGTCAGGCTCTGGCTTTCCGTGCTGGAATGACCTTTCCACGCTCACGGAACCCCAAGCTCTCCTTGCAGCCGAGGGGGAGGGACCAGAGCTGGGTCTGATGGAAAATGGAGCCTCCGACTCCACAGGTGAGATCCCCATGGATGGGAAAATGGGAATTCTGGGGGGGATTGAACCCTGCACCATGACACGGGGATAGAATTTGCATTAACACCGGGATAATTTGCATTAACACCGAGGTATTTCCATGGAATGGGGCAGAAATTCCATCCCCAGGATGCTCAGATCCATCCCATCCCACGCTGGGGCAATATCTGCGATATTCCAGCCCTGAATCCAGGAGAACACGACCTGGCTGTTTTCCATCTTTGTCCCTCGCCACCTGGGACAGCCCTGGAATGAACAATCCCTGCAGAACCCGCTGGAATCCACGGGAGCTCCTCCTGCCCCGGCCCCGTTCATTCCCCCTCGCTGCCGCTCATTAACGGAGCGCAAAACTGTAATTAAAAATAATCTCCTTTCCTTGAAGGAGGGAAAAAAGAGGATGTGGAACGAGGGGAAATAAACCCAGAGCCTGAATGGGCTTTAATTGCCACTGTGGGAACGCCACGGCAAAACAATTTGCTGGCTTTGCTTTCCCTCCCGCAGGGATGAAGCGGGAGAGGCTGGGGAAGAGCCTGAACACCCCACATCCCACAGGAATCCGTCTTTTCCCGACAATCCCGGGCCTGGCTGGTCCCTCTGGAGCGGGAAAGGTGCGGGGCAGGGTTGGGGTTTCTCTGATTTATCTCCCCGGGTGAAGATTTCATTTCCAGCTGGAGGATGCTCCGAGCGGAGCCAGCCCCGTTCCCGACTTAATTGGGCCATATTTCAATCCCAGTTCATCTGTTCCGTGTGGATTCCTCATCCTGGCTCCATAAAGTTTTATTAAGTGATATATCAAGGAATATGCATGGGGAGTCTCGGCCCTGCTCGCTCGGGTTGGGAAATGAGGGAGGCTCCAGCAGTCCGAGCTTTCCTCCCGCCAGGCACAGAGCCCTGGGAATGCCATCCCATGGGAACAAACCTTGTCGGGAAAAGGATGAGCAGAAAGAGGAGGGAGCCACAGAGAGTCTGGGATTGGGGGATTCCAAGGCTGGAGGAAGAGTGGGATATCCTGGGGTGGTGGGATCCAGGACATGCCCTGGAGTGATGGGAATCGGGAGGAGTGGGATGTCCTGGGGTGATGGGATCTGGGACATGTCCTGGGGTGATGGGATCCAGGAAGAGCAGGATGCCCTGGGGTGATGGAAATGAGGAGAATGGGATGCCCTGGGGTGATGGAAATGAGGAGGAATGGGATGTCCTGGAGTGATGGGATCCAGGAGGAGTGGGAAGTCCTAAAGTGATGGGAACAAAGAGGAGCAGGAAGTCCTGGAGTGATGGGATCCAGGAGGATCGGGAAGCCCTGAAGTGATGGGAATGGGGAGAATGCCCTGGGGTGATGGGATCCCGGAGAAGCGGGATATCCTGGGGTGATGGGAATGAGGAGGAATGGGATGTCCTGGAGTGATGGGATCCAGGAAGAGTGGGATGCCCTGGGGTGATGGGATCCAGGAGATGTCCTGGAGTGATGGGATCCAGGAGATATCCTGGAGTGATGAGATCCAGGAAGAGTGGGATGCCCTGAGGTGATGTGATCCAGGGAATCCCCATTCCCAGCTTCTCCCTGCCCTCTGCGTGCTTTTCCCACGCCTTTTCCCTGAGCTGCTCTTCCCTGCCCTCCACCAGCCGGGGAGATTTTGGAAAGCCAGGGAATGATCCCAGCTCAGCCACGCGTCCCACGGATGCTCCGGAGCCGGCAGCTCCATAATGGGGCCGATTTGAGCTGATTGTACTGCAGATAAAGGATTTTTCTGAATGGCTGCGCCTTTGTGCAGCTTCTGGAGGCGAAAAGTTATTGAAGGAAAAAAAAACCCTTTGAAAAGGCTGCGCCTCGCCCCCGATTCCCATTTCAGATCAGGATATCGGGCGTGAGGCGGCAGATCTGTGATTCCCCGGCTCTCAGGGCCGCTCCTTGATATTCCGAGCTGTCAGCGGAGCGCTCCTGACGAGGAGGAGATTCTCCTTGAGGAGAGAGCTCCGGGAGGCGCTGGGCCCTCTCCCCCTGCCCGCAATCGGACGGAGCAGCTCGGGGAGGGACCGGGGGGACGGAACCCAGTGGGGCTGGGGTGTCTGCAGGGCAGAGCGGCCAGAAAAGCGGCCCCAGGGGCAGGAGGGGACAGAAAGGTGGCATCAGGGGCAGGAGGGGACAGGGAAAGTGGCATCAGGGGCAAGAGGTGATAGGAAAGTGGCATCAGGGGCAGGAGGGGACAGGAAAGTGGCCTAGAGATCAGAAGGTGACAGAAAAGCGGCCCCAGGGGCAGGAGGGGACAGAAAGGTGGCATCAGGGGCAGGAGGGGACAGGGAAAGTGGCATCAGGGGCAAGAGGTGATAGGAAAGTGGCATCAGGGGCAGGAGGTGACAGGAAAGTGGCCCAAAGATCAGGAGGTGACAGAAAGGTGGCATCAGGGGCAGGATGTGACAGAGAAGTGGCCTAAAGATCAGAAGGTGACAAAAAAGTGGCCCAAAGATCAGGAGGTGACAGAAAAGTGACTGGAGGACCAGAAGGTAAAAGAAAAGTGGCCCGAGGACCAGGACATGACAGAAAAGTGACCAGAGGACTATGAGGTGACAGGAAAGTGGCCCAAAGATCAGGAGATGACAGAAAAGAGGGCAGAGGACCAGGAGGTGACAGAAAGGTGACCTAAGGGCTAGGAGGTGAAAAAATGGTGGCCTGAGGACCAGGAGGTGACAGAAAAGAGACCCCAGGGGCAGGAGGTGACAGGCAAGTGGCCCGAGGACCAGGAGGTAACAAAAATGTGGCATTAGGACCAGAAGGTGACAGAAAAGTGGCCCAAGGACCAGAGGGAGACTGAAAGGTGGCCTGAGGAGCAGGAGGTGACAGAAAAGAGGCCTGAGGACTGGGAGGTGACTGNAGGTGACAGAAAAGTGGCCCCAGGACCACAAGGTGACAAAAAAGTGGCCTGAGGAGCAGGAGGTGACAGAAAAGAGGCCTGAGGACTGGGAGGTGACTGGGAGGTGACAGAAAAGTGACTGGAGGGCCAGGAGGTGACAGGAAGGTGGCCCCAGGACCGGGAGGCGACAATTCCTTTGCGAAAAGACGGAGGAGAAATGAATTTGGTGCTTCACAAACTCCTCGAGAGCAGAAGCCCCTCCAGGTCCGGCCTCTCCGGGAGCACCCGGGGGTCGGGGCCGCGGGGTGTCCGGGCTGCGAGCGGGGCCGGGCCGGGCCGGGCTGGGCGGGCGAGGAGGGTGCAGGAGGCTCCGCCAAGCCCCGGCACCCCCGGGACGGTCCCGGTGCCCCCGGTGCCGCGGGGACACCCCGGTTCTCAGTTTAGCAGAGTGTTCACGGTAGATCTCGCTGGGGATTGCCGGAGTGACTTCGAGTTAATTACGGAGTTAATTAGCAGCTAATAACTTTGTCGCTAATGGCTGTAAAGGATTTTTGGCAGGGGCTGATCGGGAAGGGTCTCCTGGGCAGGATCCTTGTTCCAGAACTGGAGACACTGAAGGCGAATGATTCCAATCTTTTTTTTTTTATTATTTTGATGAACAGTAAATTATTTTCATCTCCCTCACTGTTGTGTTCACTCATTATCCGCGGGTAATTAGGAGCGGAGAGCTGCGGAGCTGCCTGGGTTGCAGACAGGGGCTCATGGCCATTGTGCTCGCTCGATTTTGGGTGTCACAGCTCAGGGTTTGTCCCTCTCCTCCCAGCTCCCCATCCTTCCCCGCATCTCCAGCCATCCCAAAGCCTCCTCATCCCGTTTTGAGAGAATTCCAGGCTTTCCCAGGCACATGGGACCCGGGAATGGCTGCCCCTGTCACTTCCCAGGAGCGGCCCTGCCCTTGATCCGCGGGTTCTGTCCCCTCCTCCCGGAGATCCCCCAGTGCCTCCCTCACATCCCGGCTGTTCCAGAGGCCAACTGGGATGAACTGGTGAAAAGCCAGGCCTGGGCACTGCCCGGAGCCTGCCCTGGCTGGGCTGGGATCTCCCAGGGATGGGATCTTCCCAATATCCCATCCAACCCTGCCCTCTGGCAGTGGGAGCCATTCCCTGGGTCCTGTCCCTCCATCCCTTGTCCCCAGTCCCTCTCCAGCTCTCCTGGAGCCCCTTTAGGCCCTGGAAGAGGCTCTGAGCTCTCGCTGGAGCTTCTATCCAGGTGAAGATTCCCAGCTTTCCCAACCTGGCTCCAGAGGGGCTCCAGCCCTGGAGCAGCTCCGTGATCCCCTCTGGAATCTCTCCAGCAGCTCCACATCCTCCTGGTGTCAGTGATCCTGGAGCTGGGGGCTGATAATTCCAGCTGATAATGCCCCCCTGAGCCCCCCAAAATCGCCATCCCAAACCTTTCCCTATGCAGAACTGGGACAGGGAGACAGCAGCAGGGAAAGGAGCTGCCACAGGCTCAGGATCCAAGCTTTGTATTCCATCCTCCCCATATTCCTCTGGAAAACCTCACTCAGGGCCCTCCACTCCCACCCGGCAGCACCATCACCTTCCTCACCTGCCTGCAACTCCCACCCCTGCCCTTGCAGCGCTCCCAGCCCCTGATTTCCATGGAATTTGGGTTTCCCGTGCATCCAGCAGCCTCCAGTCCCTGCCATCCCCCCACAGAGCTCTCCTGGCACAGCTCCCTGGCTCGGGAAAGCTGCTCCCAACCCCTCCTTCCTTATCAGCCAGGAGCACGCGCCGACACCTCGAGGGAAACCTGGGATCTGAGGGAGGCAGAGGGAAAATCCCCGATGCTGGCAGCCCTGGAGGTGTGGGGAGGTGTGGAGAGACAGGGTGTGCACGGCAGGATCCGCTTTCCTCTCCCCGGGTGAAGCGCAGGAGTGGGAGCCTCAGCCTGGAGCTGAATCCAGGGAGAATCCCGGTGCCAGGGCGGCTCAGCCGCTTAGGAGAGGCAAATCCCTTCCCAAACCACTCTGGAACGGGCTGGGATGGGGGTGAGGCCTTCCCACCCCCTGTTTTATCCAGAACTCATGGATGGAGAACAAGAACCACATCCCCAAGCCCCTGAGCCCCTGTAATTCCTCACAGGGAACCTCTCCCTGCCTGAGGAGAAGGATCTGGCCGGGAGGCAGCAAAACCCTTCCAGAAACCCCTGAGGACTGGGAATTCACAGCCTGGGCGAGGAGGAAGCCTCAAAATGCTCCAACAAGTGTTGGTTTAAGGAGCAGGATGAGCTGGGATGTGCTGGGCCTGGTTTATCCAGCCCCAGCTTTGAGCAGGATGATCTGGGTCACAATGGGCCTGGGTCTATCCAGCCCCAGCTCCATCAGGATGAGCTGGGTCACACTGGGCCCAGGTTTATCCAGTCCCACCTCCAAGCAGGAAGAGCTGGGATGTGCTAGACCTGGGTTCATCCAGTTCCAGCTCCATCAGGATGAGCTGGGGTGTGCTGGACCCGGGTTTATCCAGCCCCAGCTCCATCAGGACGAGCTGGATCACACTGGGCCTGGGTTTATCCAGTCCCACTNGATGAACTGGGTCACACTGGGCCTGGGTTTATCCAGTCCCACTTCCAAGCAGGATGAGCTGGATCACACTGGGCCCAGGTTTATCCAGCCCCAGCTCCATCAGGACGAGCTGGGATGTGCTGGGCCCCAGTTTATCCAGCCCCAGCTCCAACCAGGATGAGCTGCGTCACCCTGGGCCTGGGTTTATCCAGCAGGACAAGCTGGATCACACTGGGCCCAGGTTTATCCAGCCCCAGCTCTGAGCAGGTTGAGCTGGGTCACACTGGACCCGGGTTTATCTAGCTCCAGCTCCAAGCAGGATGAGCTGGATCACACTGGGCCCGGTTTATCCAGCCCCAGCTTTGAGCAGGATGAGCTGGATCACACTGGGCCCAGGTTTATCCAGCAGGATGAGCTGGATCACACTGGGTCCGGGTTTATCCAGCAGGACGGACACCACGAGGCTTTGGAGCAGCTCCTGACCCCGTCCACACGAGTAATTCCACGGATTGCCAGCGTCTGGATGCACTGAGAAATAATGACCTGGAAATCAATACCCCCCTCCCCCTGAGCACCACAAACACAAAGAAATCATCACCGAGCCGAGAAAATTCACCCCGCGCCCGCTGCAGCTTTTTGTCAGCATTCAAATATTGAGCTTTCCTGGAAATCAGGCGCAGGGGCAGGACCTGACACCTGAATTTGCTTTTTTTTCCCAGCTTCTTTTCAGGCTGCAGCAGGATGGGAGCTGAATGGAGGCAGCTGCAATCAGCCTGCGGTGAATGATGCTCCAAATTGCAGCTCCCAGGATGCCGGGGGGAGAGCGGAGCCGGGAGCAGGTGACGGTGTTTGAATGTCACTTAAAGTTCATTTTCATTATTTTAATTGTCCCTGTAAAGATCTCCCCCCCCTCTCCCCCCCGCCCCCATCACCAGCCAGGCCTGATTATGCTGGGAGAGAAAATCAGGGATTAAATCCCCGTCAATCAGGCCTGGGAGTGTTTCTGTGGAGCAGAGCTGCGATTAAAGCCGGGGCTTGGTGATCCCGGGAAAGGCTCCAGGAGGATTGGGAATGAGAGGGATTGGGGCAGGGCCAAGGCCATGGCTGCGGGATGAGCTTTTCAGAGGTTGGGATGAACTTTTCCAGGGGTTGGGATGAGCTTTTCCAAAGGTCAGGATGAGCTTTTCCGGAAGCTGGGATGCCATGGGCAGCTCCTTTCCCTGCTGCTGCCTCCCTGTCCCTGTTCTGCACAGGGAAAGGTTTGGGATGGAGTTTTGGGGTCTCGGGGGGGCGTTATCAGCTGGAATTACCAGATGGAATTATCATTTGGAATTATCAGCCCCGAGCTCCAGGATCACCGACACCAGGAGGATGTGGAGCTGCTGGAGAGATTCCAGAGGGGATCACGGAGCTGCTCCCAGGGCTGGAGCCCCTCTGGAGCCAGGCTGGGATTGCTGGGAATCTTCAGCTGGAGAGGAGAAGCTCCAGGGAGACCCCAGAGCCCCTTCCAGAGCCTGAAGGGGCTCCAGAAGAGCTGGAGAGGGACAACAGATGGAGAGACAGGACACAGGGAATGGCTTCCCACTGGAAAAATGGAGATTTAGACAAGATATTGGGAAGGAATTCCTGGCTGGGATGGAATTCCCAGAGCAGCTGTGGATGCCCCATCCCTGGGAGTGCCCCAGGCCAGGTTGGGATAACCCAGGACAACGGGAGGTGTCTCTGCCCATGGCAGGGTTGGGATGATCCCTAAGATCCCTTCCCACCCAAAACCATCCCAGAATTCCAGGATCCCGCCCAGCAGAGCAGGATCCTGCTCCTTTAACACCAACAATTACAGGGAAAAATAAAAAGATGCTTCATAAATGCTGCAAAGTGGGAGCTGCTTCCAAACAAACCAATTTGTGAAAAGATGGAGCCGGTGGGATCCGGCAATAATTTAATAACAGCTCAGAAAAAACAACAACGACTTTAAGAGCATCAGGGTGGTTTGGTTTTTTTTGTTTTGTTTTTTGTTTCCTAATAGAGAAACATCAACTCTGTGGGGAAATAAATGTAATAAAGCCAGTCCAATCTGCACAAACATTTGTTTTGTTATTTCTGGAAAATCAATAAACACGGGGCAATTATGGCCTCCCGTGGATCCCCCCAGCCTCGGCTTCTCTCTCCTTCCATCTCCCTTTCTTCCTCTGGATAAATTTGGCTGCTTGGTTTGGTTTTTTTTTTTTTCACCCTTTTCCAAGCCCAAGTCGTGTTTTTGCCTCGAAATGTTTCATTTCTCCTCCCCTGGTGCTGTGGAGGGAGAGGAGAGTCCCCCTCAGCTCTCATCTAATACAATTAAATGTAATTTAATTGCTGGGCAGGCTCGGATTTGTCAGGGATTCCAGCAGCAAATAAATCAGAATAAAAAGCTTGGCCTGACATGGATCTTCCTGGTTTCCAGCTGAAATTGCCCAGGTTGGGTTTCAGCAGCTGGGCCCTACAAAAACCACGGCTTTTCCTTTTCCATCACGTGATTTGGGATCCCTCTGGATGAGATCCTGGGAAAAGGAGCATCCTGAATTCTCCCTGTCCCGCTCCTGCCTGCACAACCTTTGGGATCCTGGAATCTTTGGGATATTGGAACCTTTGGGATCCTGGAACCTTTGGGATATTGGAACCTTTGGGATATTGGAAAACTTTGGGATACTTGAACCTTTGGGATCCTGGAACCTTTGAGATCCTGGAACCTTTGGGATCCTGGAACCTTTAGGATATTGGAACCTTTGGGATCCTGGAACCTTTGGGATATTGGAACCTTTAGGATATTGGAACCTTTGAGATCCTGGAACCTTTGGGATATTGGAACCTTTAGGATATTGGAACCTTTGAGATCCTGGAACCTTTGGGATCCTGAAACCTTTGGGATATTGGAAACCTTTGGGATACTTGAACCTTTGGGATCCTGGACTTTTGGGATACTGGAACCTTTGGAATATTGGAACCTTTGAGATCCTGGAACATTTAGGATATTGGAACCTTTGGGATATTGGAACTTTTAGGGTCCTGGAACTTTTGGGGTAGCACGGGGGGTTGGCATTTCTTTGGGATGCTCAGGAAACTTGGGAGGATCCTATTCCCTCTCCTCCTGCCCCTGTTCCCTGGATGGGAATTCTGGGGAGCCACAGGGTCTCCCTGATCCTCCTTTTCTCCAGATCTCCTCAGTCCTCCCCGAGCCACACCCAGACACTGCCCAGGCGAGGAACAAAATTAGAAATATTGGGAAAAAAAAGCACAATTCTCCAAGGCCGGGAGCGCTTCCCACTCCCGCGGTGGGTTTGGAATTTCTCCCTCGCCGCTTCCCCGGGGATTGCTGATTTTTCCCAGCACCCAGAGCGAGGTGTGAGCGCTTCCCTGGGCTCCCATGCGGGTTTTTCTCCCGTGTTTTCTTCACACCAAATCCAATTAAACCGAGGGCGCTTCCAGCGGAGCAGCCGAACCCTCCCCGGGCTGGGAGGTGTCCCCGTCACCCCCCATGGAAAGGGACAACTGGCCGGAATTCCATGGCCCTGGGAGGCTTTTCCAGCCCCGTTCGTGTGAGAGAACAACTGGGACTGGCCGCAGGCAGGGGCAGTTTAACCATTTTTGTCCCTTTTTCCATTTGCCAGTCACTTTTTTTATTATATTTTATTTTATTTATCCCACTTCAACTTTCATTTTATGATTTTCAAGCCAAAACCATTTTTATAAAGATTGCGTTTTATCATGACTAAATGTGATACAATTAATTTAAATTTTTAATTTTTTTTTTTTAATTTATTTTTAACTTCTCCACTTCCAACCCCCAGCAGGGAGAGCTGGGAAGTTCCATCCCCTCCAAGCCCCGCGCTGGTGCCAGGGAATCGTTTTCCTTGGGGATGCCGAGGCTGGAGGAGCTTTTGGGAGCCTTTCCTCGGCATTTTTTGGCTGCCAAACTCCTCCGCTCGCAGAGGAGAGTGAATAAAACATGAAGCAGGGAAGCAAATCCTGCCTGGCACCTGGATCCTTCCCTTCCCAGGGCGATCCCGAGCCTTTAATTGCTTGATTTACTGCGGGAGCCGCTCTGCCAGCAGCGCTAATTAATATCGGGTAACCCACTGACAGCGGGGCCGCTAATTAGCGGGGTTGGGCCTTTCTGGGGCCGCTGGAGAAGGGAAGAGCCCAATTTCCTCTGCTCTCCCTGCCCATCCATCATCCCTGGTTTGTTTGCGCTCCTGGGAAGCGCTCAGCTCCCATCCCGTTTTGTTTTCCTGCTCTTTTCCCTCCCCGAGCGTTCATCAGGGAAGAGTTTCTGGGATTAAACACATCCAAGTGGTGGGTTTTCCTGCCGGGAAGGGAATCTGGTGCCAAACGCGGAGTGGGGCCGAGAAGACGGGAGGAAAACAGGGAAAACAGGGAATTATTGATTCCAATCAAAGTCCTGCAGGTTTCAGCTTTTCCTTAAACGCTTCTGTTGCACCTGAGGCTCAGGAAATTAGGATCATCTCCTCTCCTGGAAGGAGGCAGAATGAGACACCTCCTGTTATCACCTGCGAGGAAGAAAACGTCGATTTGTTGTAACAAATCTCAGCCCTGACTGGCTTCATCCCTTTTCTGGTCCCCTTCTGGCTCCCACCAGCTCACAAATCCCTGGAAAATCAGGTTCAAACCAACCGGGAATAACAAACCAAGTGAGACATCCCTGAGCCAAGGCCAATTCCCAACAGGAAAACCCCTGGCTCTTGGAAAGGCCCTGAAATTGGGTTTAATTATTAAGGATCAGCAGTGGCTTTGGGGGGTCTGGTGGAAAAATTATTCCCCAGGGAAGGAAGGGATTACACCTAGAGTTGTTCCCTCTCCCAGGATCCCAATAAATCCTCCAGCAGGAAATTCCCAGGTCCAGCAGCTCCTGATGGAGCCAAATCCTCTCCGGCCCCTCTGGAGAGACCCCTCAGCACAGGGAAGGTCTGGCAGCACCAGGAATGATGTGGGATGAGCCTCAGCCAGCCCCAAGGAATTCCAGGATCCAGGGATCCGTGTGTGAACCACGGGTTTATGGAGCAAGGAGGCCCTGGAAGGAATTTTCCATAACGTTCCCAATTTCACAGCAGGGAGAGCAACGCAGCTCCCTCCCTTTGTTTGCCAGGATTTTGGGATTTCACGGCTGGGTTTCAACCCAGAGAAAAGTTGGGATGAAAAAATCCTGGGTGGGGTGACATTACGGGTCCTCCACACATCCAGGAAATTCCTTTGGATGGTTTTCAGCTTGGATTTTCCCAAGGAAGCGCTTGGAGAAATGCGGGATAATGGGAGGTGGCCCTGACCATGGCAGGGGGTGGAATGAGATTTTTGGGATTTTGGAGCCCCTAAAACCGGTACCAAAGCTCCCCAAGTCCTGCTTATCCCTCATCTCCAGGCAGGGATGGGAGATCCGGGAGGTGTTGAGAGCCGGTCAGAGGCCGCGGTTTTCCCTGCTCCCGGCCTCTCCCGGTTCATCCACACCCAGCACGGATCCATCCCCGAGCCTCTCCCCGACCTCGGCGCGTGGAGCCGCCGTTATCCCGCATTCCCATCCCACATTTCTCTCTCTCCAGTGCCTCTGGAAGCCGCTGGCGCTGGCCCCTTGGGCGCACGAGTGACGGCGACAGAATTTCCCCATTTTTCCGCTTTTTCCGCCCCTTCCCAGCACAGAACAGGGAGGGACAGGGAGCTGCAGTGCCAGGGGTTGAACCTGAGCAGAACTGGTTGAAATGGCACAAATTTGTCATTTTTAAGGCCACAAGTTGCTGCTTCCCACGCCTGGCCTGACATTTTGCCGGATGACGGCCGCGGAAATTCCGCCGGGAATTCCCGGCTGCCCGGGGATGGAGCGGGGCTGTTCTCAGTCCCTGACCTTTGGAAATGGATCCCAGGATTAATGAGCAACTCGGGTTTAATTCCAGCGAGGGCTTGGTTGGCTTCATTTTCCAGACATCCACACTGGGCCCTGCTCCTTGTGCTTCAAACACCTGCCAGGAGTCCCAGAGTCACCTGGAGGGGACTTCCATGGATTTTCCCTCAAGGAACCACGCTGAGCTTTCCCCACCCCATTATTTATCTAAAATTAATCAATTTAATCCCATAAAGCTGCAATTTAAATCCCAGAGCATCACTCTGGGGAAGCTCAAACGGCCCCATCCCAACCACGGGGTCTGGAAGGGAATCCCTGAGAGGGCCTGGAACAACCAATTCCAAGGAAATTAAAATCCAGGGAATTCTGAAGCAGCCACAGCCTGGCCAGGGCTGTGTGAGGCCGGAGCAGGGATGAGTTGTGGGGTTGGAAAATCCGATGTCGTGGTTGTTGGTGACGGAATTTCCGTCCACTGGCTCCGCTCCCCATCCGTGCTCAGCTCGATATTCCCGGGATCCAAGGCCTTTTCCAAGGGGAAGGAGCTGCTTTGGGGTGCTCAGAGCCTCATTCCCGGTGTGTGGGAGCAGCAGGAAGGGAATTGGCTCTTCCCAGAGGATGCCAAACCCTGCCTGGGGCTGGCAGGGAGGGCAGGAGGGGCTCGGCCTCAGCCCCGGGAAAGGCTGGAAAAGGAAAATCCCTTGGAAAAGGCCGGACTGGCCCCAAAACTCCCTTCAGGCTGTGCTGCCTCCAGCTCTGGATCCCAGCACGGGAAAAACCTGGAGCTGTTGGAGCTCAGGATGATAAGAGGGAAGGCTGGGAGAGCTGGGAATGTTCACCTGGAGAGGAGGAGAATCCAGGAGAATCCAGGGAGAGCTCAGGGCCCTTCCAGGGCCTGGAGGGGCTCCAGGAGAGCCGGAAAAGGGCTGGAGGGACAGGACACAGGGAATGGATTCCCATCGGGAAAATGGAGATTTAAACGGGATATTGGGAAGGAATTCCTGGCTGGGAGAGTGGGGAGGGGCTGGGATGGAATTCCCAGAGCAGCTGTGGCTGCCCCATCCCTGGAAGTGTCCCAGGCCAGGCTGGGATAACCTGGGACAGCGGGAGGTGTCCCTGCCATGGCAGGGCTGGGATGAGGAGTTCAAAATCCCTCCCCACCCAAACCACTCCGGAATTCCAGGACTCCTTGTGCCGGCAGGATGAGGCTGCCCCGCGATTTGCTTTTCCATGTAAATGTTTTCCATGCAAATGTTTTCCATGCAGGCGCTCTTTAGTGGCTGCTTAGCGGGAAGTGACAGCGGTGACAGATCCCATCCCCCGGGGACGCGCTGCAGTCACTGTTGGTTTTCTCCTGGATGACAGATCCTCATCTCCCGAGCCTTTCAACTTCTGTGGATTTTGGGGGCTGGCACTTTTTTTTGTTGTTGTTTTTTTTTGGTTTTTTTTTTAATTTATTTTTCCTAAACCGCGGCGTCCTTGATAAACACACAAACAAACGCCCCGAAGCCAGGGAGGGAATTCCAGCCTGCGTGGGGGGAAAAAGGGGGAAATAAAGCAAAGCAGGCGGCTCCCAAGGGATGGGATCCCGAGTTCCTGCCCGGTGGGATAAACCCTGGGCGCGGCACATCCATCCGAGCACCAGCAGAGCTTTTCCTTGCCTTTTTTATGGAATTTGCGGCCCTTTCCTCCCCATCCCAGGAGCTGCAAAACAGGACCCGGCACTGCCCTCATTTTCCTGGAAAGAACCGGCGGGCAGAGGGGTTTGGAATTGAAATCCACCAGCAAAATTCCTCCTGTTCCCTCTTTTTTTTTGGCGTTAAATATTCCATTAATGCAATGTCACAAATCCCCAGGGAGGGGAGGAGAGAGGAAGCATCACCCTCGCTGCTCCCCGGGTCTTCCAGAGGCAGGAATTCCATCTCTGACCGAATCCCGGGGGGTGAGAGGAGTTTGGGGCAGGAAGGGGGAGAAAATAATTGATAAAATTAAGGAATTTTTAGGGTTAAAATTAAGAAAATTAAGGAATGAAAGGCAATCAGCGCCGAGCTCCAGCGGCAATGAGGGAGAAGGGCTTGGAAAGGGAGAACACTCCCGGTGGGAAGGGAGCGGGATCTCTCCATCATTTCCATTTCCCGGCACGCCGAGGCTCAGGACGAGCTGACATTTAGAAGTGTATTTAAGCCCTGCTTAGATTAAAGGCTTTTATTCCCTCCAGCCCCGCTCCCCTCCGCATTCCCTCACATTTGCCCCCTCCTCGGCGGATTTATTCCCGGAGTTCCTCCGTGCCTCCATCGCCTTTCCCCC
>VZRZ01006841.1:129893-144049 GCA_013398175.1 Climacteris rufus | reverse complement strand
CCCCCACCCCTTTTTCGCGGCGCTAATGGGGAATAAGCGAGGAGCAGAAGGAATCTATTCCTGCTATAAATAATTGATGGACACCTCGCACGGAGCCCACACAGGTTCTGCGCACGTGGGAAGCAGCACGGAGAATTTGCACAGAGGGGATGGGGGAAAAAAAAGCCGGAAAAAAGCCGGGAAAAAGCCGGGGAAAAGCCGGGAAGAAGCCGGGAAAAGGCCAGGAAAATGAGAATATCCCGCCCTGACCCATTCCAGCCGCAAAACCCCGCCCGGGGGAGCGGCACCTCCCGCTCCCGGCGCTGTCCCCGCCCGGGCACGGTCACAAAGCCGCGGAGCTGCCGCGGATAATTAAACTTTGCAGCTCGCAGATAAGAGCCGAGATGGGCTTTTTCCTGCGCGCTGTTCGCAGCCCAGCTGGAGGCAGCAGATAAGGTGGGAATTGGCCTATTTTCCCAGCCCGGAGCGGCTCTGCTGCGGGAACGCGGGGAAAAATCGCCGCTTTTTTGCCGGTCCTGCTTTGAAATCCGAATTTGAGGGGTTGGGCGACCCCCCCGCCCCGCAGGGATCTTCTGGGATCAGCGGGATGCGTTTCCCGGTGGGAAGGAGGAGGAAAAGTCGGGGGATGATGCCGGAGCCTCTTCCCGGCGTGTTTTCCCGGGATGCAGCACCGGGACCCGCGGGGTCACCAGGAATCGGTTGGGAATTCCACATCTGCCAAGCCCTGCCTGGGTGGGAATGAGTTCCATGGGCACAGATGCCGGGAAGAGCCGGGGGAACACGGGGGTGACCCCTCAGAGTCAAAATTTCTGCCACTTTCGGGCTGAAAATGCCGATTTTAGAGGGATTTGGGAGCTCTGGAGCTCGAACTCAGCGTGGTTTCCCAGGGAAATCATCTCCATGGGATCTGCTGAGTCCTGGGATTGGGAATTACGGAGCTGAACATTCCCCAGAGCACGGGAGCATCCAGGGGAGTGAAACCTGGCATTGATCATCAGGATCTGGGAAACTCTGAGGTTTTTCCACAAGGAAACACAAAATATTCCAGGGTGGAAATCAGGATGGAGCGCATGGGGACCATAAACCCAGTCAGTTTTCCAGGGAATTTGGTCCATCTCAGATCCCTCATTCCTATCTCATCCTCTTCCCCCTTTTCCCAACCCCTCATTTGGAATCCCTGATCCCACACGGACCAGCAGCAGCAGTCCCTGGTGAAAGGAATTTTCCTGGAGCGCAGTTTCTGGTTGGATACTGATTTTCCAAGCCCCTGGATGATTTCCATCCAAGGATCCGCAGCCAAACCCCACCAGCCTTGAGCCTCAGCCAGTCACAGGCACCCAAGGACACAAAAATTGGGGAAAAAACACCAGTTCTGCCCCAAAACAACATCCATAGAAAGGAAAAAGGAATTCTCCTTGCTGTCAGCAGCCCAGCTCCATCCCCCCAATCCCAGATCCAGGATGGACACGGACAATTTAGGGATAACCCAGCAGAACTCTGAGCCATATGGAAGGCTCTGCAGGGTTTAGGGAATTCTCATCCCAGAAAGCTGGAGACTCCCAGGCTGGAAGGGCCTGGCAGCTCAGGATGCAGGGAAGAGCCAGGGAATGGTGAAATCTCCACGCAGCCAAAAATTTTAGGGCTGAATTCCAGCAGAAATGGGGAAGGGAGGGTGCTGTGCCCCTTCCAGAGCAGGAAGAGCAGGAGGGAGGGATGGAGAGGTTTTATCTGCCCAGGTGCTGGGGCTCTGGGGAGGTGGGAATTCCAGCAGGAGCTCTGCTTCCAGCTGCATTTCACTGGGATGCTCCACACCCAAAAATCCAATTCCAGAGGCAAAAAGCCCCAGGCTGTGGATCCGGGATCAGGTTTGTGTGTCCGGCCTCCCCAGGGCTTGGAAATTGCAGGGTTTGGAGCGGAGCTTTGGGCTCCTGCTGGGCTCGGTTGGAAAACCTCCCTTTCCACGGGTTTTTGTGTGGAATTATCCCAGCAGGGCAGGGGAAGTCGTCGTGACCTGAGTGAGGATGGGACGAGGGAGGGAAACCGAGCACCTGGAGCTGAACAGGGACAGATGGAAACGGGGGATGGATGTGGCAGCATTCCCGGCTGGATGTGGCAGCATTCCCGGCTGGATGTACCAGCATTCCCAGCTGGATATGTCAGCATTCCCAGCTGGATGTACCATCATTCCTGGCTGGATGTGCCAGCATTCCCAGCTGGATGTACCAGCATTCCCAGCTGGATGTGCCAGCATTCCCAGCTGGATGTGCCAGCATTCCCGGCTGGATGTACCATCATTCCTGGCTGGATGTGCCAGCATTCCCGGCTGGATGTGCCAGCCTTCCCAGCTGGATGTGCCAGCATTCCTGGCTGGATGGGGCTTGGAGCCACCTGGGACAGTGGGAAGTCTCCCTGCCCATGGACTGGATGGGCTTTAAGGTCCCCCCAACCCAAACCATTCCAGGATTCCATGATTTATTTCATTAAACGAGGGCGTCCAGCCCTTGTGTCCCCCCTCATTTTCCATCCTCTTCATCCGCCTGGAATTCCTGGGATTTTCAGATATTCCCTCTGCTTCCTCCCTGGGAAAACCTGCTCGGTCCCCTCTGCTGCAGATCCAGACTCGGGGGGCCCCCAGCGTGGGGCGGTTTTGTGGCAGAACCCCCAAAATGACCAAAAATTTGAAGGGAAAGAGGAATCAGAGGGAGAAGGAGCCAGGAGCTGCTGGGAATGGACGGGGGACGCTGCTCTGGAAACTTTGGTGATCCCTGGGCTGGGATCATCCCTCGGGGCAGCAGTTTGGGAGCATCCTGACAAGGCCTGGGCGAAATTCCTGCTGGGATCATCCCTCGGGGGAACAGTTTGGGAGCATCCTGACAGGGCCTGGGTGAAATTCCTGCTTTTCCCGGCTGTGCCTGCAGGGATGGAGCGGGGAGCGGGGCCGGGGGCAGCTCCCGGCGCATCCCAATCCCATTTGCCTTCCCTGCCCTCCCTGGATCGGCGCCGGGAGCTCCTTCGGGGTTCATCAGGAGGTGTTTGCAAAGCGTTCCCAAATCCCGAGGGCAGAGATGAGGAATTTTTCCAGAGTTTTTCCTCAGTCCATCCCGACAGGGCTTTGTGGGGACAAAGCTCCTGCCCTGCCACACCCTGGTCCCCGCCATCCCCAAGCCAGGCTGCTGCAGGCTCCAGAAAAACACAAAACCCACGGATAAACCCCAACCCCGGGGGAGAATCCTTCCGTGCCCGGATAATTCCGCTTATATAAGGCGTGATCCGCCTTTCCGTGCGCCGGGAATTCATTCCCGGGCCACATTTGCATGAGAACGGGAGCTTTGTTGCTCGGGAAATTCAGCTGCCGCCCCGTGGTGCCGCAGCCTCCGAGCTCCCGGCCCAGCCCGGGGGTTTTGTTCCCTCCCCAGGAATGGGATCCAGGATTTTATAGGGAAAAACAGGCCCGGAAAAGCTGCTCCGGGTCCCCCCGTGGCTGAGGGGATGCGGGAGGAGGGTTCGGCTCACGGGTGGGGTTTGGGGGGAAAAAGGGATATTTTGGGGGATTTAGGGGTGTTCAGGATGGTTTGGGAAAGCAGGATCAGCCAAGTGTCCCACTGCATTCCAGCCTCGGGTTTTCCAAGGATTCCCACTGGAAATAGAAGGCCTGAGCAAGGGATTCTCAGGGAATAGGATTTGGGGAGAAAAGGGAATATTTTGGGGAGGTAAATGGGGTTAGGGGTGTTCAGGATGGTTTGGGAAAGCAGGATCAGCCCAGTGTCCCACTGCATTCCAGCCTCGGGTTTTCCATGGATTCCCACTGCAATCCAAGGCTTGATTGAGCAAAGGATCCTCAGGGCTTGGATTTTGGGGGAAAAGGGATGTTTTGGGGGAGTAGATGGGAAAGAATGGGGGTGTTCAGGAGGGGTTGGGAAAGCAGGATCAGCCCAGTGTCCCACTGCTCCAGCACCAGGTATTCCAAGGTTTCCCACTGGAATCCACGGCTTGATTGAGCAAGGGAAAATCAGGGGGTGGGATTTGGGGAAAAAAGGGGATTTGGGGGGAGTAAATCCGGTTAGAGATGTTCAGGAGTAGTTGGGAAAGGAGGATCAGCCGAGTTTCCCACTCCAGCCTCGGGTTTTCCATGGATTCCCACAGGAAACAGGGGATGCTCAGGAGGCCACCAGGGACACCTTCAGTTATCCCTGGATTTTCTCTCCAAAGTTTCTTGCTCCCTGCACCAAACATCCACGGAAATACGAGGGGAAACCACCCAGAAAACCTTGGGACGCAGCAAATTTAAAACATCTTGGGTCTGCAACACCCATGGGGGCGTTTCCATGGATTATCAGGGTCTGAATGCCCACATTTCATTCCCTCGCTCTGGCTGGGCTTTGGTGGATCCCAAAGAAGAGGGAAAGGCAGGAAATGGATGTGGGGGGAGAAGGGGAAAGGAGCCCCGGGATGAGCTCCGGGAGCAGCGGGATCTGCCCTCCTCCAGAGGGATAAATCACCCCTGCCCGGCCCAGGGATCCTTCCCGGGGATCCTTCCCGGGGATCCTTCCCGCTCCGGGCTCTCCAGGAGGGATCAAAGGCGCTGCCAACCCCGGGAGCGCCGCTCCTGCCGCCTTTGATGAAAAATTCAGCGGCGGCTCCGCTCCCCCCGCAGCCCCGGGGCGCTCCCCGCCTTTGTTTCGCGGGGTTCCAGGAATTTTTAATTCCTGCCGCGGTATTCGGAATTCCTGGTGGGGGAAATCAGGGCCTGGATGCTGCTCGTTCTGTGGGAGAGGGGGGAACCGCGTAAAAACAACGGGTTTGGGAAAGTTCATAAAAATCCTGATTTTTGGGGCTGTGGGGGATAGCTCATTAAGCACCCGAATTTGGGGCTGTGGGGGAAAAATTTCATAAAAATCCCGAATTTGGGGCTGTAGGGGAAGCCTCATAAAAATCCTGATTTTGGGGTTATGGGGGGAACCTCATAAAAACCCCAAATTTGGGGCTGTGGGGGAAAATCTCATAAAAACCCCAAATTTGGGGCTGTGGGAGAAAAATTTCATAAAAATCCCGAATTTGGGGCTGTAGGGGAAACCTCATAAAAATCCTGATTTTGGGGCTGTGGGGGAAAATCTCATAAAAACCGCAGATTTGGGGTTATGGGGACAACCTCGTTAAACGCCCAAATTTTGGGGCTGTGGGGGAAAATCGCATGAAAACCCTGAATTTTAGGGCTGTGGGGGAACCTCACAGAACCCTCACATTTGGAGTTGTGGGGGAAAATCTCGTAAAAATCCCGAATTTGGGGCTGTGGGAAAACCTCAGTAAAACCCCGAATTTTGGGAAACCTCATAAAAATCCTGAATTTTGGGGTTGTGAAGGGAAACCTCATAAAAATCCCGAATTTTGGGAACCTCGTAAAAATCCTGATTTTGGGGCTGTGGGAGAAACCTCTTAAAAATCCTGATTTTGGGCCTGTGGGAGAAACCTCATTAAACACCCAAATTTTGGGGCTGTGGGGGACATTTCATAAAAATCCCGAATTTTTGGGCTGTGGGGGGAACCTCATAAAAACCCTGAAAAAAAATGTTGTCCCTTTTTGTCACCATTACTAACAGCACCCCCAGATTCTGTCATTCTGGGGGTTTCCCATCCAAAAAAAGGGGGGGATTGGATTGGAAAAAGAGATTTTCACTGGAAAAGTGCATGGATATACATTGGAAAAGTGGATTTACACTGGAAAACACCGGGATACACAGTGGAAAAGTGGATATACAGTGGAAAAAGTACTGGGTGTACACTGGAAAAATGGATTTTCACTGGAAAAATATGTGGATACGCACTTGGAAAGTGGATACGCACTGGAAAATGGATATACACTGGAAAAATGGCCATACGCTGGAAAAATGCATGGATACGCACTGGAAAAATGGATTTTTACTGGAAGAAATGCGTGAATATACAGTAGGAAAGTGGATACACATTGGAAAAACACAGGGATGCACACTGGGAAAATGGATGTGAACTGGAAAAATGTGTGGGTACGCACTGGAAAAGTGGATTTACACTGGAAAACACAGGGATGCACACTGGAAAAGTGGATATACAGTGGAAAAAATACTGGATATACACTGGAAAAATGGATATACATTGGAAAAACCCATGGAGACGCACTAGAAAAGTGGATACAGGCTGGAAAAATGCATGGATACACAGTTGGAAAGTGGATTTTCCCTGGAAAAATGCATGGATACCCTCTGGAAAAGTGGATTTTCCCTGGAAAACCCCACTGGATTTGCCCCAAAACCCCCGGGGCAGCAGCGGGGTCGCCCCACGGGTGACATTCCCAGCCCCCATTCCTGGGATGAACCTTTGGATTCCCCACAACCGCAGCGACTTCCCGGAGCATTCCCATTTCCATGACAATGCCGGAGGGGGAGAGGGATGATGTGGCACTTGAAATGGAAACCCAGCTATTTCTTCCGTCTTTCTCATCCCGAAAAACGCAATATTGTGACATTTCCCGGGCGCTGCCGCTTTTTGGGGCTTTTTTTCCCGCTGTATTTTCTCTCTTCCCGAACGAAATCAGCCCAGCTCCTCTCCATGTTCCAATTTCATTAACTGGCACTCAGAATAAACCCCTTTATTTCCCCCGGAATTCGCCCACTCCATTATTTTTTCCCTCCCATTCCATAAAGATTTCCGTGCCAGGCGTTTTTCCAGCCTGGTTGCTCCGGGGAAAAATTGCAGGGGAGGGACAAGTTCGGTCCTGGGGGCACCGGGGCAGGGCTTTGACACCTTCCCCAGGCAGGGAAAACCTCAGCAGGGAATAATTCCAAGTGGAAAGGGTCGGATGGGAGGGAAACCAACACAATTCCACGCTGGGAAGTGATGGGGTAAGGGGAGAAAAGGAGAGGAAATGATTTTAAAGGGATTTTTCAGCCTCTCCCTGACACCAAAAGGGTCTGAGGGATTTTTTCTCCTCTCCTTTGGTTGGGTTTTAGGGGAAATTCACAGCTCTTGGTGGTGCCGGGTTTAATTCCCAGATTGGGGAAGGCCCAGGGAGCTTTTCCTGCAGGAACCCTTGGGAAGCTCGGGCCTGGAGCTCTGGTTTGGGGGGAAGGAGCTGAAATTTTCAGGGATGCTGATCCAGGGGATCTCTGGCTCGGGGCTGGGTGGGTGCAAACCAAACCAGGAGTGAAACAATCCCCACTGTGAGTGCTGGGAATTCCCGGATTCCTGGGTGGGATCCTCTCCCTGCCTCCCCACATCCTCCAAACCGGCCCCGAGGGGCTTTGCTTTCCCATCCCAGGATCCTTCAGCTCCTTCCAGGACGAATGTAAAGATTCCCTGGTTTCCAGAGGCACAGGGAACCCCTGGCCTGGGAATTTCCTGCTGGGGGTGGAACAGGGGGAGTTATCTGGGGGTTCCATGGCACACGGATGGGATAGAATGGGATCCTGGAAAGGTTTGGGTGGGAAGGGACCTGAAATCCCACCCAGTGCCACCCCCAGGGACACCTCCCACCATCCCAGGGTGCTCCAGCCTGGCCTTGGGCACTTCCAGGGATGGGGCAGCCCCAGCTCCTCTGGGAATCCCATCCCAAACCCTCCCCACCCTCCCAGGGAGGAATTCCTTCCCAAAATCCCACCCATCCCTGCCCTCTGGCAGTGGGAAGCCATTCCCTGTGTCCCGGCCCTTCGCCCTCATGGTCCCCCCACCCTCCCAAAGCTGAGCCGGAGCTCCAAATCTGCCTGAGGAAGCAAATTCTCCTCTCCCGCTTGTCCTCAGGGAGCTTTTCCTGCTTTCTTGATCCTCTGACCGAATTTTGGGGAAGGAGGGGGATCTGCCAGGACCTTGGCACCCCCGTGCCCAGGCTGGGCCAGCTCGGGCACCCCGGGCCGCGCTGCAGATTCCCTGGATGTGGATCCAACGGGAGCGATCGGGATCTTTATGACTCCAGCGCCACTAATCCTCCCAAATTAGCAAACAGAACTTCATCCTCCCGGGAGCTGTTTCCTCACCCTGGAGTTGCCATCGGGCTGCTGGAGAGACGGAGCCAGAGGAGCCGCAGGAGCTGCTCTGCTGAGCCCTGGGTGCCACCAGCCCAAAGGGAGCCCCGGATCCATCCCCATCCCTGGGTTATTCCCCATTCAGCTCCTCAATAATTCCCTCCAGCCACAAATCAGCGCTGCCCGCTCGGAGATGCCCTGGTTCTGTGGGATTTTCCTGGTGCTGTGGTGTGTTCATGTTCCCCTTGTGCCCTGTGGGATTTTCCTGGTGCTGTGGTGTGTTCATGTTCCCCTTGTGCCCTGTGGGATTTTCCTGGTGCTGTGCTGTGTTCACGTTCCCCTCCTGCTGCTCCTCCTTGGACTTCACTCTCATTCCAGGCCAGTCCTCAGGGGAAAACGGGAATGTGGATCCCTTGTGGCCACCCCAGTGCTCCCCCTGCTCCAAATAAACCCCAAACTCCGAGCAGCAGCCCAGCACCTCCAGCAGGATGGGAAACAGTCCTGGAAAAGCCCGGATTTGATGGATTTAGGGGTGAGTGCTCCTGATTCCCAGCTCTCCGTTCCCTCCCCAGGTATTCCCAGCCTTTCCCAGCCCAGGCCGGGCCGGCAGGAAGGGGAAGAAGCAGGAAATCCATTATCCAGCTGTAACGAGGCCCCTCATTAAATATGGATGGTAAGATAATGAACATTTTAATTCCATGTATTCCCCCTTTCCCCCCTCCTCGTCCTCCTTTAAATGAAGATCTCAGCCCCTCCCGAGCAGGTTGATGGAATCTCCCTTTGCCAAGCGGGAAATCTCTGCTCTGCCTCCCCACAAACCCTCACCGGGGGAAGGAGAGGGATCAGAGCCAGCCAGGAGCCCATCCAGCGCTTCCCAGTTTTCCTTTGGAAGTCCTGATGGGAGTCCCGGCTTTCATCACTCACCTCATTCACCCTTGGCAGCCCAACCCCACGGAGATGCCCTCAATCCCTCCATTTCCCAGGGAATGAGGCCACTGGCTCATCCCACAGAAGAAAATTCCCTCTGGTCTCTCCTCAATTTTCCCACGTTTGGGTCCATTTAACCCGGAATTGCCGTGAAACCCCTGAGAGCAAAACCCAAAACCCCGAGAAATTCAATCTCTTCTCAACGCTGCAAAGCCCTGGGGCTCCCAGCTCTGCCTGGAATGAATCCCTGGATCCAGGCAGGCCCCACCTATGCCAGGGGACAGCCCCACCGTGACCTGGGAAAGGTTTAATGTGGATTTTGGGGCAAATGATCCCAGATTTCCCACCTGGGGCAGGGATGAAGGGGTGGCTGGTGGAGGGAGGGAGAGAGGGGATGGATGGATGGATGGATGGATGGATGGATGGATGGATGGACTCCTTTTCCCTGCCCTGGAAAAGGCCCCAGCTGAGCTCAGCATCATCCCTGGAGAGGTCGGTGTCCAGGCATGGAGGGAGCACAAAAGGAGAATTATTTCTGTTTAATCCTCGCAGCACTGAGGATAAAATATCCACGGCAATAGTGAGGTTCTGGGGGGAAAAAAATTAAATTAAAAGCCTGGAGATCTGCACAGAATAAACAGCTCTGGGAAATCGAAATAATGACCGTGGAGTTCCCTGATCCCCAAAGCTCTCCTGACACCGCCCCGACCCAAGGGCAAGGAAGCAAACCCAGATTTCCCAGGAAATGAGAAATTTCCTGGGAATTCACTGGGCGTTTGGCAGATTGTGGGAATCTCAATCAGCTCTTCCAAGGATATTTATGGGTTCTACAGCTCTTCCTTATCCCGAAAGCTCTCCTGACACCGCCCCGACCCAAGGGCAAGGAAGCAAACCCAGATTTCCCAGGGAATTGAGAAATTTCCTGGGAATGCACTGGGGGTTCAGCCCCAGCACCCAAATCCCACCCCAGGGGGATCCTGGCTCCTTCCCACTGGGATCATCCCCATTTTCAACAGGGACTGCATAGAGGGAAGCCCCAAGGGCCTCATTAACTGCGGAGTGTTTAATTACCCTCTGAGCATCCAACGGACCTCCAGCTCTCGGAATTCAGCGCGATCGACATTCCCAATTAGCGGTAATTAAGGATTACAAGGGCTCTCCGTGTTTACATCACCCATTAAACCCCCGAGTTTGGACGATTCCCAGTGCCCACGCCAGGAGCAGCGGGAAGAGGCTCCTTGGGGCTGAGGTTGTGCCGAGGCCGCCGATCGCGGACGGGGCTGGAGTCGGAGAGGGAAATCAGGGAAAAGATCCAAACTCCAATTTCCGAGGCTGTAATTCCCCCCAAACAGCCTCGTGCTGCCATTGTTTACCTTCCAGGCTGACAATGCAGATTTATGCAAATGAGAGCGCGGCCGCTTTCTGTCTGCTCGTTAATTAGCACCGAGTTCTGGCCATGGAAACCAGGCCAGCAGAATTCCTCTCTAATTCCATCCAGGGTTTGATTCCGCTCTTCCCCACACTCCTGTCCCAGTTTTTGGGGCTTTTCCAAGGGTTTTGGGTGAAACACGGACAAGCCAGGGCTCCCGTGCTTGGGAGGAGGGAAAGAGGGATCTGGGAAAAGGGGGAAAAGTGGATGAATCTGGATTTCCTTCCCAGTTTCTTAGCACAGGGATGCTGTCACAGAATCATGGGATCGTTTGGGTTGGAAAAGACCTTTCAGAGAATCAAGGGATCATTTGGGTTGGAAAAGACCTTTCAGAGAATCATGGGATCGTTTGGGTTGGAAAAGACCTTTCAGAGAATCATAGGATCATTTGGGTTGGAAAAGATGTTTCGTGGATTCACAGAAATACTCAGATTGGAAAAGACCTTCCACAGGTTCCTGGAATGATTTGGGTTGGAAAAGACGTTTCATAGACCCGTGGAATTGTCAGGGTTAAAGGTCTTTCACAGAATCATGGAATCACTGGGGTTGGAAAAGACCTTTCAGAGCGTCTTGGAATTGTTTGAGTTGGAAAAGGTCTCTCAGAGAATCATGGAAACCTTGGGGTTGGAAAAGGCCTTGTGTAGAATCATGGAATTGTTTGGGTTGGAAAAGACTTTTCAGAGAATATTGGAATAATTGAGGTAAAAGTCCTTTCAGAGAATCATGGAATCGTTCAGGTTGGAAAAGATATTTCACAGAATTATAGAAATATTTGTGTTGAAAAAGATCTTTCAGAGAATCATGGAATTGTTTGGGTTGGAAAAGACTTTTCAGAGAATCCTGGAATTGTTCGGGTTGGAAAAGACTTTTCAGAGAATCCTGGAATCGTTTGGGTTGGAAAAGACTTTGCAGAGAATCACGGAATCATTGGGGTAAAAGACCTTTCAGAGACGCATGGAATTGTTTGGGTTGGAAAAGACTTTTCAGAGAATCATGGAATTGTTTGGGTTGGAAAAGACCTTTAAGGTCCCCAAGCCCGGCCACCCACTGAGCAGTGCCCAGGCCACCACCAAACCTTGTCCTGAAGCGCCATCTCTGCAACTCTTCCCAAAAATTCTTCATGGATTGGAGCTGGAGCTGATGCCTGAGGGGTTTTTTCAGCCCAGGAAATGATGGGTGAGGGTGGGGATGGCCCCGTGCTGGTTTGGGGCCCCCTGAGCCAAGAGCATCCCCAGGGATCCGGGATGGGATACTCCTCCAGCCAGGATTTCTCCCTGTGGGCACAGCAGGACGGGAATAAATCCTTATGGGATGAGCAGAGCCGTGGATGTGCTCCAGGGAATGTTCCAGATCCATGGGTGCCCCCCTCGAGGGCTCCATCCCCCAGGAACACCAATCCTGGCTCAGGCCGGGCTGGGATTTCAAACGAGTTGGAAAAACTCCCCAGACTCCCCTGCTCACCCTGAGGGGCAGCAATGATCCCAACAGGCAGCATTTTGGGATAAATCCCTGGCAGAAATGTACAAATTGTGAGTCAGCAAACACCTGAACAACCTCTGGGATGTTTTATTCCCAAAAAGGCTCCGGATCAGCTCCAAGTGTTGGGCCCAGCCCAGCCCTGCCTGAGCCGAGCTTTACCCAGGATCAGACGCAGCCCCCCAGGCCTGCCCCACCCTTTCCCTTTTCCCAGTTTTTCCCTGTCCTCTGCTCCCCTCAGGGACAATTTCCTTGCAGGATTTACACATTTATTTACAAATAAATAATGTCTGGGGGGGGACCCAGCACCCGCAGGACTCCGGGGCCCATTTCCAACCCGGCTCCTTCCAATGTTTCCTCTGCAATTCCCGTGCTCGAGCAGCCCTGCAAAATGGGCCTAAACACTGCAATTTTCCGACCATTTTCATCCAAATTGTCACAATTTCCCAATGGCCCCAGCACCAAATTACAACTGAAAAGCACCGAGGCCACCCAGGCGTCCGTGGGCAGGGAGGGAGGGAGGGGGGATGTTGGGATGAGGCAGCAGCTGGACACAAACCCCGCAGAAATGGGATTTTAGGTGATTACCGGCCACGTCTGGGGCCAGGAGGCATCCGGGGGGAAAGATGAGCACATTTCTGTGATGGATTTTGGATGAAACGCCGCAAATCTCCCCGGATGGCCGGGAAAGGGGATTTTTGTGGGATGTTTGTGGCTCCAGGATGCCAAAATAGGAATGGATCCCGAAATAAATGGGGCAATTGCTCGGACTGAGAGGTGGCTGGAGTTCAGCTCACTTGGGAAGCAATTCCAGCTTGGCAGGGGGGTCCTGCCCCAGGATGGACCCTGGGATACCCCGAGAGGGGATCTGGAGGGGTTTCCAGAACTCCAGAGTGCCCAATTCCACCCTTTTCAGGAATTCCACATCCCTGGCAGTGCTCAGGTCCGGGTTGGACGGGGCTGGAGCAGCCTGGGACAGTGGGAGGTGTCCCTGCCATGGGAATTCCCATCCTGAGACAGGATCCTCCAACCCAGACCTTTCCAGGACTGGATCTGGGTGCGGATAGGGGCACTCCAAGGAAAACGTGGACATTTGGGAAGGAGAGGCAAAGATTTGGAGCAGAACATCTCCACCCCACCCTGGAGAAGCAGCTGGGTCACCCCATCCTTTCTGTGCCTTGACAACGCTCTGGGAATTCAGGATCCAGATCCTGCAGCTCCCCAGGATTCCCCCCGGAGCTCTGTCCCTCCCTGTCCTTCTCCCCAGAGTTTTCCTGTCCCTTCCCACCTGGATCTCACGTTCCCTGCCCCCCTCGGCATGAGGAACCCGTCAGATTTTTACGATTTTCTCACAGATGGCTTCAGTTCTCACCCCAACCCCGCTGCAGTCACGGGGAATGTATTAATAATTACACAAGGTGTTAATTGCTTCCCAGGCAGGCTCAGGCAGGGCTTTTGTCTCTCCTCTCTCTGCTGAGACAGCGACAGGGAGAGTCAACAAGTGTCAAGTGTGGCGCCTCATCCCCGCGCCCGTAGCATTTATTAAAATTGCTAATGAATCTAATAATTAAACACATAAATAAACCTTACCTCAGGTGTTAAATCTCATTATTGGGCCGTCCAAAATCAATTTGGGGGCGTTTGCCTATTAACACGTGGGCAAAGTTAATTAGAAATGTCCAGATCAATATTTGAGCAATTCTTAAGCGGCGGGATCCCCGCGTGCAGAGCAGCCCCAGCCGCCGTGAATAAGTTATATCTCCGAAATTAATGCCTTCTCCTAATGGAGTTTACCCTGGTAAATTAATAATACTCCGGGAAATCTGCAAAATAAATGACAAACCTGGGCTGAGCCCCCGGGGGAATCGTTCGTCTGCGCTGTCAGAGCCCGGGGCTGGGGGGCACTGGGAGCTGTGGGGCAGAGCTGGGGCGGAGCTGGGGGGCTCTGAGCCCCTTCCCCGCTCCGGGTGCTCCAGATGAATCCCTTTCCAAGGAAGGCAGGGCTCCTGCAGCACGGACAGAGCTCACCCACAGCTCAGCCCAGAGCTCAGCTCACCCCACACATCACCCCATAGCATAGCTCAGCTCAGCCCAGAGCTCAGCTCACCCCACAGATCACCCCACAGTTCAGCTCACCCCACAGTTCAGCTCATCCCATAGCTCAGCTCACCCTACAGCTCACCCCACAGTTCAGCTCATCCCCACAACTCAGCTCACCCACAGCTCACCCACAGCTCATCCCATAGCCCACCCCACAGTTCAGCTCATCCCTATAGCTCACCCACAGCTCACCCACAGCTCACCCCATGGCTCAGCCCACCCCACAGATAACC
>VZRZ01006841.1:73895-84837 GCA_013398175.1 Climacteris rufus | reverse complement strand
CCAGCCCCACGCCCCCCGTGCCCCCAGCTCTGTGATGTGATCTCCAGAGGCCTCGCCGTGCTGCCTTTGCACAACCGCGCTGTGTGTGCCCGTCCGCATCCCGGCCCCAGCCTGGACAGAGAATTATTTTTCTGCAGTTCTTTTTTTTTGTTGTTGTTCTGTTTTTTTGGATGTTCTTTCTGGTGACTGATGTAAACTACTGGTAATTTTATGTTTTTATTTATAAATAAATTTTTTAAAACTTGCCCAGCCTCTCCGGCGGTTTTCCCTGCTGAAGAGCAGGGTGCTGCTTGCTGTGTCCCTCCCCGGGCCACCTCCACTGGTCACAGCCCCCAGGGTCCCCTCTGGGGACATCCCTGCACCTGGCCCTGCTGCCTGCAGCATTATCTGCGCTCTGCAGCTGGGATAACCCAGCATGGCAAAGCAGGGACCCATCCCTGGCAGGTTGGAGGGAGTGGGATGATCCATCCACTCCCAGGCTGAGCCCTCCAACCTCACCCTCCTGCCCTGCGGGTCAGCCTGATTCTCACCCCGACCCCCCAGCCCTGAGCAGGCAGGTCCCTCGCCTGAGGAGATCCAGGCAAAACAATTCCTGAGGCAGAGATAAAGCTTTAACCAACCCGAGGTCATATTTTGACTATTTCAGCTCAACTCAGAACCTGTTTGCACTCCCCCAGCACGGGGGGAGGCAAGGGGCAGGCTGAGGAGCAGGAAATGGGGAAAACACCCCAGTTACAGCAAATTTTCATCCTGACCCCTCCCACAGGGCTCTGGCCCAAGCCCCTGAGCAGCCTCGGTTCATCGCACAGCACCGACCGGCCCGGGGGGAGATCCCTGTGCTGAGCCCCAGCCCGGCCACCGAGCTCTGGGGAGGGGAAGCCACGCTGGGTCTGGCATTCCCGGGTTTGGTATTCCCGGGTTTGGCATTCACGGGTTTGGCATTCCCCAGTTTGGCGTTCCCGGTTTGGTATTCCCGGGTTTGGTATTCCCGGGTTTGGCGTTCCCGGGTTTGGCCTTCCCGGGTTTGGCCTTCCCGGGTTTGACGTTCCCCGGTTTGGTATTCCCAGGTTTGGCATTCCCGGGTTTGACGTTCCCCGGTTTGGCATTCCCGTTTTACCGAGCCCTGTGCCATCCTCGGGCTGTTCCTCCCCGGGCCAGGGACCCTGGAGCCGCCGCTGCCAGCGCAGGGGAGGGAGCTGGAGCAGGGAACACCTCAGAGCCCCCACCAGGGCTGATCTCACCCCAAATCCGCAGCAAACCCGGGCCTGAAGCTCATTTTCACGGAGTTTAAGGTTTCCAAGGCTCCCCCAGCCCAGGGATGTGGGAGCAGAGGTGTCACATTCCCTGCACATTCCTGCAAAGCTTTTCCCCCTGACTGCACAGAGCCCCCAGGTCTGAGGCTGAAGCGCAAACCCTCCTCCTCCTCCTCCTCAGCTCCAGGAACAACGTGGGGTGACCCCAGTGACCCTCAGCTCACATTGAACTCATCCCATTCCCATTCCCAGGTTTCCTGGTCACAGGAACATCCCAGCCCCTGCTGAGCCCCCCAGAGTGGTTTTGCCACCCCAAAAATCACAGCAGCCGCCGTTTGTTCGACACCTTCCATATTTAATTTATTTAGATATTCTCTACATTAAAGTATTTTCATGCCAACGCTTCCAACCTCCCCTCCCCAGCTCAGGAAACAGAGACTCGACACAGCTCGGGGTGGAATGCACTGGGATGAAGTTGCTGCTGCAGCCACAGAGAACACACGGAACAAACCAGAGAACTGCACAGGGGAGACGCCAGGGAAAGCTGGAATTAGCACATTCCGCTCGTGGTAACACCTTCCCAGACGGGCAGGGAGGTGCAACACGCTCTGCTGAGCCAGAGCACAGCTCACGCTCCGGGAAGGCTGGGAAGAGCCGGGAATTCTGCCAGCAGAGGGCTGGGAGCCTCGGCTGAACCCGCTGGAAGAGGAAGAGCGCGGAATTGCCTCGCCAGGATCGCAGGGCTGGCGATGCTGAGCTCAGGGCTGAGGCAAATCCGTGCCTGGAGTGCAAACCACAACAGCTTCAGCCACGGCGTGGGCCCAGCACACCTCAAGCAGCAGCCAAAATATCCTTTCTCACTTTCAAAGCTGCTTTTTATCATCTTCTCCCGTTGCCTTGTTTAGCACAGGCCGTGGTTGGAGAGCTGAGCTGCCAGCAGCGCACCTGGGCCGGGTTTTAGGTCGGGTTTCCCCTCTCAGAACCCCCTCAGCAGCAGCACAAAGCCTGGAAGTGCCAAGAGTTGTGGTGCCACTTCTGAGCTCAGAGGGAGCTGCTGGTCTGTGCCTCTGACATCCCCAGGATTCCAACAAAAAAGGGGTCGAGGAGGAAACTTCCTCTGTAAACTTCAATTTAAAACCTGTAACTCAGTAATTAAGCTTCACCCTGCTGCTTTCAGGCAGCACCTCACTGGCCTCTGAAAGGACAAGGACTTTCCACCTTTGCTGGTGGGACAGTCCCCTGCTCACACAAACCTCTCAGAACCTGAAGCCCTGGTTAAAAACTGGCATTTTCCACACAAATTTTCCACAAATTGTCCTGCAAGTCACATCTGCTCTTTCTTGTTCTCTACCCCACGGATTGAAAGTGAAGATTTGCAATTCCTGGTCATTCTCAGCCATTCTCTTCGAAATGCCCACAGAAGGCTCAGCTCAAACCCAACCCTCCTGGTGGCTATTGCACTTTTGGAAGAGCTGGCCAGACGTTCTCCTGAAGATGCTGCAGGCTTGGGGAGAAGGGATATTTTCAAAGCTGCCCTCAGGGGAACACGAGTGTCACCTACTGCTGGTGGGAGCTGCAAGGGCGACAAGGAAACACCAACACAGGGGAAAGGAAACCCAACCAGCACCTCCCAGGGCAGGGGAGCCGTGCTAGTGCTTGGCATCCCGAGGGTAGAACTCGGCCAGAGTCGTCTGGGGGATCCTCTTGAGCATCTCCTTGGGGAAGATCCGCAGCAGCTGCCAGCCGATGTCCAGCGTCTCGAACACCGTGCGGTTCTCGTAGGGCCCTGCGGGGCAGCCGGGGGGCCGTGAGCAGGGGTTTCCCCTCTCAGAAGGAACAGCCCCCAGCAGCCCTGGAGGAGCTCTGGAGGAGCCCTGGAGGAGCTCTGGAGGTGGGAACGCTTACCCTGAGCAATGAAGTTCTTCTCGAACTTCTGCAGGAACTCCAGGTACAGGAGGTCGTCCGAGGTCAGCGCCTCCTCGCCCACCACGGCCTTCATGGCCTGCACGTCCTTGCCGATGGCGTAGCAGGCGTACTGGGGGACAGGGCTGCTCTCAGGGGCCTCCAACATCTTCAGTGGCCTCACACACCCCCTCAGCCCACCCCTGCCAGGGCAGGGACACCTCCTGCTGTCCCAGGTTACCCCAGCCCGGCCTTGGGCACTGCCAGGGATGGGGCAGCCACAGCTCCTCAGGGAATTCCAGCCCAGCCCCTCCCAGGGAGGAATTCCTTCCCAAAATCCCACCCATCCCTGCCCTCTGGCAGTGGGAAGCCATTCCCTGTGTCGTGGCACTCCAGGCCCTCCTGCTCAGCAAATCCCCCATGTCCAGGGCTGTTCCTGCAGCGCCCACAGAGAGATGGGAACACAGAACCATGGAAGGGTTTGGGTTGGGAGGGACCTTAAATCCCATCCAGAGCCCACCTTCCCACTATCCCAGGGTGCTCCAGCCTGGCCTTGGACCTTCCAGGGATGGGGTAACCACAGCTTCTCTGGGAATTCCATCCCAGCCCCTCCCCACTCTCCCAGCCAGGAATTCCTTCCCAAAATCCCACCCATCCCTGCCCTCTGGGAAGCCATTCCCTGTGTCCTGGCCCTCCATCCCTTGTCCCCAGTCCCTCTCCAGCTCTCCTGGAGCCCCTTTAGGCCCTGCCAGGGGCTCTGAGCTCTCCCTGGAGCTTCTCCTCTCCAGCAATCCCAGCCTGGCTGCAGAGCAGAGCTGATCCATCCCTCCAGCCACCCACAACTCCTGTTCCGACTCCAAAGGCCTCTCAGTATCCAAAGCAGCCTCAGGAACGTTCTGGATCACAGCTGATGACGGCTGGGCAGCCCCAGGAGCGCTGGGATCTGTTCCCTGAGGTTTCACCCACCAGCTGGTTGGACACGTCCGCGTGGTCCTTCCTGGTCATCCCCTCGCCGATGGCCGACTTCATCAGCCGGGACAGGGAGGGCAGGACGTTGATGGGGGGGTAAATCTGGGGGAAAAAGCCCAAGAATGAATAAAAAATGTTTAAAGAAGCAGAACAACTTCAGCCCACGCTGAGGAGCGGGGCACACACCTGTCTGTTGTGCAGCTGCCTGTCCACGTAGATCTGTCCCTCGGTGATGTACCCAGTCAAGTCAGGGATGGGGTGAGTGATATCTGTGCAAAAAATGCTTTTCAGCCCTTTTGTATCCATCTGAGCACTGACCTGCAGCTTCCTGGCACGAGTTATTCCCCCACACATCCCCAGGGCTCCTGGAGCAGGGCTGGAGCACCAAGCCCTGATCAAAGAGCAACAGAGCAGAGCAGGCAGCCCAAACCTGCAGCATTCCAAGGAAAGCTCCCTGTGTGCCCAGCAGGCCTGTGCAGCAGCCACTCACCATCGTTGGGCATGGTGAGGATGGGGATCTGGGTGATGGAGCCGTTCCTGCCCTCCACGCGCCCGGCGCGCTCGTAGATGGTGGCCAGGTCGGTGTACATGTAGCCAGGGAAGCCCCTGCGGCCAGGAACCTCCTCCCGGGCTGCTGACACCTGCCAGGGCACAGAGACAGTGCCAGGGGCACAGAGAGACTGCCCAGGGGCACAGACCCGGCCCACATGCGGCTGCACTGGTCACTCCCAGCATCTCAGCCTCACAAAACCCTCTCTCATCATCCAAAGCGATGGGCTCAAGCTGCTCATTGATGGAATTATGGAGTGGTTTGGGTTGGGAGGGATTTTAAGGATCGTCCCACCCACCCCCTGCATGGGCAGGGACACCTTTCCCTATCCCAGGGTGCTCCAAGCCCTGTCCAGCCCGGCCTTGGGCACTGCCAGGGATGGAATTGGCACCAAAGAAATCAATCCCAGCCAATCCAGGAGCTCTCTGGCAATTCCCAAACATTCCATGAGTATCAGTTACAACAGCTCGAGCAGCAGTGAGGATATGGGGATTCTCACCTCACCCTTCCTGCATCACCCAGGCTGCTAATGAACGTGTTAATGACCCTGTTAATGAACGTGCTGATGACCACCTACCTCTCTGAGGGCCTCAGCATAGGAGCTCATGTCTGTCAGGATGACCAGCACGTGCTTCTCGCACTGGTAAGCCAAGAACTCTGCCGTGGTCAGCGCCAGGCGGGGCGTGATGATGCGCTCGATGCTGCAACACAACCCTGCCCTCAGTGCCCCAGGGGCTGCCAGGGACTCTGGGGAGGCACACAGAGCTTCCAGGCACCCCTGGGGCAGCAAACTGCACCTGCAGCAGCAGCAGAACTGCACCTGCAGCAGTGTTGCACCTGCAGCAGCATTGCAGCCGCAGCTCTGCTGCCAAACCCCAGAACAAGGGGCACCCCCAGCACCCCAGCCAGGCTCCATCCCTCCCCAGGGCTGGTTTTCCCAGCTTTCCCCCTCTCTCTCACGTGGGGTCGTTGGCCAGGTTGAGGAAGAGGCACACATTCTCCATGGAGCCGTTCTCCTCGAAGTCGGACTTGAAGAAGCGAGCCGTCTCCATGTTCACCTGCAGCACAGCACGGGCTCAGCCCTGCCCTCAGCCAGCAGCTCATCAGGGGCTCAGCACCTCATTAACACCCCCCAGCAAAGCTCTCCAGCAGCAAGGCTCCTCTGCATTCCCACAGCAAGGAACTCCTGGAATTCCAGGCTGCAGATCCGGCTGAGCCTCACCACACGCACTGTCAGGATCCTGGAAGGGTTTGGGTTGGGAGGGACCTTAAATCCCACCCAGGGACACCTCCCAGTGTCCCAGGCTGCTCCAAGCCCCACCCAACCCCGGGCACTCCCAGGGATGGGGCAGCCCCACCTCCCCTGGGCTCCCTGTGGCGGTGCCAAGCCCATCCCAGCCTCTGGAATTTCTGCCCACCCAGGTCTCTGTGACCCCCTGCACACAGAACCTGCTCAGAGTTCAGCCTCCCTCAGCACCCCCACTCCCTGCAGCCCTCTGGGCTCACCCCCATGGCAGCAAACACGATGGCAAAGTTCTCCTCGCTGTAATCCATCACATCTTTGGATTTCTTCACCAAGCCAGCCTGGCGGCAGATCTGAGCTGCAATCTGGGGGACAAAAACGTTCCAATGTTCACATCTGACACTCTCCACAGCCCAGAACTGCAGAGAGTCCCCAACCCCAGACAAACACCAGGCCTGGAGCAGCTCTGAGGCCTCACCTCGTTGTGGGGCAGCCCAGCAGCTGAGAATATCGGGATTTTCTGGCCCCTGGCAATGCTGTTCATGCCATCGATGGCTGAAATCCCAGTCTGGATCATTTCTTCTGGGTAGATGCGACACTGGGGGTTGATTGGCTGCCCTGGTGCATTTAGAGAACAAAATGAACAAAATGAACAAAATGTTACTCCCTGGCTGTGCTGGAAGCTTCAGCAAACCACCCCTGGCAAAGAGGGACAAAGCCCAACACGTCCTGGTCAGCCCTGGGCCTTGTGCTGGTTTTCCATGGGCTCTGCTTTTCCATGCTCATCCCAATGTGAGGAATATTTAAGAGCAAACCCTGCCAGGTTATCAGCTTTTCATCTCAGGATGGTGTAGAATTAAAATAAAGAACAGCTTCCAGGCATGGCAGAAAATCATTATTTTCAGCTACCCCATCTCCCTGCACTGGGCTCATTGGAGCTGATGCCACACACACATTTAAAATTAAGTGAAGCTCCGCCTAAGTCTGATTTTGTGTTCTAAAGTGAATAAATTCAGACAGAAATCACAGCAGCAGGCTCTGATTCTGAAGGAAAAACTAAAATTATTCACATTTAGAATAAGATGAAGCTCCTCCTAAGTTTGATTTTCTAAACCAAATAAATTCAGCCACAAATCAGAGCAGCAGCTTTGACTTCAGCTCCCCACATACCCATAATGTCCAGGAAATCCTCAGCCAGAACAATGGGGCCTCTGTCTATGGGTTTTCCTGAGCCATTGAACACTCTGCCTGTAGGAAACAACAACAGAAATGTGAATTGCTGTGCAAAGCAGTGAATTTGGGGAGAAATCTGCTGGTTCCTCCACAAGCAGAGCCTCACCCAGCATGTCCTCCGAGACCGGGGTTCTCAGGATGTCCCCCGTGAACTCACAGGAGGTTTTCTTGGCATCAATCCCTGAAGTGCCCTCAAACACCTGCAAACACAGCAGGGAAAATGGGAATAAATCCCAGGACAAACGGGCTGAGCTTCAGCAAGGAACTCCTGGGTGCTGCTTCACCTGGAGCCTCAGGGAGCTGCTCTGGGAAAGGCTCCACGAGCCACAAAACATCACAAACCCAACTTTTACCAAAATTAGGGAATTTGGGAAAGGCTCCACGAGCCACAAAACATCACAAACCCAACTTTTACCAAAATTAGGGAATTTGGGAAAGGCTCCACGAGCCACAAAACATCACAAACCCAACTTTTACCAAAATTAGGGAATTTGGGAAAGGCTCCAGGAGCCACAAAACATCACAAACCCAACTTTTACCAAAATTAGGGAATTTGGGAAAGGCTCCATGAGCCACAAAACATCACAAACCCAACTTTTACCAAAATTAGGGAATTTGGGAAAGGCTCCACGAGACACAAAATATCACAAACTTTTACCAAAATTCAGGAATTATATCAGCACCCAACCTGGTGCCAGCCCTTTGAGCTCAAATGTTTCCCTTTGCCAAGTTCTTCAGATAAAAATAATGTTAACAAGAAGCAGCTTTTTAGCAGAAATAGCAGCACCCACAGAGCTCATCCTGAATCCAATATTGTAAATGGCAGAGATTCCTTTAATCCAAAGGAATCCAGGGGATGCAAATAAAAATCTCACTGTGCACTGTTCATTATTAATGTTAATAATGAGTTGGAATAAGCAGGTGATTTACTTTTTGAACTCAAAAAGCTCTCCAGAAGGTTTGATTGGGTTCAGACACTTCCTGATGAATGAAATATTTTATTTTTTGGATGGAACAAGAGTCCTGCTCATACCTGAACCACAGCTTTGGAGCCACTGACTTCCAGCACCTGCCCGCTCCTCCTGGTGCCGTCAGGCAGGGTGAGGTGCACGATCTCAGCGTACCTGGGGAACTGCAGCATTGAACTCCTCAGCAGCAGCCAGGGACACAAAAATGCCCTCTTCTAAACCCAAAAACCACCCCATTGCTGAGAATAATTGCACCATCAGAACAAAACCCATTCCCAGGGTGACACTTCTCAGGTCCAAGGGGTTTTTACAGCAATGCACAGCCTTGGCAGGGCTGCAGCTGCAGAAGGAGCTCTCACAAGAAGCTGTAAAATCCAAATAGTGACAAAAAGCCCCAGGGCAGCATCTGGCAAGGGGAAAAGCCTGGGAAAACCCAACCCAAGGCCTGTTTGCCCTCCAGAACAAGTTGAAAAGAAGCCAGGACTGTGCTCAGCTTCCAGCTCCAGAGCTTTTCAGTGGAAACAGAAAGTCAGGAACAGAGCAAAGAGGGGCAGCTCAGCTTGGGAGCTCCAACACCATCCCAGGGCTTTGGGAAGACAAACACTGCTTCCTCCCTTCCTTCCCCCAGGCCATGGGCAGCCCTCCCAGCCTCAGGGCCATCTCCACATCCCCATTCATCCCAGCACCCAGAAATGCATTAAAATTGCTCCACAGACCCGGGAGTTTCCCAGCTTTCCTTGTAACCTCTCCCTCAAAAGCTTCATTAAGAGCTGAGTAATTACCTTAACTTGGTCCAGGATAACCAGGGGGCCATTCACACCCGAGACAGTTTTGTAAGCTGGAAAAAAAAGAAGCCACAAGTCAGGCACTCGCTCAGCAAATCCCTCAGGAAGATTTTCCACTTCACTCCTGTCCCAGGCTCACTCTGCAGAGCTGGGCCTGGATCTGTGTGCACCACGAACCCCACAGCAAGGGCTGGCTACAGAATGGGGTGTCCAGCATGTCTGCTGCTTCCCTTAAAGGTAAAATCATTCTCAGGTAAAAATAATTCCCAGGCAAAAAATAACACCATTGATTAGGAGGGATGAAGGAAAAATTGGGTTTTAAACCTCTGCCACGTGATTTGGAGAGACTGAAGTTGGATAATTCATATTGAGCATAAAAATGGAGAGAATAAATAAGAACCCTCTTTAGACCAATTCCCCATAAATTCCTTAGCAAAAATCTACTTTATGGAACTATAATGTGTAAGCAAGTCAGGAGCTGGCTAAAAACCCTTCCTGCACTTCCTCTGGGCTGGGAGGCTGAAGAAAACTGCAGCTCGTTCTGGGTTTATTTCCATGGAAAAAGCAGATGTGCCTTGAGGAGAGGCTGCTGTGGGTCTCATGGGAAGTGCCAGGAATATTCCTGTGGCTCTGCCCGATTGCTGGGGGGGTTTTCCTGCTTCCCCTAAAGCTCTGCAGCTCTCACTGGGATGGCCCTGCTGTTTCCTCCCCCAGGGCAGGGATTCCTGCAGGGCCACAGCCGGGATGGAGGGGCTGGGAGGGTGGGAGGTGTCCCTGCTGAAATCCCGATGGGATTTAGCTCCTTCCAACCCAAGCCATTCCCTGATTCCAGGATCCCAAGTGAGGATTTTGCTGTCAGAGCAAAGCCCTGGTGAGTCAGAGCTCCCTCAGGGTCACGAGGAGCAGCAGGGATTGTTCCTCCCCGGTCCCCAGGAGGGGAAGTGAGCAGATGGAGCCATCCAGACCCTCAGCAGCATCAGAAATTCCACCAGGGAATAGCAGGGCCGCTCCAGGCCTGGCAGCTCCCCGGGTGTTGTCTGCACTGTCAACACTGTGCTGTTTACACTGCAATAAAAGAGATTAAACTGTTGCAATGTAACAGCTCAATGGGCAATAACCAACCTGCAGCAGCTCTGGGCCCGCATTAAACTCACATTTCTCAGTTAAAATCCTTCTGAACACCCCCAGACAGAAGCCTGTCCGTTAATTACCGCTAATGAGAGAAGCAGCAGGGCCGCCCCTGTGCCCTGAGCAGGGAGAACCACCCAGGAATGGTCTGGGAGGAGGGCTCTGCTCACACCCCGAGGGTTTGCAGCCCACAGGGCACGGAAAACATGACCTGAGTGAAGCATCTCACCCCGTGACTGCCTCATGAGCCCTTCTTCCTCCAGCAGCCTCACAATCCCCACGGGACAGCGCTTCCCTGGCACCAACCAGCACCAACCCCCCGGAAAGCAGCTCAGGAGTCACCCTGAATTCCCCTTTCCATCAAGACCAAACAGTTCCATGACAAACCAAGAGCAGCTGGGAATCTTTTCCATGCCCAGCTCAAGGCCAGTTCAGGCAAAAGGCAGGATCGACATGGAAAAACCGGGAGTGGGGATGGAGTCACCTTGGCTCCAAGCCTGGCAGGAGCCTCTGGGGAGGCTGGAACTGCAGTGATGGATTTGCCTTCCAAACCTGATCTTTCCCAAGGATCCAACACCGAGAGCAGCACCTGCAGCTCCCGCTGCTACGCAGGGCACAGGGAAAGCCATTTTGTGCACTTGCTGCCAGAAAAAAGCCACCTTCACACAACTCTGACCGTCCCCCCGCGCCGCAGTAAAGGGATTTGCACCCAGTTCCCGCATTTCCCCTTTTTCACGCCATTTCTCAATTCAGCGTTAACGGCACCGACTCCACCGCCCCGCCGGCGCTGGAAGGGCACGGCCCAGGCCGGGCAATGCCCGCACCGCGGGGCTTCTCTGAGGGACCAACGAGCCCGGCGGGGCCCGGCCGCCCCCACAGCGCCCGGGAGGAGCCGTCGGGCCCGGGCCCGG
>VZRZ01006841.1:49270-65518 GCA_013398175.1 Climacteris rufus | reverse complement strand
CCCTGCCCCTCCAGAGCACCCAAAACCTTTCCCCTGCCCTTCTCCAGGGCACCCAGCACCTTCCCCCTGCCCCAGCACCTTCCCCTGCCCTTCCATGGGCACCCAGCACCTTCTCCCTGCCCCTCCAGAGCACCCAAAACCTTCCCCTGCCCCTCTCCAGGGCACCCAGCACTTTCCCCCGACCTCTCCAGGGCACCCAAAACCTTCCCCTGCCCCAGAACCTTCCCCTGCCCTTCTCCAGGGCACCCAAAACCTTCTCCTGCCCCTCCATGGGCACCCAGCACCCTCCCCAGACACCCAGCAGTGCCTTGGGGAGCAACTGCTGAGCTCTGGGCAGGGTGGCACTGCCAGGCTGTGGCTGTGGGCACGGTGGCACTGCCAGGCTGTGGCTGTGGGCACGGTGGCACTGCCAGGCTGTGGCTCTGGGCAGGGTGGCACTGCCAGGCTGTGGCTCTGGGCACGCTGGCACTGCCAGGCTGTGACACAGCCTCTCCCCTGCAGTCGGGGCGCCCTTTGGCAGCATCATGTACGAGTTTGTGGGGAAAGCCTCGCCCTTCCTGGTGCTGGCATTCCTGGCCCTCTTGGATGGAGGTGAGAATGGGTCAATCCTGCAGAAACGAAGGGTGGAAAGGTTGAATTGTGGAGGTTTTAGGGACAGTCTGTGAGCAGGAAGGGGCACAGGAGCAGGGCTGGGTGATACCAGCAGCACGGGTTGTTCTGTCAGTGCTCAATCACATTTTCCATCTCCAGACGACTGACACAGCCACAGAGCAGGAATTAATCCCTCATTACTTAATGACCCCTGATTGTTTGAATGGCTCAAACAGCACATCCAGTAAAGCTCCCTGAGCTGTGAACTCTTTGGGAACAGCCCCTGGTGTGCTGGGAAGGAATCAGACCTTGCCAGCAGCAACGGTGCCTTGTTCCTCCCGCTTTGCTGTGCCCGAGGAAGGCCAGGGGAGCCCCCTGAGTGCCACAGCGGAGTTCCAGCCATCAGGAATGTGCATTTCCAGCGGGAAGCAGGAGCTAATTCACTGACAGGCCCGGTTACCACCCCTGTGTGGATGTGAGGTGTCTGATGAAGCGTCAGAGCTGCTGCAGAGCGACCCGTGGGCCCCGTGCATGCCCAGCTCTGCTTCAATCCCTCTCTTTCCCACATCCCAGCGGTGCCACGCTGCTGTGGCAGCTCCCAGCTGGCAGCCTCATGGAGCACTGGCACTTTGTGCTGCTGCAGGGGCTGACAGAACCCCCCCAGACCCCTGCAGGCAGCCCTGCTCTCCCTCCCGCCCTGCCAGCCCCAAGGAGCTCCTGCAGCCCGGGGTTGTGCCCTGGGATGGGCCAGGCTGAGGGGAGCCAGGGGAAGGGAGGATGAGAGGGGAGCTGTGTGCAGGAAGGAGCCAACAGCAGGTTCTCTCCACAGCCCTGCAGCTCTGCATCCTGCAGCCCTCCAGGATCGCCCCGGAGGTGAGGCCTGGGCACCTCCAGTGGTGCTGGGTGAGGGGGGTGGGCACTCCCGGGGCTGAGGATGTGCCAGAGCAGCCAAAGCTGTGCCAGAGCAGCCAAAGCTGTGCCAGAGCAGCCAAAGCTGTGCCAGGAGCAGCCAAAGCTGTGCCAGGAGCAGCCAAGGCTGTGCCAGGAGCAGCCAAAGCTGTGCCAGAGCAGCCGAGGCGGTGCCCGGAGCCGCCAAAGCTGTGCCAGAGCNGCTGTGCCAGGAGCAGCCAAAGCTGTGCCAGGAGCAGCCAAGGCTGTGCCAGGACCAGCCAAGGCTGTGCCAGGACCAGCCAAGGCTGTGCCAGGAGCAGCCAAAGCTGTGCCAGGAGCAGCTGAGGCTGTGCAGGACCAGCCAAGGCTGTGCCAGGACCAGCCAAGGCTGTGCAGGACCAGCTGAGCTGTGCCAGGAGCAGCCAAAGCTGTGCCAGGAGCAGCCAAAGCTGTGCCAGGAGCAGCCAAGGCTGTGCCAGGACCCCCCGAGGGCACTCACAGCCCCCTGCCCACGTCACCCCCTTTGCAGAGCACCAAAGCCACCCCCGTGCCCACCCTGCTGCGGGACCCCTACATCCTGGTGGCTGCAGGTACAATTGTCCCTGGTGAGAGATTCCCTCGTGCCTGCTGGAAACAGCACCAAGAAGGGCTGAAATGGAGCTTTTTCTCCCCTTTCTCCCCCCCAGGAGCCCTCTGCTTCTCCAACATGGGGGTGGCCATGCTGGAGCCCACCCTGCCCATCTGGATGATGCAGACCATGTGCTCCCCGCAGTGGCAGCTCGGTAGGTTTGGTGTTTGCAGCCCCTTCTGCTGAGCCTGACCGAGTTGAGGATCACAGGATCACTTGGAAAAGCCCCCCAGGAGCCTGGAGTCCAAGCTGTGCCCCCATCACCCACCCAGGCCTTCCCTGGCCAGGTCCAGGCAGGCAGATGTGGGCACTGGGGGATGGCTGGGGCAGCAGAGGCTTTGCCAGGGAAAGCAGGGCAGGGTGGGCTCTGCTGGCTGGGCTGTGCAGATAACACCGCCCGTGTTTGCTGCCAAAAGAACAGCTAATGGTTGTAAAAGCCAATCGGTGCAGGAAGGGCCCCGGGGGTGCCCCAGGCTGCACTTAGATCCCAAATTGGATTGCAGGCTGGGAGCAGGGGGGCTGGGAGTGCTCCTGATCCAGTTATCCTCTGGCAGGCAGGGCCAGCCAGCCAAGAAAAGCCTCGGGTGCCTCTCCTGAGCAGGGGAAAGCGGCACCCGGGGGTTCTGGCAGTGGGGAGAAGGGACAGAACGTGGCAAAAAGCACCCAGGGCTGCCCCAACAGCCCAGGAGGAGCTCTGAGTGATTTAAAAAGAAAATCCCCAATATATTCTGTAAAATGTTCAGGCACCTGAGAGGTGAGAGCAGTTTGGATGCAGAGTTCAGCACCAAACCACCCACCCCACAAGCTGCCATGGACCCAAGGGGCTCCTCTCTTTGTCTCCTTCTCCCATAATTGCAGGAAAAACAGCCCAGAAGAGCCTGGCTAAAGCTGCAGGGTCAAGCACGGTGTGTGGCTGTTAGAGAGAGAAAATGGAACACAAATCACTGGGTTCCAATAAGGAAGCTGTCTCAGGGAAATGGAGCTGATCAGTTTTATTTATTGTCAGCAGGAGAGGATATGAAAAGTAAACAACTGGCAAAGCAGCAGGGAGAGCAAATATTTAATTGTGAGCTACATCATGATCCCTGGGCTTTTTACCCAAGCAGTTGTTTTATTCCTCTTTATTTAGTAAGGGAAAAGCAGAAGGCAAAGGTGGAGAGGTGGAAGAGGGAGAAACTCAGACAGGAGATGTTCTTGTGCCTTCCCTGGCTCAGGGTATTCTCCAAATGAGGCAGCTGGGAGGGAAAATCGGTGCAAATCCCTGCATTTTCTTGGACAGGAGACACAGTTTTCCATCCTTTCTCTCCCCAGGGATGGCATTCCTGCCTGCCAGCATTTCCTACCTCATTGGCACCAACCTCTTCGGGGTCCTGGCTAACAGGATGGGGAGGTGAGCGGGGCATTTGGGCTCGGCCCAACCCCAATTTCAGCTGCACAGGTTCTGCTCGTGCTGTTGTGCAGAGAACTGTGTCCTGTGCTCCCCTTGCAGGTGGCTCTGCTCCATGGTGGGGATGGCTGTGGTGGGGATCAGCCTCCTCTGTGTGAGTAGCAAGGGGGATCCCAGCTCTCTGCACGAGCATCCCCAGGGATTTTCGTGGATCCCAACTCTCTGCACGAGCATCCGCAGGGATTTTCGTGGATCCCAACTCTCTGCACGAGCATCCGCAGGGATTTTCGTGGTCCTGCTCAGGGGCTGCACCTTGGAGGGGCTTTACAGATCTGGGAAAGGTCTCCACATCTTCAGGCTGAGAGATCTGGGATTGTTCAGCCTGGAAAAGGCTTTGAGGGGGCTGAATTGTGGCTGTCCTGGACCCGAAGGGAGCCTGCAGGAAACTCGGGAACAGACAAGGAGGAATGGGTTCAAAGTGACAGAGGGTGGGGATAAATGGGATATTGGGATGGAATTCCTACCTGGGAGGGTGGGGAGGGGCTGGGATGGAATTCCCAGAGAAGATGTGGCTGTCCCATCCCTGGAAATGTCCAAGGCCAGGTTGGAAAAACATGGGATAGTGGACCCATGGCAGGGGGGTTGGATCAGGTGGTCTTTAACCTTCCAACCCAAACCACTCCATGATCCCACGCTCTGTATCCCACCTTCCCACCTCCCCCAGCTGCCCTGGCCTCACATCCCCTCCCTCTCCTCCCCAAGGTCCCTCTGGCCACCAACATCTACGGCCTGATCGGCCCCAACGCTGGGCTGGGCTTTGCCATAGGTAAGCTGGGGGTGCTGTGGCCGCTCCCCTGGGGCAGCAGGGACTGAGCAGCCCCTCCTGGCTCCGGGCAGGGATGGTGGACTCCTCCGTGATGCCCCTCATGGCTCAGCTGGTGGACCTGCGCCACTCCTCTGCCTACGGCACCGTGTACGCCATCGCCGACGTGGCCTTCTGCGTGGGCTTTGCTGTCGGTAGGAGAGCTCCTGCTCCCGCTGTAGCCACTCAGGCTGTGTCTCCCCCTGCCCCCTGCCTTGCCATCCCTTTTTGCTGTCTGAATTGCAGGTCCCTCCACGGGCGGGGCCGTTGTCCGAGCGCTGGGCTTCCCCTGGCTCATGGTCATCATGGGGCTGCTGAACGTGGCCTACGCGCCGCTCTGCTGGGCCCTGCGCTGCCCCCCGGCCCGCCAGGAGAAGATGGTCAGTCAGGGGGGCTCCCCTGCAGTTTCACAGCCCAGGGATTTGGGGGAATCCAGAATAAATTGGCCAGGGATTGCATCTTCCCTGGTGGGGTCTGTTCTGCCCTCATGGGCGGATAAAAGCAGGGAAGGTTGGAGGGTCCTTCCCTGCACTCACAGCCTGTATTCCCTGGGGAAAAGTCTGACTGCTTTGGCTTTTCCCAAGTGATGATAACCTGTTAACTGCTCAAATTAACCATTATTTTGACTATTTTATGCTTTCCTTCACACAGGCCATCCTGAGCCAGGAGTGCCCCATGCAAGCCAAGAGCTGCGGGCTGCAGAGAGCCCTGCGGGGACTGCCGCTCCCGGAGGACAGCCAGGGGGAGGAAAACCTGCAATAGCAGGGCAGCCGTGTCCTGCTTTGGGGCAACGTTCTGGTTACAGGATGTGTGAGCAGCCACGGCCAACCCAGCCAGGAGGCTGCATTTCCAATCTGTTTTCCAGCCACAGCAGGGAGCAGAGATCCAGGATTTGGGAGGCTCCATCCCTTCAGTTCAACCACGCTCGCTGTGGGATTCAGCCTTGGGGTCAGCCCACAATAAAGATGTCACTGCAATGTCACCGCAATGTCACCGCTTCTCTGAGGACACTAAAAACCATCCCTTTCTGTTTTGGTGTAGCTTGATGTGTTGTGCTAATTCTGTGCCACTCGGAGCTGCTCGTGTGCCTTTCCCAACATACATTAAATTAATTGTTTGAAGAACTCTAAGAAACTGAGGTGCGAATAACGTTTAGACTCTGATGCAGCCAACAAAGTTTGATTTGTAATTAAATACTGTGATGAATGTGGGTATTTCAGGTGCTGCAGCCGGGGGGCCTCGGCAGCTCTGAGGGAACACTTTGCCCCAGAATCCACAGTTTTGGAATGAACATGCCCAACTCTTCACGGCTGAGGGAGCCATTTCCCTCTGCCGAAAGCACTGAGGGGAACCACACAGCAGAGCCACGGTCACGGCCATGGCAGGGATCCCTGCGGCCCCTCAGAGCCTGTTGGTGCGCAGGGTTTGCTTTGCCCATGGCAGGGATCGCTGAGCGGCCCCTCAGAGCCTGTTGATGCTCAGGGTTTGCTTTGCCCATGGCAGGGATCACTGCAGCCCCTCAGAGCCTGTTGGTGCGCAGGGTTTGCTTTGCCCACAGCCATGGCAGGGATCACTGCAGCCCCTCAGAGCCTGTTGGTGCTCAGGGTTTGCTTTGCCCTCGCCCTGAGGGGACGCGGCCATGACAGCGCGGCTTTCCCGCCCTCAGCGCCGCCGCTCTCGCGAGACTTGGCGCGCCCCGCCCCTTCCGGTAATGGCGGCGCCCTAGACCGCGCGGCCGGGCCTGCAGGAGCCGTCAGATCCCCCCGGCACCGCCGCCGTCACCGCCTGTGGCACCAACTCTGTCTCTGTCACCGCCACCGCCACCGCCACCATGCATTCCGACGATGTGAGTCCGACCCTTCCTTCGGCCCCGCCGCCGAGCCGCCGGGCCCGGCCGTGCGCCCGCCCCACATGGCCGACGGTCGCCTGTCCCCGGCCCGGGGTGGCTCACGGCGGGCAGAGGGACCGGGGCGTGTAAATGGAGATTTGGGAGCAGCAGATGCGCTGTGCCTGCGGTTCTGGTGTCACCGCGCTCTCCCTGCCGTGGAGCCCAATGTTTGTGGGGTGTCCCCCGTTAGAGCCGCAGCGGGGCTGCCGGAGCCGGTGGGGCAATGAGGGGCCGGGTGCGGGGTCACCGTTTGTCACCTGCTGTTTGTCCTCGCAGGTTGTCTGGAGCATGCTGGGGAACAGGCAGTTCTGCTCCTACAAGATGACGTGAGTTTTGGGGGGACGGGGTGGGCTGAACCCGGGGGGCGGATTTCGGGGGGACCCAGCAGGGAAAGGAGCGGGAGGGACACACTTGGGTACTCCTCAAACCCCACAGTGTCACCCCTGTGCCACCACAGCCACGCATGAGGGTGGCAGAGGATAGGGTGGGCTGGGGCGCAGTGGGGTCTTCCTGCCCATCCCTCATTAATTCCCTGTGCCCTCTTTTCCAGGACCAAAACACAGAACTTCTGCCGGAACGAGTACAACCTGACGGGGCTGTGCAACCGCTCCTCCTGCCCGCTGGCCAACAGCCAGTACGCCACTGTCCGTGAGGAGAAAGGTGGGATCAGGGACAGCAGCAGGAATTCCTCCAGGGAAAGGGTGCTCAGGCCTTGGCAGGGGCTGCCCAGGCAGGTTTGGAGTCCCCATCCCTGGAGGTGTCCAAGGAATCCCTGGATGTGGCACTCGGGGCTCTGGGCTGGGGACAAGGTGCACGGCTTGGACTCAATGCTGGAATTTTTTCCAAGCTGGATGGTTGTGGGATCCGTGGGTGGGGAGGGGTGGGTGGCACTGCCTGAGGGCACTGCAGCTCGGGGGGTGCTCAGGGGGCCGTGTTCCTGTTCCCAGGTCGCTGTTACCTGTACATGAAGACGATCGAGCGGGCGGCGTTTCCCCGGCGCCTCTGGGAGCGGGTGAGCCAGGGGCAGGGCAGGGACAGCGGCTCTGGTGTCCCCATGGAAAGGGTGCTCAGGCCTGGGCAGAGGCTGCCCAGGAGGTTTGGGAGTCCCCATCCCTGGAGGTGTCCCCTGGATGAGGCACTCGGGGCTCTGGGCTGGGGACAGGGAGGGGATGGGGCACAGCTTGGACTCGGTGACCTTGCAGGGCTCTCCCTGCGTGGCTCTGTGACTCTGTGAGCAATGCAGCCCCTCCCAGCCGTGCCTGCTTTGCCCTGCTCTGTCACCCAGCCCTCCCCTGTGCCCCCAGGTGCTGCTGAGCAAGAACTACGAGAAGGCTCTGGAGCAGATCGACGAGAACCTCATCTACTGGCCGCGCTTCCTGCGGCACAAGTGCAAGCAGAGGTTCACCAAGATCACGCAGTACCTGATCCGCATCCGCAAGCTGACCCTCAAGAGGCAGTAAGGGACCCCAGCAGGGACCACTGGTGGCTTGTGCAGCCACTGCTGGGACATGGAGCTGGGCCCTGTGTTCCCAAGGGTTGGGCAGGACCTTTTGACTTGGCTGAGCTGCAGGGCAGTCCCGGGGTAGAAATGCACTTAGCGAATAGTATGAGCTGGAAGGGACTCACAGGGATCAGAGTCCAACCCCAGGCCCTGCACAGACACCCCAACAACCCCACCCTGTCCCTGGCAGCGCTGTCCAAACCCCCTGGAGCTCTGGCAGCCTTGGGGCTGTGCCCATTCCCTGGGGAGCCTGGGCAGTGCCCAGCACCCTCTGGGGGAAGAACCTTTCCCTGATCTGCAGCCTGAGCTGCCCTGGCGCAGCTCCAGCCGTGCCCTGGGTCCTGTCCCTGTCCCTGTCACAGAGAGCAGAGATGGAGCTGCAGCCCCCACGAGTCTCCCCTCAGGCTCCTCTGCTCCAGCTGAACCAACCAAGTGCCCTCAGCTGCTCCTCCTGTGGCCCCTCCAGACCCTTCCCCATCCCCATGTCCCTCTTCTGGACACTCTCTAACACCTTCAGATGTTTCTTTTATTGAGGCCCCCAACCCTGCCCGCAGCACTCGAGGTGAGGCCGCCCCAGTGCCGAGCAGAGCAGGGACAGTCACCTCCCTGACCCAGAGCACAGCACACATCTGGCACCCTGCCCCTCTGGCTGTGGCTCCCAGGGCTGGCAGGTGCCCACGTGCCCTTGTTCCCTGCAGGAGGAAGCTCGTGCCCCTGCGCAGGAAGATCGAGCGGCGCGAGAACAGGCGAGAGGTGACGGNGGCCGCCCCAGTGCCGAGCAGAGCAGGGACAGTCACCTCCCTGACCCAGAGCACAGCACACATCTGGCACCCTGCCCCTCTGGCTGTGGCTCCCAGGGCTGGCAGGTGCCCACGTGCNCTGCCCCTGTCTATGCCCCCCTGCCCCTGTCCATGCCCCCCCTGCCCCTCTGCGTGCCCCCCCAGCCTGACCCTTGCCCTGTGCCCCCAGGAGAAGGCCCTGGTCGCTGCCCAGCTGGACCACGCCATCGAGAAGGAGCTGCTGGAGAGGCTGAAGCAGGACACGGTGAGGGTCCCAGCAGCTCACAGGGCTGGGGGTGCCTGGCCCCCCCACAGGGAGCCCCAAACCAGGAGGGTCCCCTCGTGTTCTGGGCAGGAGGGTGGGCTCAGGACTGGGACGGGGCTGCTGCTCTCCTTCACCTCGGGGTGATGCTGCCCTGCAGCTCTCAGTGCCCCCCACCCCAGAGCCCATTTCCCTCTGTGACCTACACAAATCCCCTTTTCCTTCCAGTATGGAGACATTTACAACTTCCCCATCCACGCCTTCGACAAGGCCCTGCAGCAGCAGCAGGGCACGGAGAGCGACAGCGACTCGGACACGGAGCGGGAGGAGGAGGAGGAGGAGGAGGAGGAGGTAAAGCCTTCAGCCATGGCTCCAGCAGCCCTGGTGCTGCCCTGTGCTGCCTGCTGGGCACTGCAGAACCACCAGAACCATCACACAAAGCTGTGTGTGCAGTGGGGCCTCGCTGGCTCCTCCACCCCAGCCATGGCACTGCTGTGCTCAGGCCCTGCCTCTCTCCCTGCAGGACGGGGACACGAGGGAGTTTGTGGAAGCAGAGGACAGCGAGCTCAGCGACTTTGAGGTAGGTGAAGCACCAGGGATCACCTGCTCAGTCACCTGCACCGTTGGTGCCTGTGGTGCTGGGCAAGAGGCAGCACATCAGAGCTGTCAGGCTGCAGTGTGTCCACTCCAGCCCAGCTCCTCTGGAGCCAGGGTGGTGCACTGGAATCATTGCACAAGGGGATTCTGGAGAAAGGGGAGGCTGAGTTACACAGCAAGCTCTGACATCACTCCTGCCACTCAATTCTTCCTCAGGACATGGATAAGTTGGAGACAAGTAGTGAAGAGGAGGAGGAAGTAGAGAAGAAAGCCTCTCACTCCAAATCAAAAGGGAAAACCCCCCTGAAGGGCCCAGCCAGGAGAAAACGTCCCTACATTGAGATAGAGTACGAGGAAGAGACAGAGCCAAGCACCAAAACAAAAGCAGCCTGATCCCTTTGTACTGATGGACAGAACTGCAGCTCTGCCAGCAGAGTGTGACTCCAGGACCTGCCATCCAGCCCTGCACAGGACCCTCAGGAACTCCTCCTTTTGTCCTCCACACCTTTGCTCCACGAAAAGCAGGGTTTCTGTCCCAGCCCCAGGAGCTGCAGTGAGTTTGTACAACTGGATGGAGCCCAGTTCAAAGGAAGGAAGGCAGGAAGATCTCTGCAGCCACAGAAAGCTCAGCTCAGGCTGTGCTCCGGGCAGGACCTGGCTGGGGGGCTCTGCTGCTCTGTGCTGAGGCTGGAGAACCCCTTCGTGGCCCAGGGAGCACCTGGAAGTGTCTGGGGGAGGTGTGGGGCTCACAGGTGGGACAAGAACGACAGCAACTTTAAATAAATACAAGGATTTTACTGTACAGAAGGGGCTGAGCGGTGCCAGGCAGCTCAGGTGCTCTCCTGCACCTTCCTGAGGCACTCCCGCACACGGTTCTCCCCACAGCTGCTGTGCAGCCCTTCCAGCAGCACCTGCAACGAGAGCAGCAGCTTTCCCAGTGCCTGGGCACTGGGCTGTGCTGGCAGCCAGTGGTGGCAGCCACCCTCCCCAGCTCTGTGCTGAACAGAGCCCAGGCTGGTGCTCAGCAATGGGTGCCGAGTCCCTGATCAGTCAGGCATTCCTGCTGGGGCGGGGGGAAATGCAGGATGCTGCAGGACTGAGAGGGAGGAGGGCACTGGCACAGCCCCAGCTGCCCCTGGCTCACCTTGACGTGGCCCTGGCAGCAGTGGTCCAGCAGGATGAGGCACTGGGTGGCCCTGGCCAGCAGGGCAGCTCGGACGGGCTCGGCCGTGGGGCCCCGCTCTGTGTGCACGTCCCACAGCAGCCTCAGCAGGGCCCTGAGCAGCACGGGCAGCCTGCAGGGCATCCTGCAAGGGAAACACCGTGCCAGGCCCTGCCCAGGCCAGGGACAGCACAGCCTGGCTGGGCAGCTCCTGCTTCTGCTCTGGGGACGGCCCTGGGTGAGCCTGGGGTGGTGTCAGGAACGCTGCCCCTGGACAGCCCGACCCACAGCTCAGGGCTGGCTCCAGAGAGGTGGAATTCACAGAACCCACAGCTCAGGGCTGGCTCCACAGAAATTGAATTCACAGAGCCCACAGCACAGGGCTGGCTCCAGAGAGGTGGAATTCACAGAGCCCACAGCACAGGGCTGGCTCCAGAGAGGTGGAATTCACAGAACCCACAGCACAGGGCTGGCTCCACAGAAATTGAATTCAGAGAGCCCACAGCACAGGGCTGGCTCCACAGAAATTGAATTCACAGGCACTGATGCTTCTAGACCAGGCACCAGTTGGATCAAAAGGAGGAGGCTGAGTTTGGGGCCAGCTTTTTTGGCCAAGCAGCAATGCCAGGGACTGCTCCCTGGGACAGATTCTCCCTTAGGATTTCAGGGCCTTTTCCTCAAACAACAGTAACTTTGGCACTGAAAACATTCAGGACAGGAATGAAACATTAATTTCTGAGTTCAGGACAGGCTCCCAGGAGAGCTTTGCTGAGCGTGGTCCCCGGGAGGTACCTGGGCCAGGCGTGCTCTATGGTGCACTGCAGGGTCTCCAGGATTGCCAGCCTGGCTTCTTCCTCGGGGCCATCAGACACTTCCAGGTAGCCCAGGATGACTCGTTCCAGCCTCTTCAGGTGCCTCACTATCAGGATGCCGAGTCTGCAGGCACAGAGAGGAGTCTGCATTCACCCTGAGCAGGGAGGGTACCCTGGACACCAAGGCCAAGGCCTGTGGGGTCACTGATCTCATCTGGTCTGCTCTCAGCTCAGGAGGGTGGGCAGGGTGCTCAGGTACAGCTCCCACCTCCTCAGGAGGGTGGGCAGGCCCCAGGCTGAGCTCTGATCTCCCCTCCCAAGGACAGGCAGGGCCCAGGCCCAGCTCTGATCTCCCCCACAAGGACAGGCAGGGCCCAGGCCCAGCTCTGATCTCCCCCCCAAGGACAGGCAGGCCCAGGCCCAGCTCTGATCTCCCCCCAAGGACAGGCAGGCCCAGGCCCANGCAGGGCCCAGGCCCAGCTCTGATCTCCCCCACAAGGACAGGCAGGGCCAGACCCAGCTCTGATCTCCCCCCCCAAGGACGGGCAGGGCCCAGGCCCAGCTCTGATCTCCCCACCAAGGACAGGCAGGCCCCATCCCCTCACCTGCTGACGAAGGCGGGCAGGCTCCCCGCGTACACCCTGCGCAGCGCCAGCCTCTGCTCGGCCTCCATGTGGGTCAGGAGCAGCTGCAGCACCTGGTCCCAGGGGGCCGTGGCTCTGCCCTGGCCCTGGTGCCGCTGGCTGCGCTCCAGGATGGGCAGCAGGTCCAGCAGGCACAGCAGCACTGCCTGGGGGGATGGACGGGGACTCTGAGCTCGTGTTCTCTCCACAAACCGCTCAGTCCCACCCCTCTGACTGAGCCCAGCAGGGAACAGGCTCAGCCTCCTCCTGCCTGAAGCTGTGGGGGTGACAGTGCCCCAGAGCAGATGAGACCCTACCTGGATGAGAGGGGCCTCCCGTGAGTAGAGGTGGCTGTGGAGGGCGTGGAACACCACCTGGGCCCTGTTGAACTGGCACAGATCCGCGCCCGGCTGCGGCAAGACAGAGCAGGGTGTTATTCCTGGCAGCACCTTCAGCTAAAGCCTGAGCAAAGAGCACATCCTGCCCAAAGCCTGGGATGCCCAGAGCACAAGGAACTGCTGGAGATGCAGGTTGAACCCTGCCATGCACCAGAAACAGAAATTGGGAATCCCAGCAGGGGTCTGACCCCCATGAGGGAATGGCTAGAGCTGGGTCAGGGGGGTTGGGATGGATTTTAGGGAAAGGTTCTTCCTCCAGAGGGTGGAATAACCACTGGAACAGCTTCCCCAGGGAATGGTCCCAGCCCCAAGGCCACCAGAGCTCCAGGAGTGTTTGGACACCGCTCCCAGGGATGCACAGGGTGGGCATCTTGGGGTGTCTGTGCAGGGCCAGGGCTTGGACTCTGATCCCTGGGGGTCCCTTCCCACTCAGGACATTCTGTGATTGACCCTTCCTTCCCACAAGGCCCGGAATGGCTCCAGCCCTGCCCTCCTCACCACGTTGAGCACGATGTGGTGCAGGCAGCGCACGCCCAGCACTTTGTTCTGCTCCTGGAAGTCGTCGGAGAGGAGCAGCGCGGGGGGCAGGACCCGCTCCAGGTGGGGGCACAGCCAGGGCCGGCTGACCTGCAGCAGCGTCCAGGAGAACACGTGTTTGGAGGCTGGGTTACGCTTCCAGCTGTCTCTGCGGAGGCAAACATCAGCTCAGGGAACACTGGGACCGAGTGCTCATCTCCTGTGCATTTGGGAGCTCTCAGCCGGTACAAGAGAGAGCCGGGAGCTCTCAGCAAATTGACACTCATCCCCCAACACCTTCGTTTGCAAAGCTCCCGGCTCCACATTTATCATCGCCTGAGCTCCATTTCCCAAAGGTTCCCAGCATTTCGCACACAGAGACCCTCCAACACGCCACTCTCCCGTGCCCACTCACTTGGTCAGCTCCTGTTTCAGGAGCCCCATCACCGCTCCAAATCTTCCTTCCTCATCCCCCTCCTTTCCCCGCAGGAATTCGGCCACGGATGCGCAGCCTGCAGCCCGCAGCAGCCGCTCCAGCACCTCCTGAGCCACCGCCCGAGTCTGTGCCGTCGTCCAGGGCCTCTCCTCTCGGTGTGTGACAGCGAAGATGTACGCGTGTCCCCCCACTCGACGCAGGGCCGGGCCCACCACGGCCATCCCCAGCGACTCCCGGCTCTTGGCAGCTTCCAGCTTCTTCAGCAGGAGCAGGAACACGGCTCCAACCTGCTCCGCTCGCTCAGCCGCGGCGCCCAGCGCTGCCTCCTGCCCGGGGAGCTCGGCACCGTCCTGGTCCCGGCGAGGCGGANCCCCCCGGGTCCCCTCAGAGCCCCCCGGGACAGCCCCGGGACGCCCTCAGAGCCCCCCGAGCCCCCTCAGAGCCCCCCGGGTCCCCTCAGAGCCCCCCGGGACAGCCCCGGGACGCCCTCAGAGCCCCCCGAGCCCCCTCAGAGCCCCCCGGGTCCCCTCAGAGCCCCCCGGGACAGCCCCGGGACGCCCTCAGAGCCCCCCGAGCCCCCTCAGAGCCCCCCGGGTCCCCTCAGAGCCCCCCGGGACAGCCCCGGGACGCCCTCAGAGCCCCCCGAGCCCCCTCAGAGCCCCCCGGGTCCCCTCAGAGCCCCCCGGGACAGCCCCGGGACGCCCTCAGAGCCCCCCGAGCCCCCTCAGAGCCCCCCGGGTCCCCTCAGAGCCCCCCGGGACAGCCCCGGGACGCCCTCAGAGCCCCCCGAGCCCCCTCAGAGCCCCCCGGGTCCCCTCAGAGCCCCCCGGGACAGCCCCGGGACGCCCTCAGAGCCCCCCGAGCCCCCTCAGAGCCCCCCGGGTCCCCTCAGAGCCCCCCGGGACAGCCCCGGGACGCCCTCAGAGCCCCCCGAGCCCCCTCAGAGCCCCCCGGGTCCCCTCAGAGCCCCCTGGGCCTCCTCAGAGCCCCCCGGGCCCCCTCAGCCCCCTCGGCCCGGCGCCGCCGCCTGTCGCGCGAGCTGTCGCAAACCCCGCCCTTACCGTAAAGCCGGTGGCGGAGGGGCGTGGCCTTGTGTGCATAAATTACCATCGCTAATTAATGACCGCCGCGTGGGGAGGAGCGGCCGTGCGGGGCGAGGAGAGGGCGAGCGGGGACAGAAGGGCAGGCACGGGTAGTGCGGAATGGGCTGTATCGGGTAACGGGAGAATCTGATGAGGAAAGTGGGGTCACCGTGACCGCAAAAGCAGTGGCGGGGCGGGGGGTGCAGGAGCGGGAAAATTTGGCGCGATCCTTCCGGTTCATGGAAATGATGAATGGGAGCGGCACGCGGCTGCGTGACGTGTGCGCCCTGCGTTACGACGTGGCACAGTCCCTTCTGACCGCCGGGGGGTCCTGACGTCAGCGTGACGTCATCTTTCTGCGACCAGTCGAATATAGACATTGTTTAATGTGTGACGTCACTGCTGACGTCAGCGCCGCGACGCCTTGTGGTGCCGGGTGTTTGGCCAGTGACGTCACTGAAATGTCGTCTCCGGTTTGCGTCAAAAATCAGTGGAAATGGGCAAATTAAAAGCGGCGCGCGCGGCTCCGGGAGTGTCTGGTGTGTGTGACGTCACTGCTGACGGCACAGCCTCACGGCGCCACTGTGACGTCATCCCTCGGACGCGTCACAATTCAGTGGAAATGGGCAAACGAGAGGGGCTGTGACGGCCCCTGGGCGGTGTGTGCAGCACTGACGTCACTGCTGACGTCACCTTCTCTCGGATCTGTCCAAAATCACCGGAAATGGGCAAATCCGGGGGGCCCAGCCTGATGCGGGCACAGCTCGTGGGGTGCCCGGCCCTGTCAGCACCGGTCAGCGGTGTCACTGCCGACATCATCTTCCCTCAGACATGTCAAAAATCAGAGAAAACGGGGAGACCGGGGGTGTCTGTCCTGAGCCGGGCACAGCCTGGGGGTCCTGGCCCTGCAGGGGGCCGGTTTGGTGCTATTTGGGTGCGTTTGGGTGATTTGTCACCACATTAAAGGGTCACGGCCGGCAGTGTCCCCTCCTCGGGCACCCGGGGGTCTCAGCCTGTCCCCTGGGCTTCCTTGGGACCCCCTGAAACACCCCTGGGGCACCTGAGGGTCTCAGCATCCCCCTTGGGGCCCCCTGAGCCACCCCTGCAGCACCCACAGCTCAGCCGGGCTGAAAATCATCCATTTAATCATTTTTTTACACAAACTGTACATTCCCCCTGCACCCTGAGGGGATCAGGCACAAAAATAACTCCGAGCAGCAAAGGGGGGCTCGGCCTCCCGCAGGGAACCCCGTGGCAGCTCAAATCCCAAATCCAGCCACGACCTCAGGGGGAAAAACCTCGACTGGGAGACCCCAAATCCTTCAGGATGGACCCCGGGAATGCGGGGTGGGCGTGGGGAGCGGCCGGCCCGTGATGGATCCTGATGGATCCTGATGGATCCCATAGGATCTGGAGTGGAGCTGGCTCACACCAGGGTGCTGCTGGATCCCTGTGGATCCCCATGGATCCCGATGGATCCCACAGGATCTGGAGCGGGGCTGGCTCACACCAGGGTGCTTCTAGATCCCCATGGATCCCCATGGATCCCCATGGATCCCACAGGCCGTGGAGTGGGACTGGCTGACACCAGGATCCCGATGGATCCCACAATGGATCCTGCAGGGTCTGAGTGGGGCTGGCTCACATTAGAGTCGTGATGGATCCCACGATGGATCCCACAATGGATCCTGCTGGATCCCACAATGGATCCTGAAGGCCATGGAGCAGGGCTGGCTCACACGAGGGTGCTGATGGATCCCCATGGATCCCAAAATGGATCCCACAATGGATCCCACAGGCCATGGAGCAGGGCTGGCTCACACCAGGGTCCCG
>VZRZ01006841.1:0-24552 GCA_013398175.1 Climacteris rufus | reverse complement strand
GGGGCTGGAGAAGCTGTGCTGTGCTGTCCCGGGGCGGATGAGGCTGGGATGGGTGGTTTTGGGGCCGGAGGCAGGAAATGTGGGGTCAGGGGGCCGGGGGGCTGCAAACCTCTCCTGCAGCAGCTCCAGCCGCACAAAGCGGCCCCAGAGGAGTTCCCGAGGCAGGAAAAGGCACCTCTGCTCCTCTGTGGGACTTTGCTGACAGCGGCAGAAGAGAAGGAGCCAGAGGGAGAGCCCAGAAGGGAACGAATTCCGAGCAGAGAGCGGTGCAGGCAGCAAAGGGCTCTTTGTGAGTGATGGGCTGCTCAGAGCTCGCCCCCCTGCCCTCCCTGCTCTCCTTGAGGCCATCAGAGCCCTCACCCCGCACTCGCTCGCTCCTGCTCTCCCCTCCAGTGTCCAGGGCAGCAAATCCAACCTGTGCAGCTTTTGTGCCCCTCTCCGTCCTTTGTGCAGCCCCGCGGTGCTGCTGCTGATAAAATCCCTCCTGTTTGCAGCCAGGGAAGCCTCAGCACTTCTGCCGGGCAGGGGAGGGACAAAAAAAGCCATTCCAGAGCAGTAGAGATTGCGAGCTCTGCAGATTGGACTGGGCACGGTTCCTTCCCAGAGTGAATAGAGGCAATTACCCTGTGAAAGAAAATGCCATTTCTGTCCCATTTCTGTCCCCTTTTTGTCCCATTTCCATCCCATTTCCGTCTCTTTCGCCTCTGATGTCTTCAGGACACATCAGGTCCGTGTTTGTGGTGGGACCAGGGCCACCGTCAGCAGTTTGGGGCTGCTCCGAGAGCAGGAAGGAGGAAAGAGCTTTGCTTTGGATGCATTTCCATGCTGGTTAAATAAAAGCCTTTGGGAGCCTTGGGGACTGAGTTTCTGCCTCTCCACAAAACCTGCAAACCCCTCCTCCCCCAGGCCCAAACTGCTGTGGCTTTGCACTGCTGGTTGTGCTCAGAACATGGGATTTATTTACATTTAAATGCATCCAGACACACCTCAGGCCTTGCTCAGCAATCTCCCTGGGCAGGAAAACACCATGAAATGGTCAGGAGCAGCACTGGCCCCTCCGATTCAGTTTGTTCTGTCAGGATTGGCTTTTTCTCAGCTGCCCTTTCTCCTGCATTTGCAGAATATTCCGCTCTGTTTCGCCTCCCTTTGCTCCCCCTTTCCCCACTCCATCTGGGATTGGAGGAGCAGCATATGTGTTTAATCAACTTTAATCCTTGCACAGACTAGAAGTAAGGGAAATGTTCTGGACAGGGAATAATTATCCCTTAATTACATGGGAGAAGCTGTTTCAGTGCTGGGGGCTCGGGGAGGTCTGAGCGAGGGGCAGTGCCAGGCTGGGGAGCAGCAGCCAGGGCCTGGGTCTGCCTGGGCTGGAGAGGAGTGGGGATGTGGATTCAGGGAGCACATCCTGGAAAAACGTGTGGTGCAGGCAGGAGAGGGAATGGCTGGAGCTGCGCTGCTGCATCCCTGTCCCACGGGGTCCTGGAGTGGTTTGGGTGGGAAGGGATTGAAATCCCACCCAGTTCCAACCCTGACACCTCCCCCTGTCCCAGGGGGCTGCAGTCTGGCCTTGGGCAGTGCCAGGGAAGGGGCAGTCACAGCTTCTCTGGGAATTCCATCCCAGCCAGGAATGCCTTCCCAATCTCCCATCCATCCCTGGCAGTGGGAAACACTTCCCTGTGTCCTTGTCCAAAGCCTCTCCCCACCTTCCCTGCCGGCTCCTTCAGGCACTGGGAGGGATTTGGTGACTCTGGGACCTTCCCTTCTCCAGGCTGAGCAATCCCAATCCTGTGAGCCTTCCCTCAGGCAGAGCAGCTCCATCCCAGCTCCATCCCAGCTCCATCCCCAGCTCCATCCCAGCTCCATTCCCAGCTCCATCCCAGCCCCATCCCAGCTCCATTCCCAGCTCCATCCCCATCTCCATCCCAGATCCAAGTCCGGGCCAGTTGTGGAATGCATTTCCCTCACACAAACATGGCAGTGAAATTCAGCTCCGTGCTCGAGGTTCAGCGTTTCCTGGCTGAGATCGCCCTTGCAGGGGGAACAAATTCAAGGTCAGCCTCTCACTGAGCTCCAAAGCCGCGGTTCTTACATCTAAAAATCACTCTTTGACTCCCGGGTCTTACAAAACGAAGGCTGAAAAGCCAAGCTCGACTCTCCATCCCCATTGCGGCGCTGCCCTCCGGGGTCAGGGGGCTGTGCCAGCGTTCCCAGCTGGATGTGTGACCCCGGGCACGGAAATCATCGCTCCTTAAACACTTCAATCACCGCTCCTTGAACATCTCAATCACGGCTCCTTGAATGTCGCAGTAACGACACGAAAGAAGGAGACAGAAACCTCTGGAGAGTGAAGGAACAAGTTCTGGGCTTCCCCCGCCCATCTTTATTATCTATGTGCCTTATAATTCACTGTGGATTGGAGGAGACAAAGGGCCTCCCCTCAATCACACTGGTCAAAGGAAATGTCCATCAAACTTCTGTGCCCAGGAGAAAGGAATGGAAATAAAAAGATACCGTTACCATAACATGGCTATGTTTACAGAGAATGTCTGAGAAACTAGTTACAAAAGAATGAAAACATCCAGAACTGCAGAAGTCAGGGCAACACTTGAACACCTCAATCATCGCTCCTTGAACATGTCAATCACTGCTCCTTGCACACCTTGATCATTGCTCCTTGAACACCTCGATCACGGCTCCTTGAACACCTCGATCACTCCTCCTTGAACACCTCGATCACCACTCCTTGCACACCTCAGTTGTCACTCCTTGCACACCTTGATGGCCTCGCAGAGCACCCCAGGGTGCTGTGATGCACCCGGCTCATTCACGCCCTTCCCTGCCAGCACCAGGGATGTCAGAAGGGCCCCTCGCCCTGCTTGGATCCCTCACTGCGGTGAAAGCGCCGTGCACCTGGAGCAGAGGGCAGGGATGGGTTGTTCCACCTCATTGGAATGGCCCTGGATCTGCCCCATCCTCCCCTGGCTGGGGACGGCCCCGGAGCCTTTTGGGTTCCCCGCTCACCCTGCCCGGGACTCGCAGCAATAATCGCTCCTGACAGCCACTGCCCCGTGAGTAAAGCGCCGCTGCTGCTAAAAATACCGAAGGCAGGACTTGTCCCGAATAATGGGCTTGGCAGCGTGCAGCAGGGCTGACAGAATCGCTGGCACTGTGCAGCAAACAAACACCCAGAGACAAAATAGCATCGGACACTGCGAAGCGCTGGGGTTTATTTTTTCCTCCCTTTTGCTCCTGCCATTTTGCCAAGGCTGTGTGTGCATCCCTGTGTCATTCCAGCTCATCCCTGGGTCCAGGATGTCCTGTGAGCTGCCCCTGGGGTGGCTCCCACCCCGTGTGCCCCTCGTTCTGCTCCTGCTCTGAGCCACCTCCAGCAGCAGAGCCCTCGGGGCTGTCCTGGGCTGAGCTTTTATTCCACCTCGGTTGCTTCCTTCTTTCCCTACAGAAATGTGGGAGCAGCAGCGACTTCTCCCTCCCTGTCCTCCCTAGGAGGGAGCTCCTTGGCCTCCTGTGAGCTCTGTGGTCACCAAGCTGCCCTTAATTGATAACCCAGCCGGTAATTGGCTCTAATGAGTGCGATTTGAAGGCTCATGAAGGGCCTGATCCAAAGAAGCTCCCCCAAAAGCAGGGCAGGGCATTCCCTGGGAATCCAGGCAGGATGAGGTGGTGTCAGAGCTGCTGGGTCAGTGATTCCCACCAGGATTTACCCCCTCGGCCGTGCAGGCTCTGAACCCCCCTCGTGCTCTGCCCTCATGTCTGAAAGGTCCCAGCCCTTCCCAAGGCACAGCCACAGCTCCAAGGTGCCCTGCCCGGGGTTCAGAGCCCCCTCAGCCCCCTCAGAGGGCTCTGACAGCGCAGCTCAGGCCAGGTTTTTGTGGCTCAGCTCCGGGAGGCGCTGGAGCAGCAGCAGTGGGAGCTGAACCAACACAAACCTGGCCCTGTCCCTTCCAGCCCGGGGAGCTGAGCCTTGGCAGCTCTGCAGGGCCAGACCCTCTGTTCCTTTCTTTAAAAACCCTTGTCTGGGAGCTGGGCGAGGGGGTGAAAAGCAGGAGGTGGAACAGGCCAAATCCCACTTGACCAATTCCTTTGCTTCGAGCATTATGAGCACGAGAAGAACACAGAGAGACTCCTCAGCTGCCACATCCCCAAAGCCCTTCAGTGAAGGGGCTTTACAAGAGCCTGGCTGGAAACTGCCAAGAGAGGCAGGGCTGCAGCAGCTTTGGCAGGAGCTGTGAAAAACCCTCGGGGGAGCTGAGGAATGATGGAATGATGGAGTGATGGAATCGTGTCAGAGCCAGCCTGGGGACAGGGAAGGACAGAGGACATCAGAGAGGGGAGGCAGTGACCCTGCTCAGAGCCCAGGCACTGCAGGGTGGTGCTGCTGAAGGACTCTGCTCCCAGCAACACCAAACCTGAACAGAAAGGGACCAATTCCCAGGGCTGGATGTGACCACAACGTGGAAATTTTGTGCTGCTGATCTCTGCAGGTCCCGAGGACACCGAGCACAGAGGAGCGAGGCTGGGGTGGTGTTTCCACTCCAACACAAACCCCTGCAGAGGCAGAGGATGTGCCCAGGCCTGGCTTAAAGTCTGCTGGAGCTTTCTGAGTGGCATCCAGGGTTTGGTGTGGGGCTGACAACCACCTTGGATGGGCACAGAGCAACCTTGGATGGGCACAGAGCAACCTTGGATGTGCACAGAGCAACCCTGGATGTGCACAGAGCAACTCTGGATGGGCACAGAGCAACCTTGGATGGACACAGGCAACTCTGGATGGGCACAGAGCAACTCTGGATGGGCACAGAGCAACCTTGGATGGGCACAGAGCAACCTTGGATGGGCACAGAGCAACCCTGGATGGGCACAGAGCAACCTTGGATGGGCACAGAGCAACCCTGGATGGGCACAGAGCAACCTTGGATGGGCACAGAGCAACCTTGGATGGGCACAGAGCAACCTTGGATGGGCACAGAGCAAGATATTCTCCCGTTCTGAACAAACAGAGCAGAGCCACATGAAAACCACACCCAGAGCCCAGCAAGCCCTGCCAGCTGCCCCTCAGCAGCTGCACACCCAGCGAGGAGGGAGAGCCGGGCAGCAGCACCCGGGCATGGCTGGGAAGGGATTTTTTTCCAGGGTCAGAGGAGAACGACACGGAAAGTTGAAAGACCTTGAGCAGAGCAGTGCAGCAGCCCTGCCAGATCCCGCTGTCAGTTTGAAGGCTTGTTAGCAACACTGCCCGGGTTCATCTCGCTGTGATTAGTGAGCTCCCAGGCCCTCAGACGCCTGGAAAGAGCAAGGGCTAACAAGGTTTAGATTTCACCTTCCACGAATAAAGCAGCAGCATCTTCCCCTCATTTACTTGGCTGTTGGAGACTTTTTTTGCTTTGTTTCTTAGGGGGAAAATGGGGCTGGTCAGGAATCTCACTTCCTGAAGGCACTGGCAGTAATAGATGTACCAAATTACTTCGACTGGAATTTTAAAAATTCGCTGGTGTTTGTGCAAACACTCCCACGTACACGAGGAGTGGTGTGGGGATTTGACTCTTAACCAAGCATGAGAACTGTCTGTGCAGGCACAGAAACACAACCCATCCAGAGGATGCAGAGGAACACAGCCAGCCCAGGATGAGGCCATGGGGATTTGTGTGCACGCAGCCACTGGTGCAGAAATCACGGACACACAGTGCAGGAGCTCGGAGGGTGAGCTCTGAGCAGCCCTGAGCATCTCTGAGCATCTCTGAGCATCTCTGAGCAGCACAACCCCCCCATCTCCAGATGTGTTTGCACAGCTTCGTGCACCCCTTGGATGCAGGCACGGGGGAAAGGCACAAACCCTTTTTTTCCCTATCCAGAGGGGAAAAAAAAAATATCATCTTGCTCTCCACAGATCTCATTTTTCTAACTAAAATGCTCCTGGCCAAGAGCATAACATCAGCATGGGTTATTTCCACGTGCAGAAATGGGAATGGGAGGTAGGAAAGCCACTGGAGCCGGACTGGGGATGCTGGAGCTGCCTGTGACAGGTCCTGCAGCGCTGCGGCGGCTCTTCCCCTTCCCAATTCCCGGTAAATCGTTAAATCTTCATTAAATCTTCATTAAATCCCAATTAAAGGCGCGCTCGGGCCGCGCTCCCCGCCGGGGCCCGCAGGGGGCGCTGCGCAGTCGCCGCAAACTCTGCGGATTCGGGGTTTTTGTGCGAGAAAAACGACAATGAAAGCGGCGCGCGCGGGGCTGCGGCTGGTGGGACTCGGGAGCCGCGGGTCCGTCTGACACCAGGTTCAGTCTGACACCAGGTTTAATCTGACACCAGGCTCAGTCTGACACCCGGATCGGTCTGACACCAGGTTCAGTCTGACACCAGGTTCAGTCTGACATCAGGCTCGGTCTGACACCCGGTTTAATCTGACACCAGGTTCAGTCTGACACCAGGTTCGGTCTGACACCCGCTGCTACCTCGTGTCCCTGTGGCGGGGCTGGCGCTGGGGCCGGGGGGTCGGAGGGTGACATTGCCGGGTCTGGGGGTGGCATTCCTGAGTCTGGAGGGTGTGACATTCCCGGGTTTGGCGGGTGTGACATTCCCGGCTTTGGTGGATGTGGCATTCCTGGGTCTGTAGGGTGACATTCCGAGATCTGGCGGTGACATTCCCGTGTCTGGCGGGTGTCATTCCCGGGTTTGGTGGATGTTGACATTCCTGAGTCTGCAGGGTGACATTCCCAGGTTTGGACGTGGCATTCCTGAGTCTGGCGGGTGACATTCCTGGGTGTGGCAGGTGGCATTCCCGGGTCCCCGCCTTGCCGAGGGTGTCCCAAATCCCGCAGGCGGGACAGGCCCTCCGGACGCTCTCCCAGACCCTCCCGAGGTGACAGAAGAACCCCCAGTTCCCAATCCCGCTTGGCACCCAGCGCAGCCACTCCGTGGAGGGGACTGTCCCAAACCCCCGAGCGCCCCAAATCCACCCCAAACCCTCCACAACCCAGCAGCAAAGCGCCCAATTTTCCAGCTGGAGGAGGATTTAAAGCCTCTCCCACCTCCCCAGCCCCGGGGCAGCACTGAAGGTCACCAGAGGTGCAGAAAGCAGCGCAGAGCCATGGCCGGAGCTCAAATACCAGCAGGGTCGGGATGTCAGGGGGATAATGCCAAGCGGGTTTGGGGGGCACAGGTCTCATTTAGCGAATGTCAATGGCTCATTTCAGCTCCGCAGGCAGAGCCCGGGGCAGGGGTTGCGCTCCTGCCCACTGCACCCCGCGGGGAGATCGCTCTCCTTCCCAGCCAGGAGGAAAGAGCAGAAATTAAAGAGGTCAAAGTGGTGAAGTCTGGATAAAAGAAGTTGAAAAGAACTTGGAACAACATAGAAAGTGAAAAAAAAAAAAATAAATCCAGACTGTATCTCCCCCCAAAGCAAAGGCTGTTGTAATTTTTAAATCATCTCCCGTGCTGTGACGCCCACAGGAATTCGCTGACTGAGCCGTTTGAGCTCATTTATTTCAGGAATTCGGCTGCTGAATGAATGAATGGCTGGGTTTCAGCAGGGGAGGAGGCACAAGGGCACCCAAGGAGGAGAGTGGAAGGGCAACGAGCGTAAAGGGGACTCGGCAGTGGAAGAAGGAGAAAAATTTGACATATTCAGTGTATTAAAAGACAAAATACAATAATGCAGAATCACATTTGTAGCTTTGGGGAGTCACCAGGATTCCCCGAATTTCCCATTGCCAATGGACATTCCGGCCTCTCAGAGTTGGCCAACATTTCCCCAGGACCAAATCCCACCCCAGATTCAGGGGAACACCTGAAACGGGAAAGCTTTCCATGTAAAGGCATTTATCCGGTGGGAGCTGAAGGTTGTTCAAGTTTTGCTGGGTGGAATTCGTGGATGTTTTTGCTGCAAGAGTCGCCAATGATCTCAGCAGGGATTTGGTTTTAATTGGTAGAAATGGACACATTGCAGAAAGCAGGGCTGGTAAAGGTGGGAACAGAGAGATGGAATCTACTTTGGGGTTTGTTTGCTTTAATTACAGGTGTAGGAAAGGAATATAAACTGCAGGCGAGTGGATCAGCAGACAGGTTTAGCTAATTATGGGTGAATCCTGTATTATTTTTCCACCTTTATTGATAATCCCATGGAAGCAGCTTCCAGGTGGTAGGAACGTCCAGGAGGAAAGTTGTTCTGTTCTTTCAGCAGCCCGAGCGCTGCCCTGCTCCCCTCTGAGCAGTGGAAACCCCCCAGCCCCGTGTGTGACCCCTCCATCCCCTGCAGATCGATAATCAATACTCAATACTCAATAATCAATAATCAATAATCAATGGTTCCTGTGCTGCCACCTCTCCCTTCTCCACCTCTGATGGAGGGAAAAGCCGAACACCCCCCAAACAGCCCCCGGGAAGGCTCCTCCTGCCCCAGCACCCCCGAGGCCCACGGAGCTCCCTCCAGCCCGCCAGTGCCATGGATAAAGATTCTGTTTCCTTTTTTCCCCTTCGAGGAACTTAATGAGCCCAAATTGGAGGCTCATAATCAGCATTGGCCTTTTCATCTCCCCGGGTTTTATTTGCAGGAGCTTGTTGGAGCAGAGCGCTGGGGATGCGCAGGGTGACTGCGGGAGTGCTCAGCGACCCGAGCGGGCAGCACAAAGCTGGGAAAATGAACCACAAAAAGTGATTAAAGGAACATTTCTTTGTGAAAACAGAGCCCGGGAGCTGCTCCAGAACCTGCAAGGAATCCTTGGGATCCACCCAGCGCTGCCCTGGACAGGGGCCCTGAATTTCAATTTGGTTTGGGTGGGAAGGGAACCAAACTCAGCTCATCCCAGCCCTGCACGGGCAGCGACACCTCCCCCTGTCCCGGGTTATCCCAGCCCGGCCTGGGACACTTCCAGGAATCCAGGGGCAGCCACAGCTCCTCTGAGAATTCCAGCCCAACCCTCCCCACCCTCCCAGGCAGGAATTCCTTCCCAATGTCCCATTTAAACCTCCTCTCTGAGTTTGAGGCCATTCCCCTTGTCCTGGCCCTCCAGCCCTTGTCTCAAATCCCTCTCCACCTTTCCTGGAGATTCACTTGGGTCACCCCAAAGCTTTTCCAGGCTGAACAACCCCAGCTCTCCCATCCTTCCTGACTGTAACCCTGACACCAAGGCTGGAGCTTTCTGCTTCTGGCCTGGCTTGGCCAGAACACCCCCGGACTGTGTTCCCATAAATCAGCATTTCCATGGAGTTGTGCTCACCCCCTTAATTAGGAGGTGTCCTCTGTCTAGACAATAAATAACAGAATGTTCTGTGCCTGCTGAAGACCCTGCTGGTGCCTGAGATGATTCCTTTCATCTCCTCAGGATAAAAGGATGCAGGGGGGACACAAACCTGGGACTCAGACCCCGGCCCTGGAATTGGGGTGCTGCCGGTGGCCGCTCCCTGCAGGGAGCTCTGCACAGCCCCCTCCTCCCTCCAGGGAGACCTCAGAGCCTTTCCAGAGCTCAGGGGCTCCAGGAGAGCTGGAAATGGAGGGACAGGACCCAGGGAAGGGCTTCCCCTTGGAAAAGTGGAGATTGAAATGGGATATTGGGAAGGAATTCCTGGCCGAGAGGGTGGGGAGGGGCTGGGCTGGGGTTCCCAGGGGAGCTGTGGCTCTGCTGGGGGGTCTGTGGCTCAGATTTGGAGCCTTTCCCTTCCCCACCTCCTTTTCCAACACAATTCTCTCTTTTATAAAGTCCTTACAAAGATCAACCACCAGGTGTGGGAACAGCCCAAATAGAGCAGAAACAAGAAAACAACAGAAGAAACACCTTTTAAACCTGTCCCTTATTGACTCTACCAACACAGAAGGGAAAAAAAATCTAAAATACAGAAAAAAATATAATCTATAGCATAAAAATGATATCCCATATCAATAAACCCCACAGAGTTTAAAATCAGACCCAGCATTTAAAATCAGATATTTAAAATCAGAGCCAGCTCTCCACAAGCACCTTCCAAACAAAAGGCAGGTCAGAAGTGAGAGGTTGTCATTGGACAGCAAGAGTTGAATGTGATTAATGAATTTCAGAAAAATCCTGCTGGATTCCTTGGGAATTCAGGAACCAGCAGGAACTGGAGGTCACTCACTCATCCCCAGGGCCAAAGGGTGAAATCCCCTCAGTGGCACCAGGAGTTTGAGGAACTCCGATGAACTGTGATTGTTATTACGTTTAATGATGCAAATTAATTAAAATAAAATATTCGAAATGACATTTAAATTCTAATTATTGACTTTTCCTTCACAAATTAAATTCTCTTCCACGACCTCACAGTCAGTGGTCAAGGAAAACTCCGGGATCAGCCCCTCCCTCCTGCTGGGGGAGGAGGAGCCATCCCAAGGCCATTGAGCTGCTGGTAAAGGACGCAGAGGCAACCCAAAAAAAATTATATAGTCAGTCTTGCTAAATTAGTTTACCTAAAATTGTATGTGTGAATGATTTTAATCAAAATCTAATTTCCCCTCTTTTTAGAGTAACTGAAATGAGATTTTTCTAATTTACTTTTCGCGGTTCAAGTTTCTCATAATTCTTCTGTGGTCGTGACAGCCCCGTGAAAAGCGTCTGCTGCTACAAAGCATTAAAAAAAATTAGATTTTCAAATTGATGTGCTAAATTAAAAATGTTTAATGTTTCTCATCAAAGGCACAGGAGTGTGCACGGGGCCTTTGGTACAGTTAGAGGCAGCAGACTTTTTTCATCTGTTTCTTTAATTCACGTTGCAAGGCAACTCTGCTGTGAAAATTAACAAGCTACAAGCAAAAAGTGTTGTAAAATGGTGTCTTCAGAGAAACCACCTTTTAATTTCTTCCCCTCCCCGTTGCTGCTCTGACCTCAAGGATGCCATCACAAAAACAGATGCTGTGTTCTGTTTCTCCCTCACTTCACACGCAGTTCTGCCAAATTCCTCCAGAGCCTCTGGACAGTTTTAATTCTCTGGGCAGTTTTAATTCTCTGGGCTTTGTTGCTGATTCCCCTGGTTTAGGAGATCCCATTATTTCTGTAAATTGACTAAAAATGATGAATTCATTGGAATCTGGGCTCCTGAATTCAGCAGCTGCTGGGAGGTGGCTCCGAGCTGGGCTGGGACTGTGGAGCAGCTGCTGCTCTGGGGAGGTTTGGGAAGTTTCAGGGGAAAGGTTTGGTTTGCAGAAGTCCTTGGGAGCTGCAGGCTGGGCTGGGACTGGCAGGATGAAGAGCTGGGAAGGATGGAGAAGGTTTGGTGGTGGGGTTGGGTCCAGAGCTGAACTCAGAGAGGAAATGGAGAAAATCCTCGAGGAAATGGAGAAGATTGAGGAAATGGAGAAGATCCTCGAGGAGATGGAGAAGGTCCTTGAGGAATTGGAGAAGATCCTCGAGGAAATTGAGAAGATCCTGGAGGAGATGGAGAAGATCCTGGAGGAAATGGAGAAGATCCTTGAGGAGATGGAGAAGATCCTCAAGGAAATTGAGAAGATCCTGGAGGAGACGAAGATCCTCGAGGAGATGGAAAAGATCCTTGAGGAGATGGAGGAGATCCTCAAGGAGATGGAGAAGATCCTGGAGGAGATGGAGCAGATCCTTGAGGAGATGGATCCCTGGCTGGAGCACAGCCCTTGGAGCACTTTTCCCCACAAACCCCGAGCTCCTCTGTTCTCCGGAGCTGCTGGCAGAGGTGCTGCCCAGCCCAACCCTGCCTGTCCCTACGGCCCCAGAGCAGCAGGGACAGCCTGAGCCAAGTGCCAGCAGGAGAGGAGGAGGTGTAGGAGACCAAGGGCAGAAGCAATGCCCTCTGTCAGAACCAAAACCAAAAACACCCTCAGGACCAGGCTCTGCTGGAGAACAACCACCCCCTCCACCACCTGGATTCCTCCCAGAGCTCACTCCAACTCCAGATTCTCCATTCCAGCACAGTTTGTGTGGCCCAGAGAGAGGGAAGGAGAGAAGAACACCCAGAAACTCTGCCATTCCCAAGCTGCACATCCTCCTGCTGCTCCTGATCCCCCTCTGCTCATGGAGAACCTCTGGAGCAGCACCAGACCAAACACAACACCAGGATCGTGTTCCACGGAGCACCAGAGCAGCTTCATACCCAGAAGCCTGGAAACCAGAAGGTTTTGGTGACACAGGACAAAGCTGGATCCCTTCTGAAGGGCCAGAACAATTCCTGCCACCTCCTTCCATCCCAGGGATCCCCGACATTCCGAGGGGGGTTGGAGGTTTGGGGGAATCAGCTTCAGTGTGGATGGTTTTAGAGAAAAGCTCAGTGATGGCACTCAAAGCAGCACCTGGAGATGATTTGAAAGGTGTAGAGGCAGAAAATGAATCCCTGTAAAATACTGTCTGGCAAATTAAAAGACATAATTGATTCTATTAGCTAATTTTCAAAATTAAGTGTTGCTAATTGCCAGAGATAGTTTTTATGTGGTACAGCCCCTGTGTCTAACTGGCTGAGCTAAGTTTGCAGTCTTTACTGAGACAAAGCTGGTGAATATTTGGTTTTCCTCCTGTTTGGCTCAGGATTTGTCTCCAGGACACACAGGACAAGCACCAGGCCATCCCCGAGCTCTCCACCATCAATTCCCATGTGCAGCTGCATTTATCTGTGTGCAGGGTGGCAAAAGCTCCAACATATCCTGAAACTCCTGGAAAATTCACAAAAGGGGATGAATGTGGCCCAGAGCTGTGTTCTGACAGCCACAAACACAACCTGCTCCTGCAGTACTGAGCTTCTGCCTTCAGAACTCAGCAACTGCTCTCAAATTTATAATTTATAAAGCAGGAATCAGCATTTCAACCTTCCCTGATTTTCTGTCACAGTTTAGGAAGAAACAAATTCAGTTTTGGTGCCAATTGCTGTGCACAACCCTCATGTGCTGGTCACGTTTCCAAGGTCCAGCCCCAAAATGCCAACAAATGCTTTGAGCTCCACCTTGAGCAGGAGGTTTCACTCATCCCAAAGCCATGAGGAATTTCTCCATCCTTTGTGCCTCTGCTCCAGCACAGACAATGTTTTCCAAGTGCTGGATTCACTAATTAATGATATCTTGAGCTGGGATCATGAAGAAAAATTAGGGAAGAAAGGAAACAAATCCCTGGAAGTCCCACCTGGTCCAGGATCTGCTCCCATGGAGCTTCTCCCCAGGGAGAGGCGTCTGCTGCTTCCCAGGGCCACCCCAGCACTCCCAGAGCCCCAGGAATCAATTGCTGACATGTGAGAAGAAGTATGGATTAAGTTTAGAACTGTGTTTAGAGCACCAGGGGATGAATTATCCTAATTGGTGTATTAGTCTCAGTTACACAGAGTAATCACCACAGGCTGCCTCTGTTTTCATTAGAAATTTAATTAACTTTATCAATGTTTAGCTTCTTTGGCCTTGTTTTCCACCACCTTCCCCAGGCTTTTCTTGGTTTAATCAATATTTTTAGTGAGATGGGAGGGAAATATTTTTCCACCGCACCCTGTTTGTAATTTTTCATTTTAATTTTTCATTTTTTCCCTGACACAAAACTGTTCAGAACAGAGGAAATCAGGGATTCACTGCCGGCCTCTGTGGGCTGAGTGGGGCTCTGCCACTTCACTGAGGGAGGACATCAAAGCTTTAAGTTAAAACTTTTGATATTGAAGACAAATCTGCAGCAAGAACGAGCAAGGCAGCAACTCAGGCCCCGGATCAGCCCCAGAGCATCGCTGCTGCCAAGCCCAGACCTTGGACAAACACAGAGATTTCTGCTGTTGGCCACAAACACTGAGCCACCTTCCTGTGAGCAATCCCAAGGAAGGTTTGGAGGCAGGAGGGGCCAGCCAGGCTGGGGCTGGGCAGCCCTCAGACCTCCAGCTTGGAGCTGTGGGGCTGCACTGATGTGGCTGTCACCGAAACTGCAGGGAAAAAACCTCTCCAGCAACACCTCTGGGTGTTGGAGAATTCAGGCATCGCTTTATTCTGGATGTGAAATCATCTCATCCACACAGGGCCTGGGTCGTGCAGGGGAAACCATCCCATCACACAGGGATTTTACTGGATTTCCCCAAACTTTATACAGTCCCAAACCCACAGAAATCCCTTGGTTTGGTGTTCATTCATCCCAAGTTGAGCAGTTCTTGGACTTTGGTTTCCTGTTTGATCTGGAGTTTATTCATCTCTGATGTTAATTTGGTGCTCACTCCTTGATTCCTTCATCAGCCTTTTCTGGACCAGGGGTCCCCAGCCCTGCCAGGGGTTGATGTTCTGTTGTGTTCTGTTGTGTTTTGTGTTCTGTTGATGTTCTGTTGTGTTCTGTTGATGTTCTGTTGTGTTCTGTTGATGTTCTGTTGTGTTCTGTTGATGTTCATTGATGTTCTGTTGTGTTCTGTTGTGTTCTGTGTTCTGTTGATGTTCTGTTGTGTTCTGTTGATGTTCTGTTGATGTTCTGTTGTGTTCTGTTGATGTTCATTGATGTTCTGTTGTGTTCTGTTGATTTTTGTTGATGTTCTGTTGATGTTCTGTTGATGGTCGCTCTCTTTCGGGTCTCTTTTGTGCTGCTCCCAGGTTTTCGAGATGTGAAACTCCTCAGGCCTCGCCCTGAAACAGAATCTTTTGAAAAGACGCTTCAATTCCCCTCCTTTGGGCAAAGGTGAACAAACCTGACTGAAGTCAGTTAAAAAAAATGTGAAAAGTTGTGAAAGTTGTATCATTTGCAGCAACATCAGCCCCAAGTGGGCATTAATCTGTTCCTTCAGCTTATTTTAGTGGCACATTTGAATAGGTCCTGTCAAACACTCACAGGTGCTTCCTGACTCCCTCCCCTTCTGCATTTTGGGGTTTTTCTCTCTCAGAGGATGAGGGATGGAATAATTGGGTTACTGGGCTTTGTTGTTTGGATTGAAGTAGAACCAAGAAAGGCCAAAAAAGGTTTCTGGCCTCCTTGTGTTTGGTGCTGTGCATTAAACCTGATCGATCACTGCTCTAAACTCATTTTGGTGGAAGTTTTCCAGGAGACCTTTCTGGGAAAAAATATTAAAAAATATGTGTCTTAATGCAATTTTTGGGCAGTTTCCAACGGCACTTCTTGCATCCATAAAGAGACAAGTGCATTTGCTCGTGGCTGTTTCACCCAGGCACATCTGCACTGCTGGCTCATGACAGCACATCAGTTATTCCTCAACATCTGGAACCAGGAGAGTGTGAATGCCAGCACAAGCACACCCTGCAGCATCAGGTTGGCTCGTGAAAAAAAAAAAAGCACCTTGGAGCGAATTCTTCCCTGGCAATGCAGTGATAGGAAAGTTTGAACTGAAACAGGAACGTGAATGAGATGAATTTAATTCTTCACAAACCCCCAGTGCTTTTATCTCCTGTTTGTGTCCCGTCCTCCACTGAGATCCTGCTGGTGTTCCATTGAAAACTGCCCAGAAAATCCAAGAGTCCAAGCTCTGGGAACACCTCAGCTTCTGCATTTCTGCCCAGCTCACCCAGAAATGTTGGAAAAGCAGGAACTGATTTCCCTCTGTCCTCATTGTGCATCCAAGACCCATTTCCACCAGTGAGCATTCCAGGAGTGCTCCAAGCAGGGACTGCAGCATCCCATCCCGCAGCAGCACCCAGGGAATGCTGGAAAAGGATCCATTCCCACCTCTGCCCCGAGCCCCCCTCTGTCCCAGCACTGCCATCCCACAGCTCCCCCCACTCCTCTCCCTTTCCACTGCTTTCCTGGGGAAAAAACCCCTTCCCTGGTTTATCCCAGCCTCGGTGTTATACCTGGACAAGGGATGGGCTGGCTCCACGCTCAGCATTCAGCTCAGGATTTACTGCCCAGCTCCAGCCCTTCCCTCTCCCACTCTCAGGTTTCCTCCCCTGGAGGAGCAGCACCAACGCAGCCCAGCTTTGGAATAAACAAACAGCTCTGGTTCTCCATCCTCCTCCCAGGGTTATTTCTGGGGTTAATTACGATGTGGGAGCTCAGGAAAGCTCGGTGTGGTGTAAATGTTCCCACTCCAGGTCCCCAACTCCTCCCTCCCCTTTCCCAGGGCAGGGGTGAGTCGGGTCCTTCCAGCACAAGATGCCACAACTACTGGGAGACACATCCCCCCTATTTCTCCTTTTATTTATCTTATCTTCCTCACTCTTTAACTTTCTAATGCTCTAGAATTCATGGATGTGTCTCCTACACCCACACGCCTGAGATACCCTCCCACTTTGGTTTGCAGGTTGCTTTGCCCAAACTTTCCTCTCATTCTGCCACCCCTCACCTGGGCTAAAGCGGGGCCTGGGGTCATAAAGCATTAATTAATGACAGCATAAATAATTAGTTGGCAGTGGGAGTGTGGGCTTTGACTTTCACAGGGACCAGAAAGGGGGAGGAAGTGCCTGAGCTCTCTCCCAGGTTGGTCACAAGCCAGAACCGAGGCTCAGCTGTCCAAGGACTGAGGGGGGAGTTCTCAGAGTGGGAGTAGAGAAACATCTCCCTCACCCAGGAGTGTTTGTACATTTTAAGTGACAGCTTGAAATGTGACGGGGGAAATGCTCGGCTGAGCCTGGCATTAACTGCTCCCTTCAGTTCTAATAACAAGGCTGCTGAGGACAGCGGCCTGACAGCCCCACACTGCAGCTATTGGAGCACACATTTACAGCTTGTACTTTCAATTAAAAGCAATTAGAGAGAGCCCAGGAAATGCTCAGTGCAGGGACACCCCTGCTGTCTTCCAGGACTGAGCATGAGTCCAATTCCACCAGGCACAGAGAGCCTGGCTCTGCTTTGTTTTGTTTCATTTGTCTTTTTATTTATCTTTTACACCTCTCCCTACTCCCAGCTACTTTAATCTTTGGTGGAGATTTCACGTGAGCCACTCATATTAATAACAACAGGGAAAATAATGAAGATAATTTTCTTGGGATGGGCTTAATAACTGCTCAGTTTTATTAGAAGACAGCAGGAAAAGCAGCGTTGTCAGACAAGCAGATGTTTCCAAATCAGAGACACCTCAGGGCTCACCTGGATGTGGACAGAACACCTGGACATCAGGGATTTTCCCTCCCACACCTGTCCCAGAACCCCAAAACCAGGAGCACAGGTAGGTTCACATCTGCCTTCCAACACTCCCTGTCAGAACTGATGGCTCAGGGAAAGCCACGTCCTGACCCCAGCAACACCTGCAGAGCCCTGAGCCCTTCCCCAGCACACTCTGCACCTCTCTGGTCACATTTCTCCCGAGCACTGGGGAAATGCGAGGCCCTGGGGGTGCCCAGTGAAACACGGAACACAAAGCTCAGAAACTCGTGTACAATTTTATCACAGGCAGTGATTCCTGGGGTGTTCAGGAGCCAAACAGCTCCCCCCGAGAGCTGGACCACACTGCTCAGTGCCTGTTTGTGGTTCATTTTGCTGCCCTCCTGCCACAGCTATTTTTGTCCTTTACAAATATTGTGGCAATTTAGCAATCTATTGACTTCAGGATGTTGTTTTTTTTGTTCATAAACACGCTGTCTGCTGGATGCATAATTCAAATTCACACATAAACTGGGAGCTGTTTGCTTTAGTAACAGCTGTAATTTCAGCATAACCTCAGCAGAAAGCCATTCTGTGCCATCTCCCTGTAAAGTGTAATTTAGGCTGGGGAGGCAATCTTGTTCCCTGCCATTCTAATAGAGCAGCTTGTTTGCTAAATAATCATCACAGAGTTCTGCTCAAGGCACCAGTTTTGTGCAGAGTTTGGGGGGGTTTGTCCCCCCTTCTCCTCCTCCTCCCTGCCACACATAAAAGTTGCCAGGCTAAATGAACACTCTTTGGGAAGCTATTACTGCCATGTAGTTCTCATTTGGAAATGTCACAATAAAGCAATGTTCTTTGATGCTGAGCAGCACAACAGGTTACAGCATGAGAAAAACAGCCAGCAAGATGAAGTGATGCATTAGAGGGGTCTAAAGGGCAACAAAATGACACTTTTTAAAGCCTGAGGGATTTTTTTTCCCCTGCCCTGTTTTCCGTGCCCTCTTGGCACTGCAGGGGAGGGAGAAAGCACAGCCCAAAGTGAGGCAAAGCTGTGAAGTTTTGCTCCTCACCCGAATTCCTGGGAGCCTCAGGAGCTGCCCAGGGCAGTTAAAAAGCAGAAACAGGGCAGAGCAGCCCAAGGAATGAGCACTAAGGGTGAAAATTCAGTGGCTCCTTCCAGCCCTTTTTGCCTCAGGGGCAGCCCTGCTGTGTCCCCCTCAGGCTCTGCTGAAAATAACCCCCCTGAACCCCAAATATTGGGGAGAAGGCCCCAGGTGAGGCAGCCCCAGGTGGGTGGGGGTGAGAGGAGCAGGGAACAGCCACAGGGACCATCCCAGAACAGCCCAGGGTGCTGAGCAGGGGAGCAGGACCAGGGAGTGGCAGCAGGGTGGGTGCAGGGACCCTCCTGGTCAGGGGAGGGTCTTGAAGCAGATGTTGGGTGGAGAGAAGGGGTCAGAGAGGGGCTTGGGGATGGGCTCTGGGGGTAAAAGTAGTAAATAGTGACAGAAATAATGGGTTTGGGGTGGGCTCTGGGAGTAAAAGTAGGAAATAGTGACAGAAATAATGGGCTTGGGGGTGGGTTAAATGCTGGCTTGGGAGAGCTCCTTTCCTGGGGATGCTGAGGGTTGGGAGAGCTCCTTTCCTGGGGATGCTGAGGGCTGGGAGAGCTCCTTTCCTAGGGATAGTCAGGATGGTGAGAGCTCCTTTCCTGGGGATGCTGAGGGTTGGGAGAGCTCCTTTCCTGGGGATGCTGAGAATAGTGAGANCTTTCCTGGGGATGCTGAGGGTTGGGAGAGCTCCTTTCCTGGGGATAGTCAGGATGGTGAGAGCTCCTTTCCTGGGGATAGTCAGGATGGTGAGAGCTCCTCTCTCTGTCTGCTGTTCCCTGACCTTTGCAGCCTGCTCTGTATGAGCAGCAGAGATCAAGCTGGAGACGTGGCAGAGCTCTCAGATGAGCAGGTTTTTCAGTCAAAAAATCGTGTCACAGCCAAGCTTTATCTGCTGCTTTAATCTGGCTCCAGCCTGCACTCTGTCACTTTGATTTTTACCTGTCTTTTTTTTGTTTGTTTTGCTGTTCCTAATTGACCCAGAGTCTGTAGTAGCTCTTGAAAGGAGGAAAAAAGTGTTTGATAATTTCTGAGTTTTGCCACTTCAGCCAGTGAAGAGGTGATTTAAACCAACAAAAACTGCAGCAGAGTTGGCTGGGGAAGGATTTTCAGCACTGTGGAAATCTGCTGCTTAATGGGAGGGGAGCTGTGCAGTGAGAACCCCACCAGCACTGAAAGGGAGGGAAGAACTGAAGGGAGCTGCTTGTTATTAACTCATTTTTATGGGTTTTACCTGCCTGGTTTCCCTTCTGCTGCTTCTCAGCAACCTTCCAAGTGAGAGTTCATCTCCAGGATCTCAGGAGGAAAAGCACTTGATGTGTTTTCCTGCTCAAATGGCAATATTTTTTATTTTTATTTTTATTTTGGGAAGAGTGCTTTGGATGCCAGCTTGCCTCGTTTGCCAATATTGGTGCCAGTTCCAAAAGTTGGAACAAACATTGCCAATATTTGTTCCAGAGCAGTTCAGAGGTTACAGAACCATTCCCTCCATCCTGCTGCCACCTCAAACTGCATCCCCCAGCCCAGGGCTGAGAAAATGTGGCTCTGATTTATCTGGGAGGAGCTGTGCCTGCCCATGGCAGAGGGGGAACACGGATGGCCTTTGAGTTCCCTTCTAACCCAAACCACTCGATGATTCTTTGACTCTCATGGTGTTGAAACTGCCCTGGTATTGAGATTTGGACCTTTCAGACCTCCCTGGGCCATCCAAACCCCACTGGTGCCCAGCAAAGAGCTCAGCGCGGCTTCAGCACCGTGTGGGAGCACCAAGAGCTGAGGAATTTCACAGTCTCGTTGGTAGGAGTCAGGTTGAGACTCCTGGAGTGTTTTAGGGAAGCTGCATTCACTCCTGAGGAGCTCTCCCTGCTGGGATTTGCCTCTCCAGCTGAGCTGCCCAAAGCCCGAGCTGTCCTGAGCTGTGGGACCCTGCAGGGCTTTGGGCTGAGGGTTGAACAGCCTGAGGTGGCACTTGGGGCTGTGCCAGAGCCTCCTCTATTCGTGCTGAGCCCCCCAGGAGGGAGGCTGGGCCAGCCCTGGATTCTGGTGCTGCTTTTCCTCCCCAGGACAGGGGGGATGAGGAGCTGGAAGCCTCAGGGGATTGATCTGGAGCTCCCTGGCAGAGCAGGAGGCAGCACAGTGAGCACACAACCCCTCCCTGGCAGCTCGTGGGTTATTGAGGAGCTGCCCACGATGGGTCTCTGCCCGCACTGGGCAAAGGGCACAAATAGCACATTAATTCCGTGCTGGAGCTGGGGGAATGATCTCTGTGGGTTTGCTTGGCGTGGCAGCTCTGTTAATTACCCACAGAGCTCTCCTGGTGCTTGCTATTACAGGCAATTTTATGCTTTCAAGCACTACAGACCACAGCTCTGTAAACAAAAACATTTCTGGGTCTGCCTGTCCTGCTCCCTGAGCTGGGGATGTGTGCCTGGGCAGGGCGGCCTCGGGAGGAGGGAGAATCAGGGACATTCCCAGCAGGTGTCAGAGGGATGGGGATGCTCCGCGGGAGAGGCTGGAATTTGGATTTGAAGCTGAAGCTGAACCCTGCTGGTCCCTTTTCCACCAGGAGAGCTCTTGCTGTGAAATAACTCTTCCCAATCCTTTGGGCAGCTGCTCTCCACGTAGAAATAAACAACTCCTGCCATCCTGTTTGCCTCATCGCTCTGAGGAATCAGGGCTGTCTGAGCATCAGGAACCACAGGAACTCCTTGTTCTGACTATCCTGGAGCATCCAGAGCTCAGCTCGTGGGTGAAGCTGCACCTGGCTCAGCTGCCAGGAGGAAATGCAGTTTAATCTCTGCCCTGGGGAGCCCCACGGATCCACCCTTCTGCTCCCACAGGGACATCCTGCAGAGCCATGCACATCCAGGCAGATCAGAAGTGAATAAAATGTGTTTTACTGGAGATAAACCCGGCAGAATCCATCCCTGGCTCTGAGCAGCCCAGGGATGCTGAACACCTCCATGGAAACCTCTTCTGCATCTGGGAAGAAGCAGCTGGAAGGGAGGAGAACACCCAGGCCTGGGTGAGACCCTGGGAGCTTCAGGGAGGGGCTGATCCTGGGGTTTGGGAGCCACAATCCCACACTCAGTGGGAACAATTCTGCTTCTCCCTTTGGTTACACTGCTTCAATCTGAGCAAAGAAACTGTGAACAGTCAATTTAAGGCTTTTTTTAATGCACCTAAAGAGGTGTAAAATAGCTTTGGACTAAATAAAAATCAATTCCTGCCTGTCAGGGGATCCAAAGTGCACCTGCCCCCTCTGCCTGGCATGGTTTGTGTGTGGTGCTGGGGAGCTGCTGCCTTGCCCATGATAATTAGGGGAATTGAATGGATTTTCAATCAGATGCTGAGGGGTTTGTCAGATGTCACTGCTCACACAAAATGGGCTTTAAGGGAACGTTCCTGGGACAGAGGAGCAGCCAGGCCCCATTGAAGGGCTCTGCTCTGCCCCAGCCACACAAGTTGTTCCCTCCTGGTTTATTCTCCAAGGAGCTCTCGGGATGAAAAAAGGGCACAACTGCCCAGACCTAAAAGTGCCTGAGACTCTGATCACTGCTAAAAGCTCGTCTGAATTTGAAATGCTCCGGCTTCAATGCTGCAGTGAATTTTGTGATGGTAATTTCCCTTTAAAAGAACAGCCTTTTTTGTGTTAAAGTGGAATAAAACCACTTAAATTTCCTTTTTCTCTCCTCCCTCAACAAAGCCTTTTGTAAAACCATGCCAACGAGCCTCTCTGATTGGAAGTGGCCCCAGTGTTCTGAACAGAACATCCCAACAGGTCCGTGTGGGAGATGGGACATCCCTTGGGCCTCTGATGGAGCTGGTGGCCAGGAGGCCTCTCTGTTCTGCCTCCAGACAGCTCCCAGAGCCTCTGAGGCTGCCCCACGGTGTTCCCTGCATTGTGGCCCGGGTTTATTCCCAGATCCAGAAAGGAAAAGCTGCCCTGGTTACCCCACCAGGCCAGGCCTGGCTCCTGCCCTGCTGCCTCCTCTGCATTTTGGGTTTTTGTTGGAAATCGAGGCGGGAATTCTCTGCTGGCAGCTGAGGGGGGCTCCTCTCCCCTCCCATCTCCTGCAATCTCTCCTGTCAGGATGGAAGCCCTGAAATCCCAGCTTCTTTTCCTTTCAATTGCCCATTATGATGCAGGACGTGGCCTCTTCCCTTCTGTATTTTTGGTATCAGAGAAAAATCTCTTCAGCCACAGGCAGCAGAGAGAAGCTGCACTTTATTTATCAGAAAAAAAAAGATTTCTGCCAGGTTTCAATTGTGTATCTTCATCTCCACCCAGTAGGAAGCATTAATTGCCACGTGCTGGGCTGTTGGTAGTTCTGAGGGGTGGATAAATTATGGTTTGTCTGAGTTTTGGGGTGTTTTGTTCTGGGAAAAGAGATGGAGCAGCCCTGCCCTGTCCCTGAGTGCAGCCTGGAGCTCCGGGGCAGGCTGGGCTGTGCCAGGGAGCTGCTCTGAGTGCATTTATGGGCACTGAGACATTGGGGACGGATCTGATTCCACTGGTGCTGCAGTGAGGGCAACAAAACATTCCTGGGGGCTTCCACATCTCCCTGGGCACACCTGGGGTGTGCTGGGGCTCCTGCCTGCCAGGGAACTGCCAACCCTGAGGGACCCACGAGGCCTGGAGAGATCTGCTTGATCCTGAGGGACCCAGGAGGGCTTGGAGAGATCCTTTCAATCCTGAGGGACCAAGGAGGGCTTGGGGAGGAGAGATCTCAATCCTGAGGGACCCACAAGGGCTTGGGGAGATCTTCTCGATCCTGAGGGACCAAGGAGGGCCTGTGGAGGAAAGATCTGCTCAATTCTGAGGGACCCACGAGGGCTTGGGGAGATCTGCTCAGTCCTGAGGGACCCAGGAGGGCTTGGAGAGGAGGGATCTGCTCCTCTGCAGTCCCAGCTTATTTTGGGAGGGAGGGATCTGCTCTGCACAGGGAGAGCAGAGCCCTGGAGATCTGGGCAGCCACCTGTAGATTTTCCATGGTAAATCTGTATAATCCCTACAGAAACTCTCCCCTGCCATGAGCCGGTGGGAGTGAGGGGGTCCCACCTGGACTGGCTGACATTTGGGCTGCCAGAGGATTCGAGGAGCTCGTGGTCGTGTCTGTGGGTTTGTTTTGCTGCAGGAAAATATCATTAATATAGCTGGGAGCTGAATGATTTATTGACTTGTGCTCCCTGCTCCTGGAAGAGATTCTGCTGGAATCCAGGCTGACTAATGATTGACACTAATTGTTGGCAGGCATGCAGGGGGTGGCGTGGAGAAAGCTGCTCTGCAGAGAGGGAAGGGGCAGGTGGGAGGGGGCAGTCCTGCAGCAGCCGCCGTGCTGGGTTTGCACTAAAGGTCACCGTCATTTGTGGTGACTTTTTATTTTAAATGCTGTGTTTACTGTTGATAAAACCAACTCCAAAAATAATTTAACGAGGGTGATGTCATCCTCTGGGGTTGCTGGGGTGGCAGGATGTGGTTCTTGCTCACTGTGCCTGTCTGGTGCTGCTGGGGAGGTCAGGGTTGATTTCTTCACATCTCTGAAATGTTTTCTGGGTTCCTCTGTCCCAGCCTGGGAGCTGCTGGGCCTTGGCAGCCCCCAGGGTTGTCCCTGCTGCTGTGGAAGCCTCTCCTTGAGGTCCTGAGGACCCCAATTCTCTCCTCCTCCCCTGCCACCCATTCAGCTCTCAGTGCTGCAGCTCTGGCTGAGGAGGGGGTGGTGGGGAAAACGTCCCTTGGCGTTCTGAACCCCCCGTTTCCATCTCTGTTAATTCCACGGGCTGTTTCCCCCCCGAAGCTGTGCCTTGTCCCCCCCTGGAGCAGGATTCCGATGGCTGATCCATAATTCCAGGGGCAGCACTTCCTTCTGGCAGCTCCAGGTGTGTGTGCAGCCCCCCAGGGGGGTGTGGGGGAAACCTGGATTCCCTCTCATCACTGAAATCAGCCAAGGCCCCTGATTTACCCAGCCCCTGCCTGCAGACAGACAGATTTAGGGTCATTTGAATAAAAGAAGAGCCGTGGTTTGGGCTGAGTGAGGTTGGGGAATAGAGATAAATCCAGGAGCAAGCTGACCAATGGCTCTGTGCTGGAGCAGCCTGCAAAGAACAAACCCACAATAATGAAAGCTGCCATTGTAAATCTGCTGCTCATTGCTTACAGCTTCGGGCTGACTGAAAATCAACTCCTATTAGCTCCATATTAGGGGATTGTTGCTTCTGGATTTGATTACTGGGCTGGATATGTTTGAAATCTGCATTTCCATATAGATAGAACTCCTCTGATAACCCTGCTGCATTCCCGAGGAGGGAAAGGAGCTCAGGGCTGGTTGTTTTTAAAGGAAAAGCTCAGCAAAGGGCCTGGGAGGATGTGGGGGTCGGGCATGGGGGGGAATGGTCCCTGCAAGGAGCCTGGAAGGGACTGGGCTGCAATTGCCCAGCTCCTCTGGGATGGGGTTAAAGGAGAAGGAGAAGGAGAAGG